>CM066031.1:1637030393-1637431974 GCA_033557465.1 Ichthyophis bannanicus | reverse complement strand
AATGATAGTATCATTTCCAGTGCACAAAGGTGCAATGTTAGTAATGAACGATAAAAGGGAAGAGAGAGAGTTAGGGAAGGATGTTATTTAAGTTAGAGGCTTCTTAGGGAACTGTGGAGTAAATGTAAAAATAACAAGAAAACTTTAAAAAGAAAGAGGGAGGGGTTTGATATAAACAAATGATTGTTATTTTTACAATGTAATGCTTGTATTCCATTCATTCACCATTCTGTGATATAATTTTGTATGTCTGCATCCTGGGGAGAGAGACTACGTGGCTAATAATACGTAGCCTGTCACAGGTGCAGAGGTACAAAGCTGATTCACCTTACTGTATGTCTGCATTCTGGGAAGAGAAGCTACGTGCTTAATACGTAGCCTGTCACAGGTGCAGAGGTACAAAGTTGATTCACCTTTACTGTGTGCATTCTGGGAAGAGAGACCTATGTGGCTAATAACACGTAGGCCTGAAAACAGTGTTTATATTATCATCCAATGAATTTAATGGGCATGCTGACTATAAAAGAACTGTGAAACAGAGGATCTTTGTGAAAATGCTTCACTGAAGCCATTTCCACACTTCCTTGCAAGAAAGTGATTGATTAAACTAACCTCTGCATCACTGAGAAGTCTGTTATTGTGTAAAAGTTATGTTTCTTACACCAGTGCCTTCTTTATTTTCTTATTTCTTTTCTTCTTAAAAAATAAAAGAATAAATTCCTTTTTGCAGGTGCCAGGCGCCATTTTGGGCACTAGGCCCTCTTTTCTTGCAAAATGGAGAAACCATCTAGTGGTTTCAAAAAAATGTTCAAAATGTAGAGGTACCATTGCTGCTACCGACACCCATGATTGGGTGGTCTTAAATGTTTAGGTCCTTGAACCATTTGCCATTGGAGTGGTTCCTTTGTAGAAGGATGTCCAAGAGAAAGCCTGCAGAACAGAGCTGCAAAACTCGGCACCCTTTTGGCCTTGGATGCAATGTCCATCGCATCAACGTTGTCCAGGGCTTTCAGCTTCCTCCCTTGGATCTCAGGTAAACTAAAAACAGGTCTTCCAAGGACCGGAACGGTCCTTCAAAGGGTAGATCTAATTCTAAGCATCGAGATGCTACTAGCGTTGCCCCTCGAGGAACACACACAGGCTAAACAGGCCCGGCGGGAGGCCCCTGCCTCCAAAGCATTAACAGGGGTTTCCGATGTTCCCGAAGCTTCCATCTCGGGGAGAACTCTTGGTGCCATGTTCTGGTGTCAGGGGCTGCTCCGGCAGTAGTACGACATCCAGATATTGGCAGGGCTCACTGGATCACCGAAATCCTGGCAAGTTGAGCAAACTTATTTGCGGCTTTATTAGCAGCCTCGGTACCACTAAAAACTGCTACAAACGACGGGCAGTTGTCAGTACCAATATCGGTAACGAATGTACCTGCATTGACCGAGGCTCCTCTATCCATGCCTTCCTTCTATGATGGCCCTGGAATTGGTCGTTCAGGCATCAAGGGTCCGGTATCGAGGCATTCCGATGGTGACTTTGATCAATACCACCAACAAGCAAATACGAGAGCATCTGGTCTCAAACAATACTTTGATATCATAACCGATTCCAATGATTCTGAGGACTCTGTTGGTAACCGGAGGTGGTTTCTTCTGGGTGGGGACACCCGCTTCTTCACAACAGCGTCGGATGCCCCTCCTCCAGAGGACATGTTCTTTCAGGACTTCATACGTGATGTAGCAAGAGGGACACTCTCGATCACCGTGACCCCTGAGAAGGAACCGCGGACTGAAGAATTGGAAATTTATTCAGTATCCGGCAGAGACTAAGGAGGCTGCTACCCTTCCCATTAACTGAATTTTTGCATGATCTCATGCTTAGGATGTGGGAAACACCTTTAACGGTTGTCTCCACATTCTCGGAGACTCGATTACAATGTACTGGGTACCGCAATGTCCCGGTTTCCAAAGGTAAAACACAATTACCACACCATTTTCATGGTTGGTGGAATCGGCAATGTGTAGAATCAAGCGTGAATTGAGAATGCATGATGCCTTTGGCCATCGATGCTTTCAGTCCTCTATGCTATCGGCTAGAATAAGCTCTTACATACCTTCTTTGGGAGGTTACAAGAAATTTGGAACTCATGGCTCCATTTCTTCCCGATGACAAAAGGGCCCATCTTTCCTCACTCTGGTCTCAACATCCCCAGAACGTTTCTAAGTTCATGAACCATGCAACCTTTGGTTGCTTTGTGTGCATTAGCAGAACCTCTGTTAGCTCACAATTGGGGCACATTGCATTGCCTGGTTACAAGCATCTGATTTAGAACAATGGCTGCAAGACAAGTGGGGAAAGATTTTTTGCACAGGAGAAAACCTTCTTTGGCAAGGATTTGGCAGGACAAAGCTTCTCAGCGTAGGCATGAAAAACCACCACCCGAACAGACTATCAAGCCAACCAAGCCTAAGAAAAAGGACAGCTTAAGAAAACCCTTTTTCAACAAGAAAAAGAAATTCTATCCATCTTACACCAAGGTTGTCCAATGCCCAGGTAATGCTCCCCAAAAGGGGCAGCAGCAACCCAAACAGAGGAAGGCTCAAGGTCCCCAGAGCTCAACCAGCTCAGCAAACCAGCCTCCTCAGGGGCTTTGACTCCTTCCTAGAGAACTTAGTCAATCTACACCTAAAGGGTAACGAGCCTCTCACCATTCCAGGCAAGACTCTGTCATTTTGCCGAAAAGATGGCAAACAGATAACATCAGAGCAGTGGACTCTCTCCATTGTAACAGAGAGGTACAAACTCCATTTCCAGAGTATGCCCCCTCACACCCATCCAACAAGACAGTTCAATTCTTGGGGCCCCTTCACCACTCTCTTGTGTCAAGAGGTCACCTCACTATTTGCTCAAGGAGCAATAGAAGAGGTACCTATATCCAAACCACAGAATGGGTTTCTACTCCCACTACTTCCTCAGTAAAAGAAGGACAGGGGGATACAGGCCCATACTGGACCTCAGAGAGTTGAACAAGGATCTGTCCCAGAAGCCGCAAAAAATTCAAGATGATCTCTCTCGGAACACTTCGTCCTTACATTCAGAGTCAGGATTAGGTTCTGTTCTCTAGATCTAAAGGATGCATATTGTCAGACGGCTGCCTGGGTGAGAGTCTTCACAGGTCCTGGCAAGTGCATATATCTAGATGATTTGCAAGGGGAGTGTGGGCAATGTAATTCATTAACACCAGACACAGCTGATGACAATTAATTAGTTGTGCTCAAGTGTTAAATAAGCCAATAAGATATTTATTTATGGGGTTAGTTATCCCAACACAGACATGATTGGTAGCACATAAATCAGGTTACTTGCGTCCAGTGTTTAACTTGGAAAAACAAGATCAAAATCAGGAACACAACATTCAAACTTGTCAGGCATTAGCGAATGTTTTCTTAGCATATATCAAACAACAAAACGAAAAGCCACAAAGAAAAGAAAACAAAAACTGGTTCCTTTGTCAGGTTGCACTTCTGATGAACTTCCCATATAGATTCAGGAAGTGATTCTCTCCTAGCTCACAAGCAATAGGTAAGGCTCAATTGCTAGCAGTTATCCAGCTGAAACCCCGTTAGCTGGCTTGCTTTCTACTGTGTGGGTCAAATCCGTGCTTCAGGAAGCTTTGGTCTGAGTAGATTTAAAGTAAACAAGTTTTGTATTTCTTTGTGATGGGTGCTGTACTTTATAACAGAAAATCACCAAAGTAGGTTTGGACAGAGAGCAGTCCATATAAACCCATTCTTCATCTGCAATCATTCCCCCTTCTTCAAAACAAGCATGGGTTCAATATCATGGATTGGCACAGATGAATCTGCGTGCAATTGGAGCACGTTTCAGGAGGAATCACTTGTTTCCCTGCTGTCTTTCAAGGTTACTAGCTAGGGCATAGATCAGTGTTTGTCATCATACATGAGCTTCCATTGCGTGTTAGAGTTCCTCTCTATATAGCATGGCCCAGCAGTAAGGGATAGTCCAGTTCTTATGTCCCGCCTCCAAATCCAGATCCCTGGGACACTGGAGTACTCTCTTCACATACCTTCTGGCACAGGTCTTAGGGTCCCTTCCACGTGCAGCCCATCTCCCTCACAGGTAGCGTCTTGGAGATTCCTAGCTCTCCCCCTGCAGCACCATTCCTCTGGCTTTCCCCCACAGTTCCCAAGGTGTTATGCTGGCCCTTGGAATACCTCCCAGTATACGTACTGCTCTGGACTCTTCTAGAACGACCTCGTGGTGCTGGTCAAAGGCTTTTCGGGCGTCTCCTGCTTTGCGCGTGCACAGAGGGTTTGCTTTCCCTCTATGTCCGTCCGGTTTGGCTTCTGCTTTCTGATGATCCTTCAGATATGAAGATGATCCCAGGCTCAAGCTGATTCATCAGGATAATGAAGGATAAATTCTCTGTAGAATAAAACTCACACCTTTATTCTGCCCAGATGAAGTGCTCCCCCCCCTAATACAGCGCACTCTTGTGCTGAATCAGGCCCTGGCCCTTTTGTGAGATGAGTGCTTAGGGATTACCTCAGAGCCCTCCTGACTTGAACACACGTTTCCCCACTTCAGCTCCTCTAATGGCTGTGGTGGAAACCTGGTGCATTCTGGGACTGGTAGTCTTTTATGGGAAAAATTCCCCCCCCCCTGTTTTCTTATTTCTACCAGAACTGACAGGTTGCTTGGTCAGAGGTCACGTCAACCTTTCTATAGCTCCTTTCCTGAGCTATGATAAGACTTTCCTTTTCACAATATACACATATCCTCATTCATACTGATCACAGGAGGGTTTTCTTTCCTTTGATTCCTCTTTCAAGGAAGACATTTACCAGTACAAGGGTTCTACCGCTTTCGACTTGGATTCTGCCCCAAGAGTCCGGGTCCACCCAAATGCATGGCGTAGTCGTTAGCAGCATTCCTGAGAACTCTTGGGATATTTGTCTTCCCCTACTTAGGACGACTGGCTCATCCGAGCATCAACAGCTCCAGAAGCCAGCTCCGCTCTCTCTCCTGTACAATGAAAATCCGTGCAGACTGGCCATAAACCTCCCAAAAATCTCATCTCACACCCCCTTCTCAGTCCCTAGAGTTCATAGGGGCTCTTCTAGGGGACACAAGGCAGTCAAGGGCTTTCCTGCCCCAACCACATTGGGTTTGAAATACTCTCCAGCTGGCCTCTTCAAGCAGCTATGAAAACTTTTCTAACTGCTCGAGAAAACGCTTCAAGCTGCTGCCGACATAGGGCATCCACTGTCCATTTTTTGGTTCCCTATGCTTGCCTTACACATGCAAGCGCAGCCCAGGTGGAACATAGTCTCTCAGTGGACATAGAACGTCGGGCCGCCTGGGTGGACAAAATCAAGAAAACTCTACATGCCTCATTTTGTCCCTACAGTGGTGGCAATCGCCTTGAAAAACCTTCTCCCAGTAGGGTCTCCTTTTCAGGCAGCCACTACACCAAAGCCACCTTGATGACAGATGCATCCAAGTTAGGTTGGGGGGCTCACTTGAACAATTTCTCCACTCAGAGGGTCTCTGGACCGGGCAGGAGGCTTTGTCTTCCACATTTAAAACCTCCTGGAACTTCAGATGCCGCCAAGTGCTATGGCATCTTTAAGGTATTTCAGGACCACCTGAGCTACAAGACGGCTCTTGTCCAAGAAGTGACAATCAAGTAGCCATTGTTCTAAATGTGAACAAGCAGGGTGGGACTGGGTTCTCAGAGCGCTGTGCAAACGAAGCTCTACGCATCTTGGCCGTCGCCCAGAGGATCTTCAAATCCACCTACGTCGCGGTGTATCTTCCAGGCACACAAAATCTCTTGGCAGACAACACTCAGTCGAGTACTGCTGCCACACGAGTGGTCTCTGTCATCCCGAGCCAATTGCTTGAATCTTTCAGGATCTTGGGGAACTCCAGATACAGACCTCTTTGGCAAGTCCTCAGAATGCCCAAACTTTACCCAGTTCTGTTCCAGAATTCCAGCTCGCAGAAACTGTCAGCAGGCAAGGGATGCTTTCCATCTCCATTGGGGTCAAGACTTCCTCTCATTGCCTACCCACACCATTCCCCTCATTTCCAAAACTCCAATTCAAGCTTCAGAGAGACAAGGGCCATATGATCCACATAGCCCCACCCTGGCCAATGACAGAAGTGGTATCGCACATGCTTCTACGTCTCTCTCAAAGCCAAGCCTCTGGAGTTTGGGAAATGTGCTCCAGATCTTCTTTCCCAGGAGAAAGGAGCTTTTATTGCACCCGAATCCTCAGGGCATTGGCTGCTGAGAAGCCTAGAATTCCAGGATAATCAAAACCCTTCTCAACAGGTTAGAGGATATCCTTTGGCTTCAAGGAAAACTCTCCAACGGAGGCGGGCCTATGGATTCTTGTTAACAAGTGGAGAAGGGTTCCTCTATCTGGATTATTCAAAAAAGGAACTTGATCCCTTTTCAGTTTCCAGTGGAGGCGTTACTCGGAGTGATCTCCTCCATATTATTTTTATTATTTTATTATTTATTACATTCTCTTAAAAATATACCGCGATATTCTGCCTCAGTGCAGTTGTACATTGAAACAAAACTGATATTACCAGTTGAACAGGGCATTATAACTTGGAGATAACTATTTTTTTTTTACAGGGAACATGGGGCTCGATGTGAGGGGTTTAAGTGCTTGCCCAAGACCACAAGGCACCTGTGGGACTAGAAACCCCAGTCCTTTCCGGCCCAAGGTTGCTTCGTCCTCTAGTGGGGATTTGACACCCCGACCTTCCGGCCTGAAGTACCCTTGCCCCAACCACTGACACTAGGCCACTCCTCCACTCCAGATTCTGGTCTTAAGAAGTAGTTCTAGGGGTGGCTTGTTTTTTTACAGGTATGAACCGAAGGCCTATTATATTTACTACTGACATTGCATTTTGTGATGTAAAACTTAATTCTTGGTGATTACAAAAAAAACTAGAGCCAAATATGCAATTTGCACTGGCCATATTCGTGTTCAGCATATATATAAAAGTTGATTAAGAATGACTACTTTTTATTTCAGTTAAACATGACTTTGTAAAAATTTGTTGACCATTGTTAATCCAGTGAACTACAAACTGTCGTCTGTTTAACCCAACTTTGATACTTTATTATGCTTTATATCCAGAGAAAGCTGCTAGGTTTGTCTGCCCAATCTAGTGGAAAACTTGCAAACACCAGCGACTCTTCAGCTGATTAGCTACACTATTCATGGCATTACTGATAAATTATTCCATTGTAATAGCTCAAAATTAAAAACACCTTTGCTCTGTATAATACTACCAGCAATAATTCACATATCTATCAAACAAAGCTACTTATTTAAATCTTCAGTCATGAATCGATTGATTAAAATACACGAAAATAAGAAAGGCCAAGTAGGGTCAAATCATAGTCCATTGAACCCGGCATCTGTCGGCCTGTCAGTGACGATGCGTCACAGTCACAAGTAACCTGACAAATCCCAAAAAAGTTAGATCTGCGTCACATAGTTCATTTCCACGGAATTGAACAATAGTTCTCTTAAGTCTACCGGGCTATTTTATGGTCTTTCCTTCCAAGAACTTGTCCAAACTAACTTCTTTTTGAATCCCGCTATGTTAATCACCTTGCTCACATCCTCCAGCAGCAGATCAAATAGCTTATGTGGCGATGTGAAAAACGTTCTGTGATATACTTTCAATCTGCAAGGTCCTTAGGTTCATGGAGTGTCTGGAGCTTTTGTTTATCTATTGGTTTGACAGCTTAAACAACCGCTTGCCTTCTTTATCTGTTCCACCCACTCACGATGTTTATAAGCTATCATATCCCCTCTCCAAGCTCACAGCCCTCAACCTCTTTAGCCTCCTCTTCACAAGGGAGGTGTTCTATCCTCTTATTATTTTTGTCATCCTTTTTTATGAACCTTTTCTTAGTTCTGCTCAGGGACGGCCCAACCACCCTTAGGCAAACTAGGCTGTGGTCACCTAGGGCAGCAACCCTCTGGAGCATAGCAAAAGCAGGACATTCAAAGCTAAATAATAAAATTTTGACAGTCAGAGGGGGTGTAAAGCTTTGGAGCTTCAGCCTAGGGCTCCAACACTTTGGAACCAACTCTAGGGCCGGCCTTGGTTCGGCTATGCTATAGAATCCTTTTTGTGATGGGCTGACCAGACTACACACAATTCAAGGTGCGGTCATAATATTCTCATGTTTGTTCTGTATCCTTTTTCAAATAATCTCTAACATTCTATTTGCTTTTCTAGTGGCTGCACACAACACTTGGGCTCAAGTTTCATTGTATTCTCCACAATGACTCCAAGATTTTTTTCTTGGTGGTGACTTCTAGTTTAGAACCCAGCAACTTGTACCTGTAGTTGAAATTATTTTTAATATTGTGCATCACTTTGCACCCTGTGAGACTAGCAGATGAATTTGAATATGAGCAAGATCTTTTCTTTCGTGCAAATCCTTGGCAATATCCTCTGCTGTTTTTAGAGACTGAATAATTTAGTATCATCTGTAAATTTGTTCACCTCATTCATTACTCCATCCGCAGATCATTTATGAATAAATTAAATAGCATAGGTAAGTCGCGGTAGTCAGAGCACTGCCCACTAATGACTCTTTTCCAAGCATATAATTGATCTGATACTCCTACACTGTGCCTTACCTGTTTCCTCTATCTGTCATTCCTACTTGTTTTGAGTGTTGCCTTAACTCCTGCTGTTTATTGTGTTTTCAGGTCCATTATTGGCACTGTTTTGTAAGCCCGCTCGCCCCCACCACCACCACACCAGAAGTGGCCACATACCTGAAGGTAATTGGGAGATCGCCATAAAAAACAGCATTCAGCAGCGGTT
This sequence comes from Ichthyophis bannanicus, assembly GCA_033557465.1. NCBI lineage: Eukaryota > Metazoa > Chordata > Amphibia > Gymnophiona > Ichthyophiidae > Ichthyophis > Ichthyophis bannanicus. The sequence continues at coordinate 1,637,423,085 of CM066031.1, read as the reverse complement.
TTGTACTGTGGCCAGCGCACACCCAAGGAGCAGGACAGGCTCCATGGGGCAACTCTGCTCTCTCGACTGCACTGTTCCCCCAAGCCCTCTTCTACAGGCCCTGTACATGCTTTAATGCTAGTACTCCGTATCCCACTGCCTTCTCATTCTTGCTTCCTTCTCCCCTCATTCTTAGCTATGACTGCCATTCCAGTTGTTTAGTACAGGCGCCATCTCTCTCACTTTGGATTGGTCGTACCCTACTCCGTGTACCGTCTGAACGCTGAGTTACTTGCCCTAAGAGTTCTGGTCTTTTCCCTTACCTCTGCCCCTCCCCCTGACATTTTCAGCTCATTCTGCCCTGTTGAACTGTAGGTCTCTTTGGGCTAAACCCTTCTGACCTTCCGTTCATAGACCTTCTCGTTCAGTATTCTCTCAATATGCTCTTCCTGACAGAGACGTGGTTGAAATATGGAGAGGGGCCAGAGGGGGCCCATTCCTCCACCGCTGCCTTCCCCTGGGTTATGTGGCCTTTTCACTCCTAAGTTTTTCGGATTGCCCACTGGTAGTGGCATCGCGCTCCCTCCCATCTCTGAGGTCTCGGCTCATTTTATCCTACCCCCGGAATCTCTTTAAGCCATCTTGATGTATGCCACCTTGTATTTCCTTCTAATCTATGCTCTCCCATCTCTCCCAGACCCCATCTTTGGGACCCCCTACTTCACAACCTTTCTGAAGTCTCACTACTTTATCCCCGCCTGTTGTTTTGGTTGACTTTAATGACCATTAGTCTTCCAGTTAAAATATCAAGATAAAGCCCTTCTCCAACTTTTCTCTGATCTTTCTGCATTCTCTGAGCACATCTCCTTAACTACCATTACAGCTGGCCAAATTTGGACCTTGTTCTCTCCTCACCACTTTTACATTCGGCCCTCTTCTCTTTTTTTTTCCCCCTACCTGTTCCCTGGTCTGATCAATTTTGTATTTTCTTTTCCTTGCGGTCAGTATTTTCAGCCATTTCATCCCCTTCCAATCATTCACAGAGCCCCCTCCATACCTTCAATCACAACTTCCTCGCCCCTTACCCTTGAACACTTCCCTCCTGCCAATGACATTTTTCCACCAGATTTTCTTCCCTTCCTGTCGATATGCAGGCTCAGCTTTGGCATTTTTATTTATCTTCTTCTGCTCTGGACAACATTGCCCCTTTTTGTCCCTGACCAACCCTCTAGGCTTAATCATTCTGGTTTCATCACTTTACATCGCTGTCAGCTCCTCAGGGTGAGCACCTATGGAGAAAGCATTCCTCTCCTACCTCTCGCAAACATTACAAGGACTTGCATCATCAATACCATTCCATGACGACACACCGTCACTAAGCAAACATATTACTCTCTCATATCCTCTTCTGTTAATTCCTTTCTTCTTTTATACGTCTTATCCACTCTCTCAAAGCCGTCAACTGCAATTTCATCCCATATTGTGCATACCTTCCCCTTCCACATCTTCTTGCCAATTTTTTCCATAATAAATTCCAGTTTCTCAGGGCCCCCTTCATCGGCTGTCCACTCCTTTGTCTACCCCTTCCCTGGTGCTCCTTCCTTCCGAGCCGACAGAATCCACTGATAGAGGGTGACTGGGGGTACACCAAGACTTTCTCATATATGGTCATCCTTTTCTCTCCCTTTCTGCAGCCAAATTTCTCAAAGTCAGTAGCTCCTCCCATAAGATCACTTCCACTGCTGATCCTATCCCCTCATCCTGATTCACTGCATCCTTTTTGGCACTATGTCCCCTGATTCTGTCAATTCTTAATAACAGTCTAGCCACCAGTATCTTCCCAGTCTCCTGGAAGCATGCTATTATCCATCCTATTTTGAAGAACTCATCCTCTGATCCCTCCATTTCTGCTCATTACTGCCCAGTCTCTACTTTCCCTTTTCTCTCCAAGCTATTTGAAAAACTGGTCTTTGCTCAACTCTCTTCCCACTTGGAATCTGCTCATGCTCTCCACCCACATCAATCTGGTTTTCATCCTGGGAACAGCATGGAGACTTTTCTGCTTTCTTTTCAGAGTGAGCTTCATCAATTTATTTATTTATTTATTTATTTACACTCTCTTATATACTGCGCTATTCTGGATCAGTGCGGTTTACATTGAACAAACTGAAATTACATTGAACAGGGCATTATAACTTGGAGATAACTATTTTACAGGGAATTTCTTTTCAGAATGAGCTTCATCAATTTCATGACCATGGTGATATTTCTACTGCGGTTTCTTTAGATCTCTCCGCTACTTTCAACCTTGTCGATCACACCCAGGGCCAGCTCTAGAGTTGGTCCAAAGTGTTGGAGCCCTAGACAAACCTCAAGCTTTATACCCCGTCTAGCTGTCAAAATCTATTATTTAGCTTTGAATGGTCTGCTTTTGCTGCCCTCCAGAGGTTGCTGCCCTAGTTTGCTTAATGGTTGCATCAGCCCTGATCACACCACTCTTCTCTCATGGCTATACGACTGGACTTCATGGCATAGTGCTCTCTTGGTTTCATTCCTTTCTTTCACAACGGTCTTTCTCTATCTCTTTTGGTACTTCCTCTTCTCTCTCCGTCTCTTCTTTGTGATGTTTTCCCAGGGCACTGTACCGGCCCCTCCTTTTGTTTATTATCTTTCTGATCCCCCTAACTCCACTGGTCAAGATTGAAATCGTTACTGAATTTAAAAGGCCCCTAATCTGTAGTATCTTGGTGAGCTGAACACAAATATAACATTAAAAAATTTTTATTGGTTCTCGTTTTGAAGATATTGCATGTAGATCATTTTTGACATTTTACCATGTAAATTTATCCAGTAGGACATCAACAACATCGCAAATAAGCCTTGAATGATGTAATATTGCATCACATTGCATAATACCAGCATGCACACATCATCCAGAGTTGGTTGCATCATTTTCTGATGCAATGCAATACTACTGCCAGACGACTGCTGAAGCCATCTGACGTCAGCAGTGTACTATACGCAGTCAAAAAGGAAAGTAATCTGGTATTCTGTCCCGATATTGAAAGCCTCATGATGCCTTAAAAATCACTCATGACTCACAAGACTGAAGACTATTTATAGACTGAAGGCTGTGCTTTTGAACAATGGAAACCATCTTCCATCTAGTCCAGTAGCACATGCCGTCTAACAACAGTTAGAGGGAACAGTGCGAGCGTGTTTCATGAGAAGAAGCTTGTAATGGACTTTAGGTATGAATTGAACTCATCTTTGTTTACTTTCAAAAATTACATGAAGAATTAATGATTTTGAAAGTCAGTATTTAATGAACTTGTTTTGATTGCAGTGCTTAAATATTTCCCCTGAGGAAACCTGTGAGGGTGAAACGCTAAGGATAGCGCGCCTGACAGCGTCGGGATATATAAAAGCTGAACTCCACTGCTCAAAGATAAGCACTGAATTTCTACCATAATTTCTTACCACTTATTGAAATTGCAATTTAAAGTTAAAAACGTGAAGTTATATAGTGGATTTGAATATGGGAAATGTTCAACTACAGTTCTAAGAAGTTTCAAGACTTTACTATCTAAAAAGGTCGCTGATGTATTGGAGGCACTTAGTCCGCTTGATGATATAATAGATCAGCGGCAGCCCAAGTTTCTGAGACCTTTACGATCATAATAATTTTCTGAATTTTGTGGATTAATTAGACTGTTATTTACTATACTATCTCTAGTCTCTACGAAGATACGTTGTACTTTCTAGTTCTACTACAGAGCCAACAGTTGCATTAGTCCACATGAAAGAGACATACGATAACTTAAAGCATCTACTCACTTCCATTAACTATAACAAGTACAGCTGGCACCTCTGTGGTGACTTGAAAATAGTTGCCCTTTTAATGGGACTGCAGCAGGGATATATAAAATGCATGTGTTTCTTATGTGAGTGGGATAGCCAAGCAAGGGATTGGCACTACTTGCGGAAGGAATGGAATCGCAGACAAAATGCAACAGTTGGAGAGAAGAATATCCAGCACCCAGCTCTGGTTGAGGCTCACAAAATCCTGCTACCACCCCTTCACATCAGACTAGGTTTGATGAAAAACTTAATGAAAGCCATGGACCGCACTTTGCCAGCTTTCCGATACCTGCATGAAAAATTCCCTCGACTCAGCGAAGCAAAGATTAAAGAGAGAGTTTTTGTGGGTCCTCAGATTCAAGAGCTTTTCAAAGATGACCGGTTCAACAACTTGCTGCAGGGTGATGCGAAACAAGCACGGAATGCTTTTCGCTTAGCGTCAAACTTTCTCGGGAATGTTAGGGCAGAAAACTACAAGGAACTAGTAGAAGACATGCTGATGCAGTATCAGAAACTTGGCTGCAATATGTCTCTAAAGATCCATTTCCTTGATTCCCATCTTGATTTCTTTCCTGACAACTGTGGTATGGTTAGTGATGAACAGGGCGAACGTTTTCACCAGGATATCGCAACGATGGAGCAAAGATACCAGGGAAAATGGTCCACTACAATGCTGGCTGATTACTGCTGGACACTCCCCAGAGAAGCTCCCAAACAGCTGTACAAGAGACAGGCAAAAAAATCTAAGTAGTCTATGACTTGGTTTTTTACAGGTATTAACCGAAGGCCTATTATATTTACTATTGACATGCATTTCGTGATGTAAACATTAATTCTTGTAGATTACAAAGAAACTGGAGCCAACTTTGCAATTTTGCTGTCATATTCATGTTCAGCATATAAAAATTGATAAGAAATGACTATTTTTTATTTCAGTAACATGACTTTTGTAAAACTTTGTTGACCAGTGTTCTCCTTATACAATAATATGGTATCTCAGCTCATTACTACGCAGACATTATTATCTTACTCTATCACACTAATCCAGTCTCACCTGATCTTGCTCCCCTTAATACCTGTCTCTCTAACATCTTCTTGGCTCACATCTTACATCTTAATCCTAAAAAATCTGCTGCTATGTGTTTCACTTTTGGTAGCCCTTTCCCAACTCTTGCCCCTTTTCTCTCTGGCTCAACTATCCTGCTAGCTGATTCCATTCATTATCTAGGTCAGGGGCGGCCCAGCGGCCCAAGGGGGGTGCGGGGCCATGTGCGGAGAATCGGTGCAGGGCCTCATTTGCATAAGGGACCTCATTTGCGTAAATGTTTGCATAATGTTACCATACACTAACTTTTAGTAAACATGCCTCTTAATGAGTGTATGGCTAAAGAAAGACTAAAAGATTTCTACATTACTATAATCCAGTGCTAACTGCAAGGCACATTAGGAACTACTACAGACACTGCCCATTTAGAACCAATAGCAAACCCACCATATCATAACAGCACTACCAGGACTCAAAGCACCAGACCCTACCTATCAAAAGGCAACACTGCAAATATTAAACCAATACATTTCATAGAACAATACATGACCTACTGGGGAAAGAAAACAAGTGACAATGTTGAATAGAAACTACATAAACAGAATACCTCAGCTCAATTACACATGCAGAACATAGACCAGTGATGGCTAACCTTTTTGAGCCCGAGTGCCCAAACTGCCGCACAAAACCAAAGAATTTCCTCAAAGTGCCAGCACGTCAATTAAACCTCAGCTCAGTTACACATGCAGAACATAGACCATCACCAAACAAGGAATCACAATTTAGAAACAGGAAGGCAATAATTAAACTGGGAACCCCAAAAGCCAAACTTGGAATGTACAACACTGTAGAAATAAAACTATAAATTAATTTCCTCTTGTACCAAACAAAGCACAGACGTTAATGATGCATATTTCCCAGAGGTTTCATATTCCAGTTAATAAATTCAAAATAAAGAGATATCTTTCTACCTTTTGTGCATTTTTTTTCAGTTGCAATTGCTCCAGCCACTTTCTTCTGGTTTCTTCATGTTTTCTGCTAACTCTCCATCGTCTGCTGTCCATCTTCTAGTCTTTTTTTCCATTCTCTCTCTCTACATCTGCTTTAACATACTAATCTTTCTCCTTTTGCTCTTTCCTCATTCCTATTTCATCCACACAAATTTTACCGCTCCATCCTCAATCCCCACTTACTCTCCCAATACCCGGCCAATTGTAGATTTTTCATTCCTCCCACACAAAATATTTTTCCCCTCTCCATTTTACTCTCCCAGCCCCATCCCATTCTAATCCTCCCCCAACATCAGCTCCCTTCTAGTTCCAGTCTCACCCAGCATCCATTCCTTTCTAGTCCCTGCATCAGCCATTTCCAGTCCTAGCCCCCATCAACCCATTTCCAGTCCTAGCTCCCCCATCCATTTTCAGTCTGAGCCCCTTCATCAGCTCATTTCCAATCCTAGCCCCCCATCAGCCCATTTCTAGTCATTTCCTAGCCCCATCATCAGCCCATGTCAAATCATAGCTCCCCTCCACTCAGTACAATTCCAGTCCAAGCCCCCCCCATGAGCCTACTTCCAGTTCTAGCCCCTCCATGAGTCCATTTCAATTCAAGCCCCCACCACAGCCCATTTCCAATCTTAGCTCCCCCCAACAGCCCATTTCCAGTCCTATCCTAGCTGCTCCATCAGCCGATTTTCAGTCCTAGCTCCCTTCCCTCACAGCCCATTTCCATTCCAAGCTCCCTCCCCATCAGCTATTTGCAGTTCAAGCCTCCCCTTCCACTCAGCCCATTTCCAGTCATAGCAACCCCCCAACCCATTACCAGTCCTAGCCCCCCATCAACCCACTTCCAGTCCTAAACCCCCATCACCCCATTTTCAGTTTAAGCCCCCCCTATAACCCATTACCAGTCCTAACCCCCCATCACCCCATTTCCAGACATCCCCCATCAGCCCAAAGCCCATTACCAGTCTTAACCCCCCCATAGCCCATTATCAGTCCTAACCCCCCCATAGCCCATTACCAGTCCTAACCCCCCATCAGCCCACTTCCAGTCTTAACCCCATCAGCCCATTTCCAGTCAGCCCCCCACAGCCCATTGCCAGTCCTAAACCCCCCCATCAGCCCACAGCCCATTACCAGTCCTAACCACATCAGCCCACCTCAAGTCCTAACCCCTCCCCATCAGTCCATTTCCTGTCCTAGCCCCCCCCCTTAGCCCATTATCAGTCCTAAACCCCCCCCCATAGCCCATTAGCAGTTCTAACCCCCCATCACCTCATTTCCAGACAGCCCCCCATCAGCCCACAGCCCATTACCAGTCTTAACCCCCCCCATAGCCCATTATCAGTCCTAACCCCCCAATAGCCCATTACCAGTCCTAACCCCCCATCAGCCCACTTCCTGTCTTAACCCCATCAGCCCATTTCCAGTCAGCCCCCCACAGCCCCTTGCCAGTCCTAAACCCCCCCATCAGCCCACAGCCCATTACCAGTCCTAACCACATCAGCCCTCCTCAAGTCCTAACCCCTCCCCATCAGTCCATTTCCTGTCCTTGCCCCCCCCCTTAGCCCATTATCAGTCCTAAACCCCCCCCCATAGCCCATTAGCAGTTCTAACCCCCCATCACCTCATTTCCAGACAGCCCCCCATCAGCCCACAGCCCATTACCAGTCTTAACCCCCCCATAGCCCATTACTAGTCCTAACCCCCCCCAACAGCCCACAGCCCATCCAGTCCTAACCCCTCCCCATCAGCCCATTTTCTGTCCTAGCCCCCCCATAGCCCATTATCAGTCCTAACCCCCATCACCTCATTTCCAGACAGCCCCCATCAGCCCAAAGCCCATTAGCAGTCTTAACCCCCCCATAGCCCATTACCAGTCCTATCCCCCCATCACCCCATTTCCAGACAGCCCCCATCAGCCCACAGCCCAGTAGCAGTCCTACCCCCGTAGCCCATGAGCAGTCCTACCCCCCCAGCCCATTAGCAGTCCTACCCGCTAACCCCCCTCGCCCATTAGCAGTCCTACCCCCCCTCGCCCATTCGCAGTCCTAACCCCCCCCCCCATGGCATATTTAAAAAAAAAAAAAAGCTAGCTTTGGTTGCTGCCGCTGCTGCGGCAGCGGCAGAATGCAATGTCCCGCGGGGCCCCCTCCGCCCGCTAAGCCCCTCTGCAAGGGCTTTCAGATTCGCGAGGGAGAGCTTCTCCCTCGCGTCTCTGTTAAGCCCGCAGGGGCTAATGGGAAAGTTCCCATCAGTCCCTCGCGTCTAAAGGGGCTGATGGGAAATTTCCCATTAGCCCCTGCGGGCTTAACAGAGACGCGAGGGAGACGCTCTCCCTCGCGAATCTGAAAGCCCTTGCAGAGGGGCTTAGCGGGCGGAGGGGGCCCCGCGGGACACTGCACTCTGCAGCTGCCGCATCCGCGGCAGCAGCCAGAGCCAGCTTTTTCTTTTTTGCGGACCTACCCGCGTGCCAGCTGCAAGGCCTTCGCGTGCCATAGGTTCGCCATCGCTGACATAGACCATCACCAAACAAGGAATCACAATTTAGAAACAGGAAGACAATAATTAAACTGGGAACCCCAAAAGCCAAACTTGCAATGTACAACACTATAGAAATAAAAATATAAATTAATTTCCACTTGTACTAAATAAAGCGCAGATGTTAATGATTCACATTTCCCAGAGCTGACATACTCCAGTTAATAAATTCAAAATAGAGATATATTTTTCTACCTTTTGTGCATTTTTTTTTCAGTTGCAATTGCTCCAGCCACTTTCTTCTGGTTTCTTCGTGTCTTCTGCTAACTCTCCATCATCTGCTGTCCATTTGTCCTTTCTTCTCTCTTCTAGTTTTTTTCCATTCTCTCTCTACATCTGCTTTAACATACTAATCTTTCTCCTTTTGCTCTTTCCTCATTCTTATTTCATCCACTCAAATTTTACCCCTCCATCCTCAATCCCCACTTACTCTCCCAATCCCCAATATACCAATTCAATTACTCGCAGAGTGTTTTAATGAACTAACCACCTGGCTAAATGAAAATAACTTCTACATCAATCATGCAAAAACAGAAGCCCTAATTGTAACAAAAAACCTCTCATACTCACCCCCTACACACATCACTCTACAAAACCAAGAAATCAAACTAAAAAATGAAGTACGATATCTAGGTGTAATACTTGACACACATCTCAACATGGAAATACAACGAAGAAAGTATACTTCAAACTTAAAATCCTAAAGCAACTACGCCCACTAATGCACCTACAAGACTTCCAGCGAATAATACAAGCCATAATTACACTTCACTTCGACTTTGCAAATCTAATACTTCTAGGCACAACAAAACAAAACTTGAAAAGACTTCAAATTGCACAAAATGTAGCGGCCAGGACCATTATGAAGGTCCCCCCATTTCAACATATCACTCCAATTCTGGAGAACTTACACTGGCTACCGATATAAAGCCGAATAGTATATAAAACTCTAACAACTACCTTCAAAACTCTAAACAACATGGCACCACCTACCCTATTCAATCTCATCACTAAAGAACCTGCTAAAAACTTACACAGGAGAGATCATACAAACAAATTAAGGACTCCGAAAGAATTTATAAAAGCCAGAAAGAGAAGATCTCACGTGACACATGAGGGAGTAAGACGTGTCTTGCTCGCTCCGGGGCTGCCCCATACAAAATAATCGATTTCAAGCCATTCTCTGAGTGCCAAACAGTCTTTGCGTGGACTCGCTAATTCTGGTACGACTGCAGGACGTTCGGGAGGGACGTTTGCCAGAGATGCCACCCCTACCTAAGCGAGAAAAAGAGAAGAGTGCTAAGGCAGGGCCTACTGCATCGTCGGCCTCGCATCCACGCTCACCGGGAACGGATAGTGCTGACTCTGCAACGGAGGACGTGGCGCGGGAGGTAGCCCACCTACTTGACCCGAAGTTTGACCGCATTATGCTAAAATTGGAGGAAATGGGTAATGCAATGTTGGAGGTGGGTCACCGCGTGGAGGAGTTGGAGCAGCGAGTGTCCGCTTTGGAGGACACGGAAGGGCGATCAACGCGGGAGATGGAGGCATAGCGGGCGCAGATTGAGGCCCTCATCGCAAAGGTCGACGACCTCGAGAACCGGTCCCGCAGGAACAATCTGCGGTTGGTGGGGATTCCGGAGGCCCATACAGACGCTCTGCTGGGGCCCTTGCTGGAACAGTGGCTTCCAACTGCGTTGGGACTGTCTGAGCTGGTGGGTGAGCTCAAGGTGGAGCGTGCTCATCGATTGGGGGCCCGTATGGAGTCGCGGCAGCGGCCTAGAGTGGCTATTGCAAAAATATTGAACTTCCACCATAAATTCCTGATTTTGCAGGCCTTCCGAAAGAAGCAAAATTTGGTTCTGGACAACCAGCAGATTTTGCTTTTTCAAGACTACTCTGCTGTGGTGGCTGGTAAGCGTAAGCAGTTCTCTGAGGTGTGTGCAACTTTATTTCAGCGGCGGATACGTTTTACCTTGGCTTTCCAGGCCACATTGAGGATTCTCTACAATGGCAAGAACTATTCTTTTACCGCGACGGCGGAAGCCAAGAAATTTGTGGAGGGTCACGCGAAGGAGGCTGCTGAGGGAAGTGGAGTAGCTTCCCACAGCGTCGGCTGAAGACTGATGGATTGATTGACTGTGCATTTTCCCCTGGGCCACACGTGGTCTAGGCCTTTCTAAAGTGCATGCGGTGGCAATGGGGCCTGAGCTTTTGCTGTGTGCTTTGTGTGTCTTTTCTTTTTAGTTGCTTGGTTCTACAAACGTACTTTTTGTGGGGTATCTGTGTGTTGGGGGCGGTGTGGGGCGGCCCTGAGGTGTCTATAGGGGATCGCTCCTCGGCTCGGTGGGCCTGAGGGCTTTAGGTGGTTTCATTTTGGGGGCTGGGGATAGGGGGAGAGGGAGGGAAGGGATGGGATGGAGGGGGGGAGGGGGAAAGAGGGCAGGGGAGGGGGTGGGGTGGGGAGGGGGGTGGGGGTGTGGGGGGGAGGGGGTGTGGGGGTAGAGATAGCACCAGGGGCACTAAGGGGAGCAGAGGCTGGGGTAGTGGGCCAGAGGGTAGAGAGGGGTTTGAGAACAGGTGCAGTGTGTGGATCTGCGGGGTGCTGGATTGAGGAATGCTTGGTGGAGTCCCAGATGAGAGGCTGCCGGGGGTTGTGGCTGGGGAACCCTGGGCGCCCTTTTTGTAAGAAGGCTCTACATGTATGGATACTCATTGCTGTAGGGGTGGATGGCACCTGACTTGCGGATAGTGACCTGGAATGTGGGCGGGATACGGACCCCAGTGAAACAGGCAAAAATTCTGCAGGCTCTGCGGCGGGAAAAGGTACATGTGGCTCTTTTACAAGAGACTCACTTAAACGCCGCAGAACATGCGAAATTGAAGCGGGAGTGGGTAGGCCATGTTTCAGCAGCTGCATCTGGGGGCAGGAAATGTGGGGTTGCGATTTTAGTGCAAAAAGGCCTGCAGGTGGAATTTCTGAGGGAGTAGGTTGACCAGCACGGACGTTATCTGTTCCTGCACCTTCGGATACAGGGAGAGCAGCTCTTCCTAGGGAATATATACGCCCCGAATGTTTATAGCCATCAATTTTTTCAGACTGTAGCACAGAGGGTGGCTAATGCCCCGAACGTTCCAATAATTTTGGCAGGGGACTTCAATTGTCCACATGACCCTGAGTTAGACAAGTCCCGGACCCCTGCGGGAGGGGGGTGGAGGGGGAAGGGGATAGACTACCTGTGTAGCGTGGGCGGCCTGGTGGATGGGTGGCAGATATTACATATGGGAGAGAGAGACTACACGCATCTGTCCCGAGCTCATCAGACCTGGTCCCGACTTGATTATATTCTTATCTCACAGACTGCTTTTGGCAAAGCTCGGAGTGTTGAGATCCGACCGATAGTGGTGTCAGACCATGCGATGGTGGTGCTTGATTGGCAGGGCTGCCGAGGGGGGCAGGGCAAGTGGTCCTTCCCACGGCATTTGTGGAAAGATGAGGCTTTCCGGCAATACTTAGTGAAACATTGGGAGGAATACCTGGCTTTTAATGAATCTCAGGCCAGCAGTGTTGCGGTGTTCTGGGAAGCGGGGAAAGCCGTGCTGCGAGGTCTTATTATTGCGTATGTGGCAAGGGAGCGGCGGGCCCTGAATGCCAAGATTGTACGAGCGGCTCAGGAGCTGCAAGTATATAAGAGAGTGACTTTGCGGAGGCAGGATCCAGGTAGTCTGCAGACCTATTTGGAGATGCAACGAAGCCTCAATCAGCTGCTTCAAGAGAGAGCGGTCTATTCCCTACAATATTATCGGCATCAGCTTTTTCGCTATGGGGACCGGACGGGGAAGCTCTTGGCACGGTTGGTGCGTGAGGGGGGTGGGAATAGGGTGATAGCGGTGATTAAGGATGCTGAGGGGGTACGGCATCGGGAATCCGGTCAAGTCTTTGGGCATTTTTTGGCATCTTTTGGCATTTTTATGAGACTTTGTATACCCCGGAGGGGGAGGACCGGGAGGCTGCTCGTAGCTTTTTAGATAAATTGCGTCTACCGGGGCTGACAGTCCAGGATCTAGCAGACCTGAATAAGCCTATGTCGGGGTCGGAGATTCAACAGGTTATTCGGAAGGGGGTGCCGAATAAAGCTCCGGGGCCTGATGGCTACGGTGTGGAGTTCTATAAGATTTTGGAGCGGCAGGTGGTCCCAACTCTGACAGCATTGTATGGTGAAGTGTTAGAGACGGGTATGTTTCCTAGAGATATGCGGACTGCGACCATAACGGTCCTTCCCAAGCCTGGTAAAAATCTAGAGGAGCCGTCCTTGTATAGGCCGATTTCCCTCATTAATTACGATATGAAGCTGCTGGCGTCAGTGCTGGCGGCCCGCGTCCAACCTATTCTCCCGAGACTTATTGATACACATCAATCGGGTTTTGTTAAGGGGAGGGAGGCCATTTTGAATATTAGCAAAATTCTATTAAGTATGGACTGGTGCATGTCCCAGAGCGACCCCTTACTTCTGGTAAGCCTGGACGCTGAAAAGGCCTTTGATAGGGTGTCCTGGGTGTATATGTTTGAGGCCTTGAAGGCCTTTGGTTTTACGGGACCCTACTTGCATTGGGTGCAGGCCCTCTATACTGAACCCTTGGCTACCATTTCTCTGGGCGGGGCGACTTCTCAACCTTTTATGCTCCGGCGGGGGACCCAGCAGGGCTGTCCGCTTTCCCCTCTTTTATTCATATTGCAATTAGAACCCCTCTTGGTGTCCTTGCGTGAGTGCGCCGAGATTAAGGGGGTAGTGTGGCAAGGAGGAGGTCTCAAAGTTAGTGCCTTTGCTGATGACATGCTGCTGTGTCTACGGGAGCCACAATCCTCCCTGGAAATAGCGCTCCGGCGGATTGAGGAATTTGGAGCGTTTTCGGGCCTTCGGGTGAATAAAACTAAATCCCAGGTGTTGGATGTTGGGGGTACCATTCGGCCTCTCTGGAAGGGGGTCTTTCCCCTACAATGGGCGACGGGACAGATACGTTATTTAGGCATCCAGATACCGGAACGGCTGGCGAATCTTTATGGTGTGAATGTGAACCCGCTTTTGGCGGGCACGCTTGAGCGGTTGCGGAAGTGGCGGGACCTGCTGCTTTCTCTTATGGGTCGAATAGGCCTTTTTAAGATGGTCGAACTTCCTAAGTGGATTTATGTGTTGAGGCAGCTCCCGGTGTGGCTGCTACAGAAGGACTTGTTGGTGCTGCAGAGACATCTCTCGAAGTTCTTGTGGAGGGGCAGGAAGCCTCGCATTGCGTTCTCTACACTGACGAGACCCCGTGAGGACGGCGGTCTGGGGTTGACCCCGCTTCGGATGTACAATTTAGCCTATTTGGCTCGGTTGATCCGAGATCTCATTGTGGGAACGGAGTATACTATCCCTATCAGCCTGATTGAGCAGATGGGTCGGCCGTGGCATCGAGTATATTGTTTGCATCAACCTTTGTCAGCGTTGGCCCCCGGGTGGAAGAATTCGGTCTACTTACGGGGGGATACAGCGGGCCTGGCGGGTCCTCTGCAATTCGCGGGGGAATTGTTGGCGGAGGACCGACTGTCTTCCCTTATCGGGTAATCCCGACTTTAGCGCGGGCATGTGGGGTAACGTGGGACGAGTATGGGCTGAGCAGGGGGTGGAATATGTGGGGCATTTGTGTATGCCCGAGGGCTCGGGGCTCGCTTCGTTTGTGGACTTACAGCGGAGGTTTCATCTCCCCCGATCCCATTTTCATTTTTATCTGCAGTCGCACCATTATGCTCAACAGTTACAGAGGGAAGGTTCGGGGCTTGAGGCCCAAGGTGGGATGTTGGATTTGTGGCAGAATGTTACAGGGCGGATTACAGTGTCTTGGTTGCGGGGGGTTGTGGCGGCTCTGGGCACGGCACAACACTTTGAGGCTTTGGCTCGGCGGTGGCATTAAGACCAGCTGCCGGGAGTGACGGCGGAGAAGCTGCAACGAGCATTTCAAGCCATTAAATTGCTCTCGGAGTCAGTTTGGTTGCAGGAACTCTAATATAAGTTGTTATGGCGGGCTTATGTTCCTGATGTGTGGGCTGCGCGCGCTGGTGTGGCTCGGACAGATGCGTGTAGGCTATGTAAGGTAGAGCGGGGGACGCTGTCACATAGATTCTGGTTTTGCCCCCAGATACGACCCTTCTGGAAGGCTGTTTGGTTGAGGTTGGGGGGCGGGAGTCAGAGCTGGGATGCCCTCTCCCCGGAATGGGGACTGTTGGGAATGGCGAGTGGGAGGGTCGCCATGCGACAGCCACAGAGGTTGCTCTGCGAGAGGGGATTCATGCTTGCGAAATTATGCATACTTCGACAATGGTTGTCTAATGAGCCCCCCGAGATTAAGGGGTGGGAGGGCTCGATGGGGGAGTTGAAGGGCATGGAGCTCCGTACGGCTCGTCTTCTGGGGGGGCGGAGACTGGAGAGGTGTCAAGAAATGTGGTCTTTATTTGCAGATCCTTGAGGTGAAATGCTGTGGCCTGCAGTGGTGGGTTGAGTGCCTGGCTAAGTAGGTATGCTTTGTGGGGTAGTAGGGGGGTGGGGGGAGGGGGGTGTGCTGGGTAGGGGGCGGGGGGGGGAAGGTTGGGGAGGGGGGGATAGGGTGGGGGATGCTGTTGGGGTGTTAAGTTGAACCAGAGGGGGAAGCTGTCTCGTCCTCCAACGAGACGGGGTTTTGGCCGCTCTATGCAGTGTTGTTGTTGCCCATATAGCTTAGTAGCTGTTTGGATTTGTCCCCCCTTTGTCCTTGGGGAGTGTAACTGTGATTTTGCCTGGGGGTTGTTCTTGCAGTGCGTTGGTACTGTTTATTGTATTTACAGTGTGATGTTTTCCTCTTAGTTGGTTCATGTAAAATCAATAAAAATGATTTTCCTTAAAAGCCGGAAGATAAACAAAAAAGCATTCTCACATGCTGCCCCCATTCTATGGAACGCCCTTCCAGATGAAATGAGATCACTTTTAGAGATCAACGAATTCCGCAAAAAACTTAAAACGCACCTGTTCACATCACATTATGGATCTTTGCCAAACACACCTCCCCAGCTAGAAAATGGATAATACCATGTCAGTTTCCCATAAACCAAACTGGATTTGACATATGATGTGAAACCCCAAATGCTTATGATCCTTAAATGTCACATTCAACACTGTATCTATTACTCATTTTGTTCCCTGTAAATAGTTCTTGTATGTTCCATGTAATGTAATATAGTTGTTATGGTTTTAAGCTGTTCACTGTAAAAACAGACGCCTGTCTGTTATGTTGTTTTGTTCCATGTAAACCGCACTTAGATCTCTGGAAGGTGCGGTATATAAGAAACTGTTAATTAAATTAAATTAAATACCCAGCCAATTGAAGATTTTTCTTCCCTCCCACACAAAATATTTTTCCTCTCTCCATTTCACTCTCCCAGCCCCATCCCATTCTAATCCTCCCCCAACATCAGCTCCCTTCTAGTTCCAGCCCCACTCAGCATCCACTCCCTTCTAGTCCCCGCATCAGCCCATTTCCAGTCCTAGCCCCCCCATCAGCCCATTTCCAGTCCTATCCTAGCCCTACCATCAGCCCATTTCCAGTCCTAGCTCCCCCATCTATTTCCAGTCCTATCTGAGTCCCTCCATCAGCTCATTTCCAATCTCAGCCCCCCATCAGCCCATTTCTAGTCCTTTCCTAGCCCCACCATCAGCCCATGTCAAATTCTAGCTCCCCTCCACTCAGCCCATTTCCAATCCAAGCCCTCAATGAGCCTACTTCCAGTTCTAGCCCCTCCATGAGTCCATTTCATTCCAAGCCCCCAACACAGCCCATTTCCAATCTTAGCACCCCAACAGCCCATTTCCAGTCCTATCCTAGCACCTCCATCAGCCCATTTCCTGTCCCAGCTCCCCACCCCCCACTCAGCCCATTTCCAGTCCTACCTCCCCCCTCACAGCCCATTTCCATTCCAAGCCCCCGTCCCCATCCCCATCCCCATCAGCTATTTGCCATTCAAGTCCCCCCTTCCACTCAGCCCATTACCAGTCCCAGCCCCCATAGCCCATTACCAGTCCTACGTTCCCCCATCAGCCCACTTCCAGTCATAACCCCCCATCACCCCATTTTCAGTCTTAGCCCCCCCATAGCCCATTACCAGTCCTAACCCCCATCAGCCCATTTCCAGTCCTAGCCCCCCCATCAGTCCATTTCCAGTCTTAGCCCCCCCATCATCCCATTACCAGTCCTAACCCCCCCCCATCAGCCCATTTCCAGTCCTAGCCTCCCCATAGCCCATTACCAGCCCTAACAACCCTCCAATCAGCCCATTTCCAGTCCTAGCCCCCCCATCAGCCCACCTCCAGTTCTAACCCCCATTAGTCCATTACCAGTCCTAACCCCCCCCCCCTAGCCCATTTCAAGTCCTAGCCCCCTCCCCCCATCAGCCCACCTCCAGTCCTAACCCCTCCATCAGCTCATTTCCAGTCTTAGCCCCCCATGGCCCATTACCAGTCCTAACCCCCCCATCAGCCCATTACCAGTCCTAATCCCCCATAGCCCATTTCCAGTCCTAGCCCCCCCCCCCATCAGCCCACCTCCAGTCCTAACCCCTCCATCAGTTCATTTCCAGTCTTAGCCCCCCCATAGCCCATTACCAGTCCTAACCCTCACATTTGCCCATTTCCAATCCTAGTACCCCATCAGCCCATTACAAGTCCTAACCCACCCATCAGCCCACCTCCAGTCCTAACCCCTCCATCAGCTCATTTCCAGTCTTAGCTCCCCCATCGGCCATTATCAGTCCTAACCCCCATCAGCCCACCTCCGGTCCTAGCCCCCCCATAGCCCATTTCCAGTCCCAGCCCCCCCATAGCCCATTACCAGTCCTAACCCCACCATCAGCCCACCTCCAATCCTAACCCCCCCTTCAGCCCATTTCCAGTCTTAGCCTCCCTCATAGCCCATTACCAGTCCTAACCCCCCCCATCAGCCCATTTCCAGTCCTAGCCCCCCATAGCCTATTACCAGTCCTAACCCCCATCAGCCCATTTCCAGTCCTAGCCCCCCCCATAGCTCATTACCAGTCCTAGCCCCCTCTCCCCCCCCCCCCCCGTAGCCCATCACGTCCTAACTCCCTCCCCCCCATCAGCCCAGGGAAACTTTAAAAGAAAAAACTAACTTGCTGCTGCTGCTGCTGCCGCTACTGCTGTGGCAGCAGCTGAATCAAGTGTCTCCCGTGGGGCCCCTGCCCGCCCACCAGAGCCCTCCCTCGATCACTCTCCTCAGCGTGGTTTTCAGAGCCACGAAGGGGACTTTTTCCCTCTCACGGTTCTGTTAAGCCAGCCGGGGTTGATGGGAAAAGGAAATGCCTGTTCCCATGAGCCCCAGCGGGCTTAACAGAGCCGCAAGAGGGAAACCCTCCCTTCACGGCTCTGAAATCCATGCCTAGGAGAGTGATCAAGGGAGGGCTCTGTTGAGCAGGAGGGAGGGCTCTGTTGGGTGGGCGGGGGCTCCGAGGGAGACACTTGATTCTGCCGCTGCCACGGCGGCAGCAGCAAGTTCGTTTTTTCTTTTAAAGTTTCCCTGGGCTGATGGGCAGAATGTTGTTTGCGTGGGGCCCCCTGAAACGCGGGCCCCTGTGCAAACAACATTCTTGCTCAATGGACGGGTCAGCCCTGATCTAGGTATCACACTGGACTCGTCTTTATCCTTTCATGACTATCTTTCTTCCCTGATCCATCGTTCCTTTGTTACACTTTGTCAGATTTGTGCTATTCATCCTTTTCTTTCTGCTTCCACTCTGTAACTCATGCTGGTAATATCAAGGATTAACTACTGTAGTATCATTTTCCTCGGTTCCAACTTAACTGGCTCCAAAACATTCAAAATACTGTGGTTCGTATCCTTGCCCATGCTTCCCGGTTTGAACATAACACCCCCCTCCTGGTTTGCTATCATTGGCTTCCTGTTCAGTTTCATCTTCAGTTTGAACGTCTCACCTTAGTTCACAGTGCGCTCCATACAGATTGTCCTCGCTATCTCTCTGACTCCTTGCTCCTTCCATCACCAAGTACTCCGCAGTATCCATGCCAACTATTTACACCTTCCCTCTGTCTCTGAAGCTCGGCTAGCATCTACCTCCTCCTCTGCTTTTTATTTTTTTGCTCCCGCCTCCTAGAATGCACTACTCCCTGCCCTCTGATTTGAACTATCATATGCCAAGTTTAAATCCCTTCTAAAAACCTATCTTTTTAACATTGCTCACAACTTACCTGTTTCCCAATGATGCCCCCCCCCCCCCTTGCCCCTACTCCTCCCTTGTCTTCTGCTCCTTCCCTTCCTGCCACCTCTGGTATGAGTGTTTTTAATCTTTCCTATCCTGAAATGGTGTTCCCTTCTATATTTACTTTTAATCTATGTTTTTAACTTTGTACCCCGCCCTGCTGTGCTAAGTGAAGAGCGGTTAGTCAGATCTAATAAACATAAATATACTCTGTTTTCTGTCTTTTAGCCAGTTTGTTAACAATGGTGTAAATTCTGCTCAAGCAGCCCCAGCAGTGTGAGTAGGCCTAGGCAACAATGGGACCCACACTACAGCGGCCAGGCAGAGTGCAGCAAAAAATATACAGTACTTCAAATGAAGTTTGCTGTGCTGCCTCCCCTCTCTGCTTTGAAGTAATACTTTTCTTGTTGGCAGCAGTCACCTCTCTCTGCCAGGTCGAAGTCTCATGATAACAGCCACAAAATCTACAAATCCATTGCTTAATTTGCCAAATTTTGAGATCATCTCTACCTCTTAAAATGCCATGATCTGGGCTGTAGACGTCTTGACTGTGGAGAAGAGATTTGTGGATACTGGAATCTCTTTTCTGGCAGCATTACCTTCTGGATTTGCAGAGCCATATGCTTTGTCAAATGGCTTTGTATTACAACTATTTCCTGGGGGTTCAAGAAGTACAGGGATGACTCATGCTCCTGAAAAGGGTAAAGCCAGTAAGAACTTAAGATTCTTTATCTCCTTGAGTTTTCAGCTTTTTGAAGCTCCTGTAAAAGTTAGATTGGACCTTTGATGGAGTGTATAACAAAGTAGGGAAAGCAGGGAGAGGCATGGTTTTTGAAATGCTTTTCAACCTACATTTGTACAAGGTATATAATAGACATGGGTATAGAGGGAGTTGTAAAGAAGTGTGTTTTGGGGTGAATGGAGGTGTATATAAGTGGGGGGTGCAAGGGGGGTCGTAAGCTATGTGAGTGTATCTGTGGTTGGAAGTATGTTTGATAATGTGAAGATATATGTTTATAGGGAAGAAATGCTGTATCTCCATGAGGCAAAGGTGTGCATTTGTACAGATGTGCAAGAGCAGGAGTACAGTATATCAGCGTTATGTGTGTGTACAGGTGTAGAAATGTGTGGGGCATGAGTGGGTGGGCATTTATTTATTTAAAACAATTATAGCCCACACTGTCTACAGTGCTAGGTGGGGTACAATCATGCACACATAAAAATGTCACAAAACAAAAATTAAAGTAAAGTTAAAAAATTCTAAACAGACAGAAATATCATCAGTACTTCAAAAAAGAGAATCAACTTATCTCATTGAAAGCCAATGTAAAAAAGTAAGCTTTAATATTCTTCCTAAATACTGTAAAGGCACATCAGAAATCATTCTCATCTCGGGAGGAAGGAAGTTCCACAATTGGGGAGCAGCAATAGAAAATGCTCAGCATCGGAAGCAAGATAGCTGATGTGTGAAGTTATCTGAGTGGCGCTCTGCGCGTCCTGGAGCTGACTTGCCCTTACCGTGCTATGCCAAAGTGGAAGGGCAAGCACTAGATCAACCCTTTGGGGTCTGGTGCAGGAGATAGAGGGCAGCTTACTTTGGACAAATACAGAGTTCGCTCATTGTGGAATCAGTAGCAGCCTTGGACTGGTCCGGTGGAGTGTCCTTGGAATGGAGCACGGAGGGAGCGTCATGTAGTCCCGAAGATCGCGTAATTCCCCAGCAACCCAGAAGTACTCAGCGAGGGGGGCAAGTTCTCCTTCCTGCGAGCATTTTAGCTGTGCCAGTCAGGGGATTCAATGGGCTCCCCCTCGTGCCGTCTTCCCCCAATGTTACAAGCTTAAGGCAGTTGAAAGGAGGTAAGCCTGGAGGCCATCAAGTTGGGGGGAGCCCTGGAGTTTCTCCTGGTGGGAAGAGTTCGTCAGTCACCCATGTGGGACTCGATCAAAGCCTTGGATCTGTCCCTGAGTTTAAATTTACAACAGCTTGGAGCAAAGGTTGATTTTATGATGGGACTTGTCTCTGCTCAGGAGGAGGACATAACTCAACACTCTGCTAAATTGGTGCAACTTGAAGGACAGATGGGGCAGCTGAGGGCAGTTAAGGATGCCGATATTAAGGGGCATGTGGGGATGTGGAGGAAGCTAGAGTACCTTGAGAACCTGTCCTGGAGGAACAATCTTAGGTTCCTGAGCTTCCTTCGGTCCCCTTTGCTCAGTCCAGTGGAGATGGTGAAAAAGTATCTGATGTACATTCTAGGGTGAGTATTGGACAATTTTCCTCCTATAATAAGGACTTTCTACCTGTCCCCTTCAAATGGAGTGCCCGGGGCTCCAGCTCACTCCCAGAACCCATTGGATCTGACCGGTTTTCTGGAAGGGTCCATGGAGATGGTGACAACCCATAGCACTTTGTTGATTACTTTCACCTTTCAGCAAGACAAAATGTCAGTTTTGCGCTCATATTTCATGCATATGCAGAAACAGTTTTTTGGCTCAGTAATGAGTATTTTTCCTGATGTTTCTAAAGAGACCCAGGCCCGGTGCAAGGAATTCTTGGCCCTTTGGCCTCGAGTCCTAGCACTAGGGGGAACCTGGCTATTGAAATTTCTTGTATTGTGCTATGTTAGCTTTGCAGGCAAAAATTATTTCTTTTCTGAGTCGAAACAGTTCCTTGAGCTTATAATTTCACTCACAGGGAAATCAGAGGGTGGGGTGGGAGTCACAAAGGCACACACTGGCTATTAGGCTATTAGATATCTCCGTTCTGAAATGCTATTTTGGGGATATCTACGAGTATGTAGACATTGCCATAGACATCCATATCAGGCATGTTTCTGGCATCATTCCTGATCTTACACATGCCTGCTTTTTTTCATATGTTCTGGCTTCAACGCCACAGATTGCACTTGGATGTCCTTTGTAAAATGTGCCTTATGGTTTCAAGAGTGAACAATTCTGTAAACTAAGCAAAGCTATTTAAATTGCAGTCTGAATTTTACTGGTAACCAGAGTATACTCATGAGAATTGTTTTGGGTTCTCTCTAAGAGGGAAGGGCGCGGGCAGGTCCCAGTGCCCGATGGTAACCGGGCGTCCGGCCCGGTGCGGTCCCCCCTGCTCGCGCCTCTGTTGTGAGTGGAAGCATGGGGGGGGGCAAGGAGGGGTCTGAGGCAGGGGATTCATTGGGGCGCCGATGCACCCTTTGAAATGATTAGTCCCCGCACGTGCATGCGCGGGGGGATGGCAGAGACGGCGTGCATGTGCTCAGTGCGGTTAGTGCTGAGTGCATGCAAGGAGCCGAAAAGAAGTTTCCCTAGCTGAAAATAAGTTTCCCTGTTTACAGGCAGCGTTCTTGTCGGTCGTGGGGTGCCTGGCTGATCGGCGTACGAAGAGGACGTCGGGTGAAGCACTGCGACTTGAGTCCTGTGGGAGCAGTGAGACGGTGGAGTGAGCACGCGGCCTGGCACAGACGCGGCGGTCTCGAGGAGCATGTGGGGCCCAAGTTGCTGCAGGCGAGTCTGGGGGCTTTTGGGGGCCTTGTAAAAAAAAAATAATAATAATAAACAACACAAAAAGGGGAAGGAAGTTAGGGAACGGAGGCTGTCTGGGCATTAAAAAAAAAAAATTCTCTATGGACAGCTACTGCGACTTTTCAACGAGTCTGGTGGGGGACAGCAATTTAGTAAAGGAGGACAATAACAACAAAAAAAATGACAGGTTGAGGAGGATGCCTGCTGGGCATGGAGGTGGGGGTCGCAGCAGGGGCGGCCCAAGGGGGGTGCGGGGCCATGTGCGGAGACTCGGTGCGGGGCCTCATTTGCATAAGGGGCCTCATTTGCATAAATATTTGCATAATGTTACCATACACGAACTTTTAGTAAACATGCCTCTTAATGAGTGTATGAATAAAGAAAGACTAAAAGACTTCTACATTACTATAATCCAATACCAACCGCCAGGCACATTAGGAACTACTACAAACACTGCCCATTTAGAACCCATAGCAAACCCGCCGTATCCTAACAGCACTACCAGGACTCATAAAGCACCATACCCTAACTATCAAAAGGAAACGCTGCAAATATTAAACCAATACATTTCAGAGAACAACAATACATGACCTACTGGGGAAAGAGAACAAGTGGCAATGTCAAATAGGAATTACATAAACAGAATACCTCAGCTCAGTTACACATGCAGAACATAGACCATCACCAAACAAGGAATCACAATTTAGAAACAGGAAGACAATAATTAAACTGGGAATCCCAAAAGCCAAACTTGGAATGTACAACACTGTAGAAATAAAACTATACATTAATTTGCTCTTGTACTAAACAAAGCGCAGACGTTAATGATGCACATTTCCCAGAGCTGACATATTCCAATTAATAAATTCAAAATAAAGAGATATTTTTCTACCTTTTGTGCATTTTTTTTCAGCTGCAATTGCTCCAGCCACTTTCTTCTGGTTTCTTCGTGTCTTCCGCTAATTCTTCATCGTCTGCTGTCCATTTGTCTTTTCTTCTCTCTTCTAGTTTTTTTCCATTCTCTCTCTACATCTGCTTTAACATACTAATCTTTCTCCTTTTTGCTCTTTCCTCATTCCTATTTCATCCACTCAAATTTTACCCCTCCATCCTCAATCCCCACCTACTCTCCCAATATCCGGGACAATTGTAGATTTGTCTTCCCTCCCACACAAAATATTTTTTCCCTCTCCATTTCACTCTCCCAGCTCCATCCCATTCTAATCCTCCCCCAACATCAGCTCCATTCTAGTTCCAGTCCCACCCAGCATCCGCTCCCTTCTAGTCCCCGCATCAGCCCATTTCCAGTCCTAGCCCCCCATAAGCCCATTTCCAGTCCTAGCTCCCCCATCTATTTGCAGTCCCATCCAAGTCCCTCCATCAGCTCATTTCCAATCCCAGCCCCCCATGAGCCCATTTCTAGTCCTTTCCTAGCCCCACCATCAGCCCATGTCAAATCCTAGCTCCCCTCCACTCAGCCCATTTCCAATCCAAGCCCCCCATGAGCCTACTTCCAGTTCTAGCCCCTTCATGAGTCCATTTCAATCCAAACCCCCACCACAGCCCATTTCCAATCTTAGCACCCCCCAACAGCCAATTTCCAGTCCTATTCTAGCCCATCAGCCCATTTCCTGTCCTAGCCCCCCCCTCACCCATTTCCAGTCCTAGCTCCCTCCCCCTCACAACCCATTTCCATTCCAAGCCCCCGTCCCCATCAGCTATTTGCAGTTCAAGCCCTCCTTCCACTCAGCCCATTTCCAGTCCTAGCCTCCTCATAGCCCATTACTAGTCCTAACCCCCCATCAGCCCATTACGTCCTAACCCCCCATCACCCTTTTTCCAGTCCTAGGCCCCCCTCAGGCTTTTTCCAGTCTTAGCCCCCCTCCCATAGCCAATTACCAGTCCTACCCCCCCATCAGCCCATTTCCAGTCTTAGCCCCCCATAGCCCATTACCAGTCCTAACCCCCCCATCACCCTATTTCCAGTCCTAGCCCCCCCATCAGCCCATTTCCAGTCTTAGCACCCCACAGCCCCTAACCACTACAAACCCCCCCATCACCCTTTTTACAGTCCTAGCCCCTACATCAGTCTATTTCAATTCTTTGCCCCCCCCATAGCCAATTACCAGTCCTACCCCCCCCCATCAGCCCACTTCCAGTCTTAGCCTCCCCCCCCCCATGGCCCATTACCAGTCCTAACCCTCCCCCCCCATCAGCCCATTACCAGTCCTAGCCTCCCCCCCCCATGGCCCATTACCAGTCCTAACACCCCCCCCATGGCCCATTACCAGTCCTAACACCCCCCCCCCATGGCCCATTACCAGTCCTAACCCCCCCCCCCGGCCCATTACCAGTCCTAACCCCCCCCCGGCCCATTACCAGTCCTAACACCCCCCCCATCAGCCCACTTCCAGTCTTAGCCCCCCCATAGCCCATTACCAGTCCTAACCCCCCCATCAGCCCATTTCCAGTCCTACCCCCCACTTCCAGCCTTAGCCCCCTCCCCATAGTCAATTACCAGTTCTAACCCCCCCCATCAGCCAATTTCCAGTCCTACCCCCCCACTTCCAGCCTTAGCCCCCTCCCCATAGCCCATTACCAGTCCTAACCCCCCCATCAGCCCACTTAGCCCCCCCCATACCCCCCCATCAGCCCACTTAGCCCCCCCCATAGCCCATTACCAGTCCTAACCCCCCCATCAGCCCACTTAGCCCCCCCATAGCCCATTACCAGTCCTAACCCCCCCCCATCAGCCCACTTAGCCCCCCCATAGCCCATTAACCAGTCCTAACCCCCCCCCCCATCAGCCCACTTTGCCCCCCCCCATAGCCCATTAACATGCCTACCCCCCCCCATAATCCCACTTCCATTATTAGCCTCCCCCCCCCCCCATGGCTCATTTCCAGTACTAACCACCCCCCCCCCCCCCGGCCCATTACCAGTCCTAACCACCCCCCCCCCGGCCCATTACCAGTCCTAACCACCCCACCCCTGGCCCATTACCAGTCCTCACCACCCCCCCCCCCATCAGCCCACTTCCAGTTTAGCCTCCCCCTCCCATCAGCCTACTTCCAGTTTAGCCTCCCCCCCTCCCATAGCCCATTACCAGTCCTAACCACCCCCCCCCCCCCATCATTCCAAATTAAAATTAAAAAAAAAACCCAAACCGGCTGCTTCTGCCGCGGCAGCTTCAAGAGCTCTGCCGCGGCAGCATCAAGAGCTCTGCCGCGGGGCCCCCCCCTGCCCGGCAGAGCCTCCGTGCATCTTCAGCTCTTCACGTCCAAAACGCGGGCTTTTTTCAGAGCCGCGAGAGTTTCTTTTCTCGCGGCTCTGTTAATCCCGCCGAGGGTGATGGGAAATCCTATCAGCCCCGCGGGATTAAGAGAGCCGCGAGAAAAGAAACTCTCGCGGCTCTGAAAAAAGCCCGCGTTTTGGACGTGAAGAGCTGAAGATGCACGGAGGCTCTGCCGGGCAGGGGGGGGCCCCGCGGCAGAGCTCTTGAAGCTGCCGCGGCAGAGCTCTTGAAGCTGCCGCGGCAGAAGCAGCCGGTTTGTTTTTTTTTTTTTTTTTAACTTGGGATGCTTAAGAATGTTTTTTGCGCGGGGCCCCCTGAAACGCGGGGCCCTGTGCAAAAAACATTCTTGCTCAATGGACGGGCCGGCCCTGGGTCGCAGGCGGGAGTGTGTCAGGACCAGTGTGAGCAGGTCGGTGGGCGGTGCTTCAGGACGGGGGGTGTGGGGGGACAGAGGGGGGGCCGGCGCAGCCTTTCTGGGTCCCCTCACCGGGGGCAGGGCAGGCGGGGGGCCAGGAGTGCTGTGGGGGGTGGGGTAGGTCTGGGCAGTCTGCAGGCAGGGCAAGGTGGTCGAGCTGGGGCGCGGGGGCGCGGGTCCAGGTTTCGAGGTGGTGTTGCTCAGGGTGGAGTGACTGCCTTGTCAGTGGAGGAAGGGGGGCGGGCTGGGTCCCAAAGGGAATTGCAGCCCATTAGTGATAGGGGCGGGGGGTGGGGTATTGGGTTGGAACCGAGGTGCCTTCCGGGATTGACAGGAATGAAGGTGCGGTGAGCAGCATGAGTCCCTATCTGGCAATGGGGGGTGCGGGGGGTGCTTGGCAGCCTTGGATTGGTTCGGGTGGGGTTCCCGGCTATACCTGGAAGGGGTATCAGGGTCCATGGGATCAGTGGTTACGGGGTGGTCAGGGTCCGTCTGGGGCCGATTGGGTGAGGACGTGGCAGCCGGCGTGGTCTGGGGGTTTTTCTCCTGATCCTTTTCCTTTTGTTTCCCTGCAGGTGCCGTGGATGGCCTCATCCGGGCTAACCGATGCAGTGGGACAGCAGCGGGCGCCGCTGGACGTCCGAGCTGTGGAACCATCGCGAGACCATGTGGCAGGAGCAATGGAGCAGGTGGTGTCGGAGCAGCAGTCGAGTGCAGAGGCTGCGCAGAAGTCTATGCTTCCGGAAGTGCCAGATGTTGGGCACTCAGCAGTTTGGGGTGAGTTACAAGGTGACGAGGGGGCAGGGGGGATGGGGGCGGAGCGAGAGCTGCGGTCAGGAAAAGCTAGCAGTAAGAGGAAGCATACTTGCAGGCGCTGGTGGAGTTCAGACTTGTCGTCTTCCTCGTCAGGGTCCTCCGTGGGGTGTGGGGATAAGGCGTCGCAGGCAAGGGGGGTGGCGGCGGCATGTGTGGTGTCAGGCGGGGCGGCGAATGTTTTGACGCTATCGGAGTTATGGGAAGGGGTGCCGCGGAAGTTGAGGTGCAGAATTAAGAGGAGGAAGTACATAGACATATTCCGTTTGCTGGAAGGTCGTAAGCGCTCGGGGGAGAGCAAGAAAAAGCAGGAGGAGGATGAAAAGGCCGGCAGGGTTCGAAAGGTGTCTAGGACAGTGGTGAATTGGGTGCGGTCCTTCTTGCGGTTGGCTAGTGTATGGGGACAGCATTACCCGGAGCAGCAGGGTATGTTGCTGGCATATGCGGATTCGATTCTGGAAACCTCGCAGGTGCACGAAGGGTGGGTGTGGTTTAACTATGATGAAAAATTTAGAGATAAGATGGAAGAGAACAAGGCCTTAATGTGGGGGACGCAGGATATAAACTTGTGGCTCACCCAGATGTCAGTTAGGGCGGCGCCCGGGGGAGCTGGGGGGAAAGGCGGGGCTGGTGTCACTGCCGGGGTGAGTCGTTCCTTTCGGGGCAGCAGAGTTACTTCGCCCATCCGGACGGTCTCAGTTGGGGGAGGGGATGTCTGCTGGCGTTTTAATAGGGCGTCCTGTCCGTTCCCGGATTGCAAATTCCGGCATGTGTGCTCAGCTTGTGGCGGGGGGCATGCAGCAGCAAAATGCCTTAAGAAAAGTATGGCCTTGCCCTCCTTGCCGGCTAGCAAGTAACGGGGAAGTTTCAGTGGTGGCACCTACGCCAATAAAGGTCGAGGTGTTGAAGGAGTGGCTTCAATGTTACCCGAGGAGGAAGGCGGGAAAAACGTTATTGTTGGATTTTCAATGTGTGGTTTGTAATTCCGTTTAAGGGTGTGGTTGAGGGCAGGGCTGCAAGGAACTCTCCATCTGTGCGGAGGTTTGCTGGGGTGGCCCGCGAGAAGTTGAGGGTTGAGTTGGAGTTGGGTAGGGTAGCAGGGCCATTTGAGCAGCCTCCTTTTCGGGATTTTGTGGTATCCCCGATTGGTATCATACCAAAGAAGGAGCCGGGGACGTTTCGGATGATACATAATCTCTCCTTTCCAGGCGGTGCTTCAGTGAATGATCACATACCCCGGAGGTGGTGTACTGTTCGATATGTATCATTTGACAGAGCAGCTGAGTTAGTCCGAAAGGCCAGGCCGGGGGCGTTGATGGCGAAGGTCAATATTGAGTCGGCTTTTCGCATGTTGCCAGTACACCCGGTGTCTTTTCGCTTATTGGGCTTTTGTTTCAACAATTCATTTTATTTCGACAAGTGCATGCCGATGGTGTGTGCGGTGTCTTGTGCTTACTTCAAAAAATTCAGTACCTTCCTTCAGTGGGCCTTGATGCGTCAGGTGGGCAGGTCCAAGGTGGTTCATTATCTCGACGATTTTTTGTTCGTGGGTGCTGCGCAGTCGACTGCTTGCTCGGAGCTTTTAGATGGGTTTATGCGGCTGGCTGGGGAGTTGGGGGTGCCGCTGGCGGCCAGTCAGACGGAGGGTCCGTCTCCCAGGATCACTTTCTTGGGAGTCGAGCTTGACTCCGACCGGATGGTGGCACGTTTGCCGCAGGAGAAGGTGGTGAGGTTGCGGGTCTTAGTGGCCAATGTGTTGGCGTCCTCAAAGTTAACATTGAAAGAAATGCAGGCATTGTTGGGATCCTTGAACTTTGCTTGTAAGGTGATACCGATGGGCCGCGTGTTTTTACATCAATTTGCGGGAGCAATGGCGGGAGAGAAGAAGCCGCATCACCGTATACGTATTTCAAGATTGATGCTTGAGGATTTGCGGATTTGGGATGTCTTTTTGCGGGATTTTAATGGGACGTCGGTCATTTTGGAAGAGGAGTGTTCGAGTGAGGATCTACAGCTCTATACTGATGTGGCGGGGGAGTTGGGGTGGGTATCTATTTTGGGGGTGCATGGTGCGCGGAGCGATGGCCGGATGAGTGGCATGAGGCCGATTTGACAAAGAATATCACTTTTTTGGAGTTATTTCCGATGCTCGTGGTTTTGGAATTGTGGCCAGAGAAAGTACAAAACCGTAGGTTGGTATGGTGGTGCAACAATGAATCAGTCGCGAGCGTCGTGAATCATTACATGCCGCGATGTATGAGGGTGGCATCGCTCATGAGAGCGTTAGTGCTGGGGTGTCTGCGTCAGAATGTGGTTTTGAAGGCGCGCCATATCCCTGGTCAGGCTAATGGTATTGCTGATGCCCTTTCCCGTTTGCAGTGGGAGCATTTTCGGCAGTTGGCACTGGAGGCGGAGTTGGAGGGGCGTGTGATCCCTTGGAGCTTGTGGAACGATGGCCGGCTGAGATGAAGGAGTTGCTGTGGTGTTCGGTGGCCGAGCGGACCTGGGATGCTTACTGTCGAGGTTGTGCTATGGTAGTAGAATTTTTGCGGGCCCGGGGGTGGCAGGCTGGGGCGGTGGGTGAGCATCTGATGGGGCAGTACATTGTAAGCACCAAAGGGAGAAGGTTGTCCAGATCAGCTATAAAAGGGCATCTTGCTGGTTTCGCATTTTTCATGTGCGCTGTCGGCGGGGATACGCCTAGTAGGGGGTTTATGGTTCATAGGTTGCTATGGGGATGGGAGGGCTTAAGGCCGCCTCCGCAGGATCGGCAGCTGCCAATTACACATGGCTTACTCATGGGACTCTGTGCTGAGTTGCATGGGGTCGTGGAGTCACGCTACAAAGCCATACTTTTTCGGGCTGTTTACATGGTAGCTTTTTTCGGGTCGTTTAGAGTGGGGGAATTGGTTGCGAGCTCGAAGAGGGCAGTGGGGGGGAGTAGCTTGCAACAGTTGCATGTGGAGCTTGAGGGTAAGCAATTGCGGGAATTTCTTGCAAGATCCAAAACGGATCAGCGGGGTAGGGGCCTTTGGGTTGTCTTGAATGCGATTGGTGGACCGACATGTCCGGTAGCTGCCATGCGTGAGTATCTGTGGGTGTACCCAGTGGTGGAGAGTGCACTCTTTTTTGTTTATAGTGATGCGAGGGTGCTAACGCGTTTTCAGGTGGCGGCGGTCTTGCGGATGGTATTGTCTCGCCTAATGGTGGATACGAGGCAATATTCGCCGCATTCGTTTCGGATTGGGGCAGCTACCAGTGCTGCGGAAGCGGGGCTTTCGGGGGGTCAGATACAGTGTATTGGCAGATGGTGTTCCAAGGCATTTAAAGGTTATGTGAGTTTATGAGGGGGGGAACTGGGGGGGGAGGTGCTATTAACGTGTGATTTCTTTTGTAGATGGGGGACTTGGCGTGAGAAATTGTTGGCTGGTTGGTCACTCCGTCGTCTTCTGGGCTGGCCAGCGGGCGGCAGTGCGGCCAATCGGAAGCAATCTGGGCTGTGATCCGACGGTGGTGTCTGAGTCATGACTGGGCAAGCGGGGTCTGCGATGGACACAGCTGCTGCCTTTGCTCCGTCATCATCGGCGTCGACTGCCACAGCCTGCGATCGTGTTGGTGCACTTGGGTGGCAATGATTTGACTTCCTGGACCTGCAAGCAGCTGATTAATGCGGCGAAGAGGGATCTGGCAGTGGTGCTGCGTTGGTTCACCGTTGGGGTGTTGATCTGGTCGGACATTATACCTAGACCGGCATGCTGGGGGCAGTGGAGGTGGTCGAGAGGCCTGACGAAGATCAACAGGCAAATTGGGTGGTGGGTGTGTGAGTTAGGGGGTTATCAGGTGCAGCATGCTTGGGTGGAAGTCAATTGTGCCGGGCTCTATAGGAGCGATGGGGTGCATCTCTCTCCGAAAGGAATGGATTTACTTTTG
Source organism: Ichthyophis bannanicus (assembly GCA_033557465.1). Lineage (NCBI taxonomy): Eukaryota > Metazoa > Chordata > Amphibia > Gymnophiona > Ichthyophiidae > Ichthyophis > Ichthyophis bannanicus. The sequence goes on along the minus strand of CM066031.1, from coordinate 1,637,392,380 downwards.
AATGACTGGCAGGAAGCGGTTGAGCGGGTGCTGCAGGATTGCTCACACTGGTCGCAGCTTGAGATGGGGGGGGGGGCGGCACAGACTGAGCAGCAGGTCTGTGCCGGTGGCGGGATCCCGGAGGTTTCCGGGGTCCGGAGCCTTAGGCCACTTGGGACGAGGGCGGGGTGCCCTCGACCCGGATAAACCCTGGTGGACTTGTGCTACTGATATGGCAAAGTCGGAAAGGGGGATAGGAGCTTTGCCGGAGGCTTGACCACGGCAGGTGCGGAGGTGAAGTCACCTTGCTAATTGTATGGCTGGTGACGGATCCCTCTGCGGGGGGGGGGGGGGGGCGCGGGGGTGTTGATTATTGTTATGAGTGTTCAATTGTTTGAGTTAATTAATAAAGCTGCGACCAGTTGCTTCCAATAACAGTGTCTGTTGAGTTTGTGGTCGAGTTGGGGTTGGTGGTGGGGGTAGGTAGGAGGGGAGGGTGCAGGTGGGGGTTGGTGTGGTGCATGATAGGGGGGCATCGGGTCCGGCTACCCAGTTAGAGGGAGGGGCACAGGCAGGGTCCCGGCGCCCGATGGTAACCGGGTATCCGGCCCGGTGCGGGCCCCCCTGCTCGCGCCTCTGTTGTGAGCGGTAGCATGGGGGGGGGCAAGGAGGGGTTTGAGGCAGGGGATTCATCAGGGCGCCGATGAGCCCTTTGAAATGATTGGTCCCTGCGTGTGCATGCGCGGGGGGATAGCAGAGACAGCGTGCATGTGCTCAGTGCGGTTAGTGATGAGCACATGCGAGGAGCCGAAAAGAAGTTTACCTCCCTCCCTCGGCTGGGGGAGGGGGCGGGTAGTGATTCGGGTTGTCGCAGCTTGGGGGGGGGGGGCAGGATCCCAGAGGTTTCCATGGTTCGGAGCCTTAGGCTACTTGGGACGAGGGCAGGGTGCCCATGACCCGGATAAACCCTGGTGGACTTGTGCTACTGATATGGCAAAGTCGGAAAGGGGGATAGGAGCTTTGCCGGAGGCTTGACCACGGCAGGTGCGGAGGTGAGGTCACTTTGCTAATCGTATGGCTGGTGACGGATCCCTCTGCGGGGGGGGGGGTTTGGGGGTGTTGATTATTGTTATGAGTGTTCAATTGTTTGAGTTAATTAATAAAGCTGCGACCAGTTGCTTCCAAGAACAGTATCTGTTGAGTTTGTGGGCGAGCTGGGGTAGGTAGGAGGGGAGGGTGCAGGTGGGGGTTGGTGTGGCGCATGGTAGAGGGGCATCGGGTCCGGCTACCCGGTTAATAGTTTATTTTGATATCTTTCTTTTCTGTTTTCTTCATATCTTCACAGTTTTTGCGCTTCTGCTGCTACTTTCCATTTATCGTTGGAACATAAAAATTTCAGGTCTTCCTTTTTAATGCAGCGTGCTTCAGCTTGATGCCTTGGATCTTCCTCAATATCTTTGATGATCTTCATCCTTTTAAATACCCGTCTATCAGGGATACCTCTGCACGCAATGATTGCATTTTTCTTTCAATGTGCTTTTTCCAACGAGGAACTGTTATTGTTCTCTTTTTCTTCTGGCCCTGCACTTTGGTTGGTAGTACCTCTTGGTTATAATTTTAGCTGCACAATATTGTATTCAATTTATTTTGGTGATAGCAATAAATGATCCTTTTATACAGGATATGGCCTTGTTCATCTTAATTATCATACTCTTAACCTTAGGTGTTAAATTTAACTTGGGTAATCTTCCCCTTGCCTGAAACTCAGCATATTCATATTTTTTCATGTGGACTAGGAGTTTGATCTTGAATTCCTCCACCTCTGGGTCTTTCTCCTCCCTTTCTTCCTCCTCTTCAGTTGAAGAGGTTCATTTGTTGACCTGTCCTCTCACTCTCCTGCAGTTCCAGATCTCTAAGTTCCATCTCTTCCTCAACCACTCTTTTTACTGTCTCTTCCTTTCTTCTGGTACTCTCATCTAGGTCTCTTCCTCCTCCCTGTATTTCTCTTTCCATGGATGTGCTTAGTCGATTCAAGGTGTTATCATTAATTTCACAGATCACAGTAAAGAAGAATGTGAAAGATCTTAAATTTGCATCCGTTGTTTTGCAGTTTTTCTTGCAGCAATTTTCTTCTTTCTTCCAGTTTTTGGTGGATTCTCTTTGTATACCTTCTTGATTTAAAATAGGGTTTGTAGCATAAAAAGAGCAGTACATTATCTCCTCTTTATCTGCAGAATTCCACTTCACCATTGTTAATCCTCTTAACGTTTTCATTAATTTGTGTGGTTTATCTCCTGCCACAGTGGGTCTGCAAACATGCTCACCATCACCTTTATCTGTGGCAGGGATGTTTCCCACCTTTGCAGGGCTTGCACTATCACTACCACTATCGTTAACCCTAATGTGAAAGCTACAGATGGGCAACTTTTTATCCTGAGTGACGTGTGGCCAGTATGTATTTTTCTTTTTCTCTCCCTACCACACTTCAATTGTAGTGTCACCTGACTGGGATTTAGGATAGATTTTGTACAATGGAGTCACCATGTGAAGGTACTCGGCAAGACCTGTGGAGGGAATCATTCTCTCCCACAAGAGATGCACAGTAATTCACCAACCACAGCTAGTGAATTTTAGGCTGCACTGCCCTTTGAGCCCCCCCCCCCGACAGCTGTGTGATATCCTTAGTGTGGTTGCAGCACAGGTGGTAAGGAGAGATCTTGGAGAAAAGGTATGCTGATGTCCACAGCTAGAACTCTGAAGGCAGTGATGGTTGTAGAGCTGACAACTGAACAAACTGTAGCTCAGGTATCGTCAGCAGCATCCAGGCAGACTAGGTGGACAAAATGGTTTTTCATCTTCCAACATCTATTATGCTACTATGTTTATGCTACATTCAGCAGAACAAAACTTGCTGTTTCCTGTAAATATGTTTGATTTGCATTGCGGACTGTTTACAAGAAACAGTCCAAGATGCAAATCAAACAGTTACAGAAAACAGCAAAAAAATAAATACAGTAAATGATCACATCACACCCTTAGATTCTTCATGAGGGCTGATGGAATGTTGCTAGTTCTCTCTCCATCCTTGCTGTACTGTATACAAGTAAATTGTGGATCGTCCTCCTGCTGGTACTGCCAGAGCAAAGCCTTGTATGTGACAGTGAAAGAAGAAAAACTACACACCAAGGGAGCATCTATTTAAATCCTCTCACACCTTATCTAATCACCTATAAAGGGTAGCTTAATACAAAAAGCTACAAAGGAAGACAAGAAAGATGAGAAAAAACTAAAAATAGAAAGATATGAAAACAGAGCAGCCTCGTAGTGCTACACTAACGATAAGCAGTAGTAGTTGAAGTAATAATAAAAATGGCAACACCACCACCTGAACATTTAAAAAGGAGGGAACTGAAAACTTACCACACCTGAAGGCAGCAAATCGCAATACAACGTGTGCCTTTGAGTCAATGCCAACTCCGGGCAACCCTGCAGCTCCGCAGCACATTAACAAACTGAATCCCTCTCTCCTTTCCCTAGCATGGCAAAATTACAGCAACTGACTGAAACCAGCCTGCTCTAAAGCGGGCAATCTGTGAACGTGCGACAACTCTGTTGCCTCTATCTTCAAAAGCTGAACAAAATAGCCATGTTGCCAGATTACATGTGCTATAGGCTAGCATTTGAAAACACAGTGGTCATGGCACCACTGACCAAGACATGCCATAGTTGACCTCTTGCAACGATAGGGCAGCCTGTCATCAAAATGAAGCAAGAGACCAACTCAAGGGGACAGTGCATCCTGACCACTTCCCATCACCAGGACCCAGATTAGTGCCTGAGCTGTACCACCATGAAAAGCACATGCAAGCACTTTATTGTATTATACAAATACAACCACAAGGCTTAAAAAAGCAGATAAATTGCCAGAAAGATAATCATGAAAAAGGAAAACAGATTAATACATATAAAGATGTCTAGGTGGTAAATGGGATGTCCAAGGCTGGATACTCACAATTTCTGTGTATTTTTCAAAGGGTTTGCTGAACATGGAGCCTTTTATAAAGGACATGCAGTTCCCCTGGGGGAATTCTGCACAACATAGAATTTGCCCAGAATTCCCCACCTGCCCAGAATTCTACACAGGCATTGGCATCAGAGAGACAGTGAGACAGGCTCGCACGCACAAACTTTAAGGGGACTCGAGTCTCATGCTCCCATGGTTGTGCTGGATTCTGACAGAGCCCAAACGAGAGCAAGCACATTCGCAGAGACAGCAAAGGAACACAAAGAGCAAGGTGATCAAAATCGAAGTGGCCACAGATGCTTTTATTGAACAACCCCTACGTGTTTCGGCGAACACCTTCCTCAGGGTATAACTACTGAAAAACAAAATAAAATAAAAAAATTTGTGAAATTATCTTATAAGAAATAAAACATTAAAAAAATTTAAAAAACATTGATAAATAATATCATGTTAATGAAATTAAAAGGCAGCATGAATAATAAATAATTTAAAAAAGTATTAAAAACAATAAAAACAATCAAAGGGAAAGCTGAATGATGAAATAAATTTGTACAAATAAATTGGAATGTATGGACAGACTTCTCAGCGTAACCAGTAGAGAGAAAGCAAGAAGAGAAAGAGGGATGAGGAAGACACTAAATAAGAGACCTGAATAGGCTGGAAAACTCACTTGTAGCAGCTGTGAATATGTTCGTTGGATTCGGTATCATAAAATAAACCTATAAACATAGAAACTGCCATGTTAAAAAAAAATTAACCTTATCAATAGAAAATAAGGGGATTAAAATGATGCCAGGGGAGCAGTAGTAACTGAATTGTAAGATGACTTTTGTATACTGTGGTGGAGAAGCAGGCTTGGAGTGCAGGAAAAGAAAGGGAAAGCAGCCTTTTTTTTCTAAACCCAAAGAAACTGCAGGCACAGGAAGGGTTAACACCCAAACTAAAGACAAAGATTCCCTGCAGAGGAGTGCAGAGCTAGGGACACGCCCTGTTCCCATGGAGACCGAGGGAGGAGATGGGAGTGGTTTGGGGGTGGAGTCAAGAGCCATAGGACAGCCCCAAACATTTAGGCAGGGAAGTTGCACTCACAAACAGAAAGAGACACGGAAAGAGAAACAGGAGACACAGAAGCAGCTTGCACAGACGCAGTTTGGAAGCAGACAGAGGCTCTGGGACAAGCAGAGTTGCTACAGAGCCAGGGGAACGAAGGAAGCTGACCCAGGACAGGAACAGAGAGGTGAGAAGGCCAGTGGAGAGCTCGGGGGAGGATTCTTCTGAGGAGGAGATATTTTCCAGAAGCTCATGGTCTGGTCCTTCTCATTGTAAAGAGCCTACAGGAAGGAAAAGCACGGCTAGCAAGGTGAGCCCTTTACAAGCTTTAAAGAAGCTGTTAAGCAGGGAAACCTTTTTCCTGCCCTTCCCCCACAAGCGCACGTTCTGGAAAGCATAATTGGGAGCAAGTGTTGAAGGCTTTACAACCTGCAAAGGCTTCTCAGGCAGATACCAAGGACAGCAGATATCTGGAAGAGCCCAGGGAGGAAGAAATGGACCTGGGGGACACTTTTGATGGAAGCAGTGTTTCAGATATGGAAATTGACTGTGCTATCTGTGCCAAGGAAGAAGAAAGAACTGAATAGGGTTTTAGTAAGCTGGAGGAAAACCCAGGAGGTTCTTAACAAAGACATTCTGTGCAAAGCCCATAACTTTTAGCTAGGCTAATCAATGACAGCTTGGCTGATAAAGCTGCATGGTTAAGAAAGCTAGGAAGAAGCTAAAAGTTCAAATTGTATCTTGAAGAAATACTACTGCATTTGAAAAGTCTGTTGGTGGACCAGGGAATGTTGCTATACTAGCTGTGAAAGGAACAGTGGAGATTTATAGTGCCTCCTGGGGACCGGAGAACAGAGTGCTCTTGTAAAAGATTTTTACTTGTGGAAAAAGGTGTGTAAACTAAGCCAAGCCAAGGACTGTTTAACAGGCTTATGTTTATGTGTGGAGAAGTATCCTGAACTTTATGTTTTGTAGTTTTCAACTATTCTTGCCAAAGAATTTAATTTGGTTGGGAAAACCTTATTTCTTAAATAAAAGAAATTTCCTGCGACCTTTGAACTTGGCTCTAATCTTTTAAAAGACACAACTACATGCTATTGGGCTAACTTTTATACAAAGGACAATCGGGGCCCTCTCGTACCACTAGACAACTGCCTGGCCACACAGGGGAGCTCCGACAGGTGGCGTAGTTATTGGATAAGGAAAAAAACCTACCAACGGAAGCTACAACAATCATCAGGATATACAAGGTGGCCGGAGGAGACAGCCTGAAAGCCTTCCTCAAAGTTTCTGCAGAGAAAACCTGAACCAGAGAGTCAGCAGAGCGGACCGGAGTTGGAGAGCTCAGCTGGTGCCGACGGTGCTGAGAGGCCTGATTCACCACTTGCAGCAGGTAAACCCGTATTTAGAGGGGTTGATCCAGGATTGCTGCAAGGGGGGAGGTTCTGCAGTTGGAGGAGAGAGGGTGCTGTGTCTATAAGGGCCGCACTTGGTGTGTTTTTTCTTTCTGTTTTCATTCCAGCATCACAGGATGGAGCGAGCGGAGCTCCTCAACTGGATGGCAGACTGCTTCCGGCAACAGCAGGAGATCGCTGTGAAGTCTCAAGAACGGATGGCTGCCATGATGAGGGAACAGCAACAGCCGCTCCTGGACATGATGACTGCGTGGATGGGGGAACAGAAGACGTCAGAGGAGCTAAGGACAGTGTCTGGTTCCTTAGGAACTTTGCCAGGACTAGGACATGGTGGTAAAGGAACTTTTTCCTTTGGGCCTTTGACCCCAGAGGATGATGTGGATGATTACTTAAAGGTTTTTGAACGTGTGGCAGTCCTAAGTGGATGGCCAGCAAAGCAATGGGCCATACGTATAGCAGCCTCCCTTACAGGGGAAGCTCTCGCAGCTTATAGGGCCGTGCCCGCTGAGCTTGCCTCCACTTACGACGAGGTAAAAAAGGCCTTGAGACCGATTAGGATTGACTCCAATTTTCTACCGCCGTCTTTTTCGGGCTTGTAAACTGAGGCCAGATGAGACGCCTCGTGCTGTGTCAGTGCCTCAAAGCATTAATGTATAAGTGGTTGTTGCCTGAAGGGAAAACAGTTGATGCCATTTTGGATGTGATTGCTCTAGAACAGTTTATAGAGGCTGTGCCACAGGAAATGCGATCTTTCCTGGTTTTACAGGATTGCAAAAGCACAAAAGATGCAACTTCTTTGGCAGAGCGGTTCTTAGAAGCTCGAGTGGTAGGCCAAATGAAGGGTGCAGGGTTGAGCCAAGCAAGTGTAAGGGAACCGGAAAGAATGAGCAGGACCATGCTAGGAGAGATTACCCGAGGTAAATCCCTAGGAAGGTCAGGGTATGAGCAGCACAAATGTTATGGTTGTGGAACTAAGGGCCATCTCAAAAAAGATTGTCATGCCAAGACAGTATTAATGGTTAACCCAATCCAAGGAAAAAGGAGAGGGATTTTTGCTGTCAGTGGAGGTGGAGGACATCCCAGTAGAGGCGCTCTTAGACTCAGGCGCCGACCAGTCGATGGTCTCCCAACAGCTGTGGGCGGAGATACAAGCCAGGGGAGGTCACACAGGAAAACACTCAGAGGGGAACATAAGGATTAGATGTGTGCATGGTGCAGCGTCAGCTTACCCCTTACAGAAAGTTATGGTAAAAGGCCTAGGCTTGAAGAGAACTATCACTGTAGCCGTAGTCCCAAAACTTCCATATTCCATAGTTTTAGGGAGGGACTGGCCACAGTTTAAACATGGGCTAGCCAAGGGTTTGGAGGCCAAGACTGGGTTAGTGTCTACGAGGGCCAAAACCAAGGCAAGCGGAGATCCTATGTGTAGTTTGCCTGCACACGAAGAATTAATAACACCCTCTAGGGAAGGAAAAAGAAAAAGTAAGGCAGATAAACGCCGTGGAAGGCAGACCAGGGCTCAGAATCGGGCAGACTTAGCCAATGGAGAGGAATTGCCTTGGGCTCCTGCGGAGCTGGTAGGAAAGTTCCCTTCTTTCCCTAATGAGCAAAGGGAGGATCCTGCCCTAAGGTGAGCGTTTGAATATGCCAACACGGGCTCGGAGACATTGCCCCGATTTGTGCTAGATAGGAAATTACTTTACCGCGAAAGTTTAGACCCTCATTTAGCAACCATAAGGAAGCAATTAGTAGTCCCTACTACTTTTAAAAATTTGGTCCTAAGGTTAGCACATGACCACCCAGTGGGGGAGCATAAGGGTTTCCATAGCACCTTAGATCAAATCATGGCCCGCTTCTATTGGCCGGGCGTATTCAAAGAGACTGCAAAGTTTTGTGAAGCTTGCTCAGCGTGCCAGAAGGTCACCATGGTTCATCCAAAAAAGATGCCATTAATTCCCTTGCCCCTGGTAACAAAACCAGTGGACAGGTTGGCTATGGACATAGTGGGGCCCCTAACCAAGACCCCTAGGGGATATCAATATATACTGGTCATTGTGGATCAGGCGACGCGTTTTCCGTGGGCCATTCCCCTACGTAATGTGTCAGCCTGAACCATGGCCACGGAGATCATAAAGCTCTTTTGCGAAATTGGTTTTCCGAGAGAAGTTTTAACAGACAGGGGCAGTAACTTTCTCTCACGTTACCTTGCCCAAGTCTGGGATGACTTTGGCATCAGACACATAAAAACTGCTGCCTATCACCCGCAAACTAACGGCCTGGTGGAAAGACAGAACCAGACCCTCAAACGAATGTTGAGGAGGAGTCTGGAAGGCAACATGACTGAATGGGATATAATGTTACCATTCACCTTATATGCCTGTAGGGAGCGCCGGCAGACTTCAATGGGCATCTCTCCATATGAACTGATGTACGGGAGAGCTCCCAGAGGGGGACTGGATATCTTAAGAGAGCAGTGGGTGGAACCCGAGCTAGAGGAGATAGAAGTACCAAACCTTTTAAAGGATTTAAAGGGACGCTTAGAGCGGACATCCCAAGTGGTGGTAGACAATATGACGGCGAGTCAAGCCCGCCAGAAGGGTTACTATGACCGGCACACCCGACCACGTCAATTGGAGGTAGGTGAAAAGGTACTGGTAACGGTGACAGGACCTACTTCAAAATTCGAGAGCAGGTGGAAAGGACCATATAGAGTCCTCAGACGGGTAGGACCAGTCTCCTATGCCGTAGGGACTGGGAGAGGGAAGGAACAAATCTTTCACATTAATGTACTGCAGCCATGGCATGAAAGAGTGGCACTGGCCCGGCTGGCTGCAAGAGAGGACAGATTTGATAGGTATTCCGCAGGCCCACATACCCAGAAAAGGATTCCGTGCTGTGCGCTAGAAACGCCAGCCCGGAATATCTTAAGGGGGGGGGGGGTTATGTGGTGGAGAAGCAGGCTTGGAGTGCAGGAAAAGAAAGGGAAAGCAGCCTTTTTTTTCTAAACCCAAAGAAACTGCAGGCACAGGAAGGGTTAACACCCAAACTAAAAAGATTCCCTGCAGAGGAGTGCAGAGCTAGGGACACGCCCTGTTCCCATGGAGACCGAGGGAGGAGATGGGAGTGGTTTGGGGGCGGAGTCAAGAGCCATAGGACAGCCCCAAACATTTAGGCAGGGAAGTTGCACTCAAACAGAAAGAGACACGGAAAGAGAAACAGGAGACACAGAAGCAGCTTGCACAGATGCAGTTTGGAAGCAGACACAGAGGCTCTGGGACAAGCAGAGTTGCTACAGAGCCAGGGGAACGAAGGAAGCTGACCCAGGACAGGAACAGAGAGGTGAGAAGACCAGTGGAGAGCTCGGGGGAGGATTCTTCTGAGGAGGAGATATTTTCCAGAAGCTCATGGTCTGGCCCTTCTCATTGTAAGGAGCCTACAGGAAGGAAAGCACGGCTAGCAAGGTGAGCTCTTTACAAGCTTTAAAGAAGCTGTTAAGCAGGGAAACCTTTTCCTGCCCTTCCCCCACAAGCGCACGTTCTGGAAAGCATAATTGGGAGCAAGTGTTGAAGGCTTTACAACCTGCAAAGGCTTCTCAGGCAGATACCAAGGAGAGCAGATATCTGGAAGAGCCCAGGGAGGAAGAAATGGACCTGGGGGACACTTTTGATGGAAGCAGTGTTTCAGATATGGAAATTGACTGTGCTATCTGTGCCAAGGAAGAAGAAAGAACTGAATAGGGTTTTAGTAAGCTGGAGGAAAACCCAGGAGTTCTTAAAGACATTCTGTGCAAAGCCCATAACGTTTAGCTAGGCTAATCAATGACAGCTTGGCTGATAAAGCACCATGGTTAAGAAAGCTAGGAAGAAGCTAAAAGTTCAAATTGTATCTTGAAGAAATACTACTGCATTTGAAAAGTCTGTTGGTGGACCAGGGAATGTTGCTATACCAGCTGTGAAAGGAACAGTGGAGATTTATAGTCCCTCCTGGGGACCGGAGAACAGAGTGCTCTTGTAAAAGATTTTTACTTGTGGAAAAAGGTGTGTAAACTAAGCCAAGCCAAGGACTGTTTAACAGGCTTACGTTTATGTGTGGAGAAGTATCCTGAACTTTATGTTTTGTAGTTTTCAACTATTCTTGCCAAAGAATTTAATTTGGTTGGGAAAACCTTATTTCTTAAATAAAAGAAATTTCCTGCGACCTTTGAACTTGGCTCTAATCTTTTAAAAGACACAACTACATGCTATTGGGCTAACATTTATATAAAGGACAATCGGGGCCCTCTCGTACCACTAGGCAACTGCCTGGCCACACAGGGGAGCTCCGACAATACCTAAGCCAATTAAACAAATCACTGACTAGAACTTTGTGCTGTAACCAGATAATTACTAGAGTGGAATTGAGAGCATTAACTTTATTGTAAAGTCATCCGTTAAAAACATGTATTAATCCAAATAGAAAAAAAGCATTACTGATCTAGAAAGCATATCGCATAACAGAAAGTGGTGAGCGATCATTAGTAATATAGTAAACAGTGCAACATGAACATGTATTATAAGAATGTGCTGAAAAAGAAAAATTATATAGTGAACCTTGGGGAACTATGTATCAGTCCGTCATAAGGTATTCTAGTGTGAAATTAAACAGTAAATAACAGAAACATGACGGCAGAAAAAGACAACATGGCCTGTCTAGTCTGCAATTCCGTATCAACTACTACAAATAGTCCCCCTTTTTTCCTTTAGAGATCCTCTTTGTTTGTCCCATGCTTTTTGGAATTCAGATATTGTCCTCATCTTTACCACCTCCACTGGGAAACTATTCCACGTAGCTACTACTCTTTCCATAAAGAAATATTTCTGCATATTACTCCTGAGTCTATCGAAAGAGGCTCTTCTCCTGTGCATTTATGCCATGGAGGTATTTAAATGTCTCAATTATAACACCTCTATCCCACCTTTCCTCTAGGATACATATTAAGATCCTTAAGTCTGTCCTCATATGCTTTATAATGAAGATCACTAGCCATTTTAGTAGCCACCCTCTGCACCGACTCCAAACTGTTTATATCCTTTTGAAGGTGCGGTCTCCAGTATTGCACATAATACTCCAAATGAGGTCGCATAAAAGACTTATACAGAAGCACTGCCACCTCCTTTTTCTGCTGGCCATTCCTCTCCCTATGCACCCAAGCATCCTTCTAGCTTTTGCTGTCACCTTTTCTACCTGTTTAGCTACTTTAAGATCGTCAAACACAATCACAACTAGGTCCTGTATGGGACGAAGGGTCAGCTGGACTGTGGGCCAGACAGTTCCCAAGAAGACACTTTCCTCCGTCCAGAAGGGGAACCACTCAGGGAGGACATATCACTTCCCAATAAAAAACAAACAATCACAAAGAGGACCTACACTTCCCAATAACATCTCACCTTATGCAGGACAACACGCTCGTACATGGTAATAACTATCTCACAGATTTTTCTTCCAAAAGGATCATTTTATTATTCACTATCTTACAGAAACAGAAAACTAAGAACAAAAACAGTCCAGTGAAATTACTGATCTTACCACCTCTCAAAGCAAGCAAACAGGGTCATTCTGTCTTAACTCAGATACAAGATTTCTAAATACTAAAGCAAGAACAGTCTTTCCTGGACACAAGAAATCAATGTAACAGACATACACAAGACAAACTAGCATGCACACAAAACTCTCAGACACGACAACAGGGATACTGGGGCCATAGGGAACCCAGGGAACCCATAGCCCACACAGCCTTCACTACGCAGGAGACAAACTCATCATGTATCTGGTGCTGTCACATTATATACCATTGCTCAGGACCATTCTTACTGTTCAGGCATTCTTCTCTAATTAGCTAATTTTTGTTCCAGCTGTCTGGGGCCCCACTTGTGTGATCTGTCATGTTATTCTACTCATGTCTGTACCCCTCTCCGTTGACTTTGTTCTGAGGCCCTGGGCCTTGTCAGATTTATATTGTTATCTCACCTCTTGCCCCCTCACTCAGTTCTTCACCTGGTTCTCTTGCTTGGTTCTCTCATACCCCTCAGTTCAAGAAATCTCTCTCTAACTATCCGTGTTCTGACAACTATACTGGGGGCCATATGTTCTTCTTCATGCTAAGCTGGCATGTTTATCTCTCATGATTGCCTTTCTACCCTCTCTCAAGATCCACCATTTACTGATAAGTGTGTTTTCACTTTTCCATATGATGTCACATACCTCTGAAAGCTTCATGTACGCACCTCAGTACAATTCCAGCATTCAGACATTTCAGTGATTTTTTTGTACTCTTGTGTTAACTCCTTCTCCTCTGGCTCTCACAGTCCCACTCTTCTTTTGTGGACAGAAGTACTTCACCCCCTACACTGTACCTCTCCCTTGGATGTTTACAGCCCAAATGAATGACCCTGCATTTTTTAGCATTAAATCTCAGCTGCCAAACTCCAAACCATTCCTCAAGCTTAGCAAGATCCCTCCTCATGTTATCTATACCTTCCTGGGTGTCTACTCTATTGCAGATTTTGGTATCATTAAAGGGGCAAACCTTGCCCTTCTGCAATATCACTAACAAAGATGTTAAAAAGAATCAGACCAAGGATAGAGCCCTGTGGCACACCACTGGTAACCTCCTTCTACTTAGAGTGAGCTCCATTTACCTGTACCCTTTTTCGCCTCCTACTCAACCATTTTCTAACCCAGTCAGTAACTTTAGGATCCATTTCTACGGTGCTCAGTTTGTTTATAAGTTGCCTGTGCGGAACGGTGTCAAAAGCTTTATTGAAATCTAAGTACACCACATCTAGGGCTCTCCCTCAGTCCAACTCCCTGGTCACCCAGTAAAAGAAAATCAATCAGATTTGTCTGACAAGACCTGCCTCTGGTGAATCTATGCTGCCTCGGATCTGGTAATCCATTGTACTCCAGAAACCACTATTTTCTCTTTCAGCAGTGTTTCCAATAGTTTACTCATCACAGAGGTTAAAATAACTGGCCTGTAGTTTTCAACCACATCCTTACTTCTGCTTTTGTGTAAAAGGACCACATGTGCCTCTCTCCAGTCCTCTGGCACCACTCCAGACTCCAAAGAGGCATTGAAAAGGTCAGTTAGTGGAGCTGGTAGACTGTCCCCCAGTTCCTTCAGTATTCTCGGATGTATCCCATCTGGTCCCATCACACTGTCTACTTTTAGTTTAGCTAGTTCCTCACAAACACAGTCTTCTGAAAATCATTCAAGATTCCCATTGCTTGTTCCTATTTCTGGGTGTTTTCTGAGGTCCTGCTCCTGGCCCTTCATCTATGAACATAGAACAGAAATATTTGTTAAGCAATTCCACTTTATCCTCATCAGCTTCTACATATTCCTCCCCTTCACCCTTGAGTCTGTCAATACCACTTTTGCCTTTCCTCCTCTCACTAACATATCTGAAAAATGTCTTATCCCACCATTTTATTGCATTGGCTTTTCTTTTTTTTGTACCTTTGCTTTCCTGACTACTTTGCCAGTCTCTCAAGTTTTTCCAGATTATAGATGCCTGTCTTCCTCTCTCTGACACACTTGTATTTCATAAAGGCCTCCCTCTTTTTCTTTACCTTTTCAGCTACTTCGTTTGAGAACCATAGTGGCCTCCTTTTCCTTTTAACTTTATTTACCATTCTAACAAAAAGGTTAATTGACCTTAAAATATCCCCTTTCAATTTTGCCCACTGTTTTTCTACTCCCCCCCCCCCAGCTGTTCCCATCCCGCTAATGATTCATTGAGATACTGGCCCATCTTGGTAAAGTTAAAGTCTAAGACCCATGCTTTTGAATGGTTTTATCAGCCCTAGTTCTAATACTGAACCACACCTTCTGGTGATCACTGGATACGAGATGATCTCCCACTATAACATCTGAAACACTTTCTCTTTCCCTCTTTCTAGGTTAACCCACAGTGCCTCCTCTCTCACTTTTAAGCCCTGTAATTCTATAGCTGTAATATTATTTTTTACATATTGTGCCACTCCTTCTCCTCTTCTTCCTACCCTGCCTTTCTGAATAGCCTGGTATAATTACATCCCCTAAGTGGCCCATCATAAGATAAGAATTAGTACTAACGGGTGGCAGAGCCAGAAGCAGAGCAAGATGGCCACTTAATTTCTCATCTCTGCTGAATCCTAGATAAAATCCTGCCTTCTCCGCCCATTTCAAGGTGAGCAGACCTTCCTCACGGTGATTGTTATTCTCCAAGATGTCTGTCAGTAAACCCACCCAGCTGGATTACACTGCAGTTCTGAATTCTGGAGCAAAATCTCACCCACCGTCTCCACACATAATGGCAAACAGTTGAGAGAATGTGGAGGGTATGCAGGAGCTTTTGGCAGAGATCCGGGTAGTGCGGGCAATGGTAGCAGCAAATGGAGAGACCCTCAATGGAGTGCAAAGAGATATTTTGGACTTAAAAGAGCAGCTAAATGGACTCACTGATGGGATGAATGGCCTGGATGCTAAAATTACAGCTCATGAAAAGCACATGAAGCAAATATCAACAAACTTTGCTAATTTGGAGTGCAACTTCGAAGAGCTTAACAGAATGCACAGAAATAACATCTGTATTGTCGGCATGCCAGAGGGTGCAGAAGGCACGAATGTGGTGTCATTCTTGGAAAATGCTCTGCCCAAGTTACTGCGACTTGATTTCACACGCCCGTTTGAAATTGATAGAGCTCACCACGTACTGGCGCATGCAGGCCCTCATACTCGGCAGCCACGACCTCTCATTATGCGTGTCCTTAGATATCAGAATGTGGTGCAGATAATGGCTGTGGTCAAAGACCAAGCTCCAGTGAAATTTGAGGGCCACAACATTGCCTTTTATCTGGATTTTAACAAGGTCACGGTGGAGAGACGCAAGCAATTTCTGGTCTTCAGGCCAGGCCTGCAACAACTATAAGCTCAGTACGGCCTGCTTTTTCTTGTGAGGTTTCGGGTCATGTTGTACAATCAAACAAGAACCTTTGAAGATCCTGCTGTACTTCAGACTTTTTTGGAAGAACAAGCAGCAGTGATGATGCGGTAGCAAATTTTCTTTTTTCTCAAACCCAATGTGTGTGTCTCCAAACCACAGCTATTTTGCTGAACTTGCTGACAAGACCAATTAGCTTGGAGTGGTGAGATTAACAAGATTGGAGGTATCAGAATTACATAAATGATCTGCGAGGGAAGAGTAGACTTTTTTTTTTTTTTTAAACACCTTCTTCCCACTGGACTCTGACACTGAAGTGGAGACAGGTGGAGGCCGTGCAGGGAAGTAATGACCTCCATTTGTACCAGATTGGTATTCTGATCCCTTTTGGAGGGAGAGCCCTGGAGCTCTGCAGATGTCTTGGGCAGGTTTGAAATTAGTGGAATTGTGTGAACTTTGAACATTGTCATAGAAGAGAAAGGCAACCGGGGTCAGTTCCAGTTTAGCTCTGGATTCTTTCTCTGGCCCCTTGCAGGCAATTTAAAGAGAACTGTGGGTTTGAGTATGGGGACAAATATTGTTTTGCTTTGTTTTGTACAACACTACTTGGAATGTTGATACCCAACGTGATGGATTTGTGATGGTGGCACATTTAAAGGCAGAATGCTGTAGTAGAGCACTAGTGCAATAACATAAGTGGCATCTGGGGTGGGGATAAGGTTTAAGGGTAAGGGGTTTAGAGGAAGGGCAGAGGAACGGTAATATTGTGTATAATTGGTGAGATTTGGGGTGGTGGCCTTGTGAAGCAAGCGCTGGTTCACCCAGGTAGATTCTCCTATTGCAAGGTGGGTTTGTCTCCTTGTTGGTTCTTTTTAGTGAATGGGCTGGGCTAGGACTTGGTAACTCTGAGATTATTTATTCCTGGGATTTCATGAATATATTACTTATCTCATGGGCTCCCTTAAATTTTTGTCTCTGAACATCAAGGGCATTAACAATCCGATTAAAAGAAAAAAAAATTACTGTACTGTCAAAAGAAATGGGCAGATGTAGTCCTACTTCAGGAAACTCTACTGAGGAAAAAAAAAAGCTCAGGCAGGGGCAGTATGTCTTAGTAGGGCACTCAGCGGAGTACCATAAAAAAAATGTGGTTGCAATTCTAGCCCGCAAATCCTTGACGCCTGTGGTCAAGCAAACTCGAGCAGATCTGGAAGGCAGGTGGGCCAAAGCTCTACTCCAGTTTGTGGATCGCAAGTTGGCCATAGTTAACATTTATGCCCCTAATAGTGATGATGTGTCATTCTTCCAAAATCTTGCAGGGGAGGTCCAGGACGTTGCATTTCATAAGATTGTTATGGGGGAGACTTTAACCTGGCCCTGGATCCTTTGATTGACCACCAGCCTAGCAGGCATTATAGGTGGCACCGGGCCACAGTGGTAATTCACTCCATTATGCAAGCAGTTGGACTATCTGATATCTGGTACCTTCGGCATCCAACAGAGCAAGAGTACACGTTCTTTTCCTTACCTCATGGGTCACATTCACATATAGATCTTTTTCTTATTTCAAAATCATTAATTCCAGCTGTCACTGAAGCAGAGATTCATGGTACTCATATTTCAGATCATACCGCAATAACGTTTTCTCTTTCTTCGAATGATGACACTACCCCTTATACAGCATGGTCCTTTCGGCGAGTTCTTTTAGTGGACGAAGCATTTTGCGACACAATCAGGCAGGCAATTAAAGATTATTTCGCTGTGAACTTGACAGGCAAGGGAATGGTGGGAAGCCTTTAAAGGCTCTATTCATGCAACGATTACTAGTTATGCAATCCAAGCTGCTCAAAAACACTTCAATTAGCTGCACTAGAAGCTCAGATCCAAGCTGGCGAGAGATTGCTGCATGCTAGAGCAGCAGGGGGTGGCTCTATAATGAGGCAGAGTGAGGCAGTGACCTCAGGCAGCAACGTTTTGGAGGCGGCAAAAAATGCCCCCAAAAAGACCGCCTCACTCAGCCTTCAAAATTTAAAAAAATCCAAAACTGGAGGACAAGCTGCTGCCGCTGCTTCTTGGCAGTGGCAGAATCAGCAGCCTCGCGCCCCCCCCCCTTTCCCACTGCCCTGGAAGGGTCTTGCCAGTGCCCCGGCTCATCCTTGCAGAGCCATGGGAAGGAAAAACATTTCTCTTCGCGAGACAGAAAATGCCTCGATTATCCTCAGTGCCGGCAGGCTCTACTGTAGAAATGGACAGATAAAGGGGATACCAGAATCCCCAATATGTAATTGAAGATGGAAGAATTTCTTAATACAGAATGTGTTTAGAAGTTTAGCTTTTCACCTACTTCCTCTTAAATAGAATAGGATATCATGAGTTCTGTGTAACCGTTTTTAAAATAGTTTGGAACATTGTTAACGCAAGCATAAAGAGTAAACATAGGCTATGAACTGCGCAACTATAGTTCATTGTACAGGCAATGCTGACAACATAATTTTTGCAACTTTGCAATTATAAATAATTTTGTCATAATCAAGTAAATTTCATCTAATACACTGTAATCAGATCTTACTCTGTAAAAAGAACTTTGGCGACACCTTGTGTTATTTCAAGTTTATAATAAATGATTGTTACTTCCCTTTTTTCTTTAATAAAAGGAGCTTTTCAGGAGGACAAATTTGAATTCGGCAGGCGTGGAACTATGCGTGTCCATAGACCGTTTGCCATTTTCCCTCTGAGCTCAAAGAAAGTAGCACTTTGTGTGTGATTGTATTCTGTGTTACTCTCTGCCTGTTTCTCACTGCTTGAGGGACCAGAGACCGAAAGAGCCGTGGTATTGTGGCCAGATCATGGGGTTTTCTTCAGTTGGTGCCGTTCTCGGATCTCTGTGTTTCTTCAGCAGTTGGAAACAGCAGACAAGTCTTCAGGACACAGGCAGTGGTTGCCGTGAGTGAGTATACTAAAGAATTGACAGATATCTGTGTGTATATTGTGATTGTGATGTAAAGCCGGTAAGGTTAATTAGAGATCTCAGTTAGATAAGTGGAGCGGGAAGGCTCGTGAGATAGGGCAAGAGAATGGAAGCCCTAATTATGAAATGAGGCGCTAGTTTGGTGATAGTGCCTTAGATTCATTGACTGCCAGTAATCCCTATTTGCAGTTTCCCCTTGGGGGAACATTTCAGTAGGACAAATTGAGGTTACAGTATGAAATGGCTTTTGAAGATTTAAGCAAATCTCATACCAGTCATGAATGTGTCGTGTATGGTTGGTGGCAGTTTAAGGCTGAAAAAGTGCAGCAAGCCACTGACTCTGTGTTTTGAAAAATTTAAAAATCAAGTGTTTAGGATGGATCGTGTAAATATGGAAGAAACTGAAACTTACAGGGAAAAACTTAAATCATTGCTCTATGAAACAATAGAATTAATCGAACAATGTTTTGAAGGATTGATTTTCTTGTGATAATTGTAGTATGAAGTTTGTTTTCTCTAATTTAGTGGTTAGGGAAGTGTGCTGTGCAGTATAAGTTTTGTTATTTACTGCAGTAATAATTTGGAGGTTTCCAGCACAGATAACAGCTTGGCATGACTGCATTATTAGCAGGAAGAAAGTCTTGAGCAACCGTGATAAGATTTTCTTTTGTTAGACTAACCATAAGCCTTATTGGGGAAGTTAAAAAAAACAAACTCCAAATGTGATTAATTATTTTGTTTACTTGTGTATGTATAGTAAATAAGTTTTGTTTTCTAGGTCTGGATCTGAACTTTATTTTGGGTTATGAGAATTTATCTACTGATTCCATTCTATGTGTAATAATGCAAATGCTGAAAATTATTATTAGAAACATTACTCCTCGGTGCTTATGTCTCTAGATATTTTGGAAAAAATGATTGATGATATATTCTCCAAATTGTATTTTTAGTTATAATTGGTGTGAATGAATGGGAAGATCTTCCATGCTTTGATATATTTAGATATTTGATAAATTGTGTGATGTAATAAAGGTTAAAAAATTAAGTGTTTAAAGGAAAGAGAAGTTAGTAACTTAACTGAAAAAAAACAAACAAACAAAAAAAAAATTGAATTGCTTGTCAAGTTAAGTCAAGCAAGTTTGTTTACTTAAAGGGAAAAAGTGAATGATACAACTACATTCAAACAAGTGAATTAAGTAATTAAAACAGTATGGTGAATATATGTATAATGTTTTATTTTTCTTTTGTGATAGTGGACTAGTTGAAAATTACAACTATGATAGTGTATGAGTAACAATGTCTGAAGATAAAATGCTGATGTTTTTCCTAGTCTCTTTTAAACTAATCTGCAGGAGTCGATTGGATAACCGGGTAAGGCGGACCGGTCACCCCTCCTCGCTTAACAAAATCCCCCCCCCTTCCGCAATTCCCCCCACCCCCCAGCCATGCTCTTACACAATCACCACACACTTTATTGGGAATTAAACTGGTCGCAGCTTTATTAACCATTAACAATAACCAACAATCCAAAACATTAACTTTACCGCCCCCCCAGCAGAGCGAGCCCTCACCAGCCATGTGAGTAGCAAAGTGATGCTGCTTCCGCCGGGTCCCAGCCCCGGCAACTTGCCTAGCCTCCCTCCTTCCGGCTTCGCCATATTATTAGCAAAAGCCTGAGGGACTGTCTGGGTCAGGGGTACCCCACCCCCGCCCTAATGCTTGGCTCCGGCTCCAGACCCCGGAAACCTCCAGGCTCCCGCCACCCCCCCCCCCCAGCTGCAACACCCCACATGAATAGCCCAGGGCAGGCGGGCGGAACATCCGGCTCCTCCGGCTGCCGCAAGGGAAAGGCCAGAGGATGCCGCCGCACCTACCCAACACCCCCTCCGATAACTGCCCGAACCCGCCCATTGGCTCTCGCACCCTTCAATGACCCGCGGATGCTGCTGAGGTCCGCCCCCGCGAACCCACACGGCCAGCACACCAGAAAGCGTGTGACCGTCCGCCCGCCCGCCCCCCCCCCCCGGTTAGGGCCCGCCGCGTGCACCCGGGGGGCTCCGTGGCCTTGCTAGGAGTGATCTTAAATTCTCATGTCGTATATGTTTTAGTTATTATGGAAAGACCTCTGCAGAATTGATGCTGTTAATTGCAAGTGTGTATGCTAACTCTTCTATTGCTGCTGTTTGTGTTCTCGCTCAGAAATTTCCCACTGGACTTAAGCCACTGGGCTATTTTTCAGACTTTTGTTGCCCTATTGTAGCAGGAATGCCTCTATGCTTTCAGTTTTCTGGCAGCAATAGTCTTTGCAATCCAATTTACTGATTTTCTAGTACTATAACATGCCCCTCATTCAGTTTTCATATCTTTTACACTTGGGAAACCAGCTTTCTTCCAGCTCTAGATTGTTACTGTTTGACCTCACTATGTACTGATGGTTCTGCTTTGCACAATGAATAAGGAGAACTGATGCAATTATAGGAGTTGATTCTGTGCAGAGTTGGTTGCTTGTTATTTGCTAGTGCTCAACTAGCTGAAGTGTTCGCTCTTTCTAGAGCTCTTATCTGCTCATTTGATCATCAATACTGATTTTGTCTCAGGCTTCTTGCATGAGGAGCTCTATGTGCTGATACACTGTTTTCAGAACAAAACAGCATAGTAGTAACAAAGATAAAACTGTTAAGCCATTAAGAAGTGGTAATTGACTTTCTAGTTGATTCAAATTTGGTGTTAAAATGTTTACCCTTATGTAAATGTTCCTTCTTTTGGGAGCTTAGATGTCTATGCGAATTAGAATGGAATAGAGAAGTAGTTTAATGACTAGAGTACTAGCACTCCTTGTGACCTTGGACAAGTCACTTAACCCCTCCTTGCCTTACAAAGAAAAATTCCAAGTTATCAATGTTCCTGTTTAATGTGCTGTACCAAGTTTTAATTGCAATGTGAACTGTTGTGATTAGTGGGGAAAGTAGTATTAAAAAAATAACATAAAAAGGAGAAGGGTATATTACTGATAATGTTTAAAGTAATGTGAGTTGAACCATCACCTAAGATAAGACAGCTTTCCTAATAATTGTTGACAAAAAATTGAAATGAGCTTAAATTATTTGTCATAAACTGCTAGTTTTAATGTTTGTTACCCCTTGAATAACCAAATTGACTGTATCTTGTATATTGTTATAGCTGGAGAATACATCACAAATATAATTAGTGATATGAATATGTATAATTGTGTTCCTGACAGGAAAAAGAAATATGTCTATCAGGCCACATGCTAACATTTGATTTGGAAAGTAGACAGAATAAGCTTAGGAATGTGGATGAAAATAATAAGTATGTTACAGGCTAGCTATGTAATAATTTAGTGCTAGCTATAGATGTATTGTAATTAACAATAGATAATATAATTCTGTTCAACAATTTAAGACTGTCATTAGGGATGAATAATTGTGCTTGTTTGCAATTGTATGGCATCAAGAGAGATGCTGTAGTGGAGTTGGGTTTTTATAAATTATATATTGTATGCACTGAATCCTATGGGCCGAAGAAGAAAACAACTGTGAATGATATGTTACTGAATATGGAGACTCCTGATAAAGATCAGCGATTCCAGTGGAACTACTCATGTATGCGCAACAGTGAAGCCTGGGTAGACAGTCACTGAAAAAGCTCTATCTAAGATGTGCATGGCACAGCCCATGGTGAGAAAGGATGCTGCTGAAGAATCTGGATGTGATGACTAGTGTCATGATATGAGGGACTAATCTCTGAATTATTGCTAGATCTAGCAGTGGCCAACTGCTTCTCATAGAAGAGGTAGTGCTTACAAGAATAATTGGTAAAGTCTTGCTCTCTGTACACATTTTCATTGAGGCTAAGCAAAGGTAAACAATGTCACATGATTTTGTATAACGATTTTTGCCAACGAACAAGATGGAGCTCACCTATGGACCAGATGTGCCTAGGACTTTGAAGGAACATCTCCAAAATGAAGCCTACTGTAGAAGATTTATTCTGTTCAACTGTAAACACAAAGTAACATCGGAAATGTGTAAATCATTGTTCGTTGTAAACCGCACTGATGCTGAATAGCGCGGTATAGAAGAGACTATAAATAAATAAATTCTGGATTTGGACATGTTTCAGCTACCGCTCTTTTGTAATGATTCTTTATAGAATCACAGGGAGGACTGTAGAAATGGACAGATAAAGGGGATACCAGAATCCCCAATATGTAATTGAAGATGGATGAATTTCTTAATACAGAATGTGTTTAGAAGTTTGGCTTTTCACCTACTTCCTCTTAAATAGAATAGGATGTCATGATCATGAGTTCTGTGTAACCGTTTTTAAAATAGTTTGGAACATTGTTAACGCAAGCATAAAGAGTAAACATAGGCTATGAACTGCACAACTATAGTTCATTGTACAGGCAATGCTGACACAACATAATTTTTGCAACTTTGCAATTATAAATAATTGTCATAATCAAGTAAATTTCATCTAATACACTGTAATCAGATCTTACTCTGTAAAAAGAACTTTGGCGACACCTTGTGTTATTTCACGTTTATAATAAATGACTGTTACTTCCCTTTTTTCTTTAATAAAAGGAGCTATTCAGGAGGAAGAATTTGACAGGCAGACGTGGAACTCGGCGTGTCCATAGACCATTTGCCGTTTTCCCTCTGAGCTCAAAGAAAGTAGCACTTTGTGTGTGATTGTATTCTGTGTTACTCTCTGCCTGTTTCTCACTGCTTGAGGGACCAGAGACCGAAAGACCCGTGGTATTGTGGCCAGAGCACGGGGTTTTCTTCATCAACTTTAACAGAGCCGTGGGAAAGAAGAGAAATGCTTTTCCTTCCCGCGGCTCTGCAAAGGTGAGCCGGAGTGCCAATTAGGAAATGCAGAGCTCCTCCTGGGGGGGGGGGGCGACTTGACTGGTAATGAGCTGGGCAGGGCAGGGCAGGGCTGGGGGGAGGGGTTAGCCCCAGAAATGGTCTGATTGGAGGGGTTGGACTGGTAATGGGCTGATCAGGGGGTTAGGACTGGAAATGGTTAGACTGAGGGGGCTAGGACTGGATATAGACTGATTAGGTGGGCTGGAACTGGAAATGGGCTGGTCAAGGGAGTTAGGACTGGAAATGGGCAGACTGAGGGGCTAGGATTTGAAATGAGCTAATGGGGGTGGGTTAGGACTGGTAATGGGCTGATGGGGAGCTAGCACTGGAAATAGGCTGAACTGAGGAGTTAGGACTGGAAATGGGTTTATTGGGGGTTAAGAATGGTAATGGGCTGATAGGAGGCTAGCACTGGAAATGGGCTGATCAGGGAGCTAGCACTGGAAATGAGCTAGGACTGGAGTGGGCTGATGGGGGGAGCTAGGACTGGAAATTGGCTGGGACTGGAAATGGGCTGATGGGGGGAGGAGAGAGCTGCTGGCACTAGAAGACAACTGGGGGCTAGAACTGGAAGTGGGCTGATGGGGGGGGGGAGGGCAGAGGAGAGAGCTGCTGGCCCTGAAAGAAAACTGAGGGCTAGGGCTACAAATGTGCTGATGCAGGGGGATGGGAGAATGGGACTGGAAGGGAATGGATGCTGAGATGGTCTGCCAGGGGAAGGAAAGGAGCTGACATGGGGAGGGGGGAGGGGGGAGGTGGAGGCAGGAAGGAAGCTGACACGGGGGAAGGAGGGGGCTGGAAGTGAGCTGACACCTGGGGATGGGACTGGTAGGTGGCTGGGTAATGGGGGGGGGGCTGGAAGGGAGCTGACACATGGGGATGGCACTGGAAGGGGTATGGACAGAGGGTAGAGTGATTGGAAGGGAGCTGACAGGGGGGGTGGCACTGGGAGTGGAAGTGAGTTGTGATGGTATTTGGACTAGAAGGGGCTAGAAATATGAGATTGTAGACCTGCTATTGGTAATCTGTGAATTTTCATTAAAATCATCTGTAATACCCGAAGATTGGAGGGTCGCCAATGTAACGCCAATTTTTAAAAAGGGTTCCAGGGGTGACCCAGGAAATTACAGACCAGTGAGCCTGACGTCAGTACCGGGGAAAATGGTAGAAACCATCATAAACAACAAAATTACAGAGCATGTAGATAGTCATGGCCTAATGGGAGACAGCCAACATGGCTTTAGACAAGGAAGATCTTGTCTTACTAATCTGATATGTTTTTTTGAAAGTGTGAATAAACAGGTAGACAAAGGTGAGTCGGTTGATATAGTGTATCTGGACTTTCAGAAAGCCTTTGACAAGGTCCCTCATCAGAGACTTTTGGCAAAACTAAAAAAAAAGTCATGGGATAGGAGGCAGTGTACTATTGTGGATCGGGAACTGGTTAAAAGATAGAAAGCAGAGGGTAGGGCTAAATGGCCAATATTCCCAATGGAAAAAGGTGAATAGTGGAGTACCCCAGGGATCTGTACTGGGTCCACTACTTTTTGACATATTCATAAATGACCTAGAAAAGGGAATAACTAGTGAGGTTATCAAATTTGCAGATGATACAAAACTGTTTAAAGTTGTTAAAACCCAAGAGGACTGTGGAAAACTGCAGGAGGATCTGGATAAATTGGAAGACTGGGCATCCAAATGGCAGATGAAATTTAATGTGGACAAGTGCAAAGTTATGCACCTAGAAAAGAACAACCCACACTATGGTTTCACGCTGCAAGGTTCCACATTGGGAACCACCACCCAGGAAAAAGATTTAGGAGTCATCATGGATAACATGTTGTTAAAACCCTCCGCCCAGTGTGCAGCGGCAGCCAAGAAAGCAAATAGAATGCTAGGTATCATAAGGAAAGGAATGGAGAACAAAACAAAGGATATTATAATGCCTCTGTATCATTCCATGGTACGACCGCACCTTGAATATTGTGTGCAATTCTGGTTGCCGTATCTTAAAAAGGATATAGCGTTATTAGAAAAAGTACAGAGAAGAGCCACCAAAATGGTAAAGGGGATGGAAGGCTACTCCTATGAAGAGAGGCTACAAAGGTTAGGGCTCTTCAACCTGGAAAAGAGACGGCTGAGGGGAGATATGATAGAGGTCTATAAATTAATGAATGGAGTGGAACGGGTAAACGTAGATCGATTGTTTATGCTATCAGAATATAGAAAGACTAGGGGACATGTAATGAAGCTACAGGGTAAACTATTTAAGACAAATAAAAGAAAATATTTTTTTCACTCAGCGTGTAATCAAACTCTGGAATTTGTTACCGGAGGATGTAGTAAGAGCTGTTAGTGTAGCTGGGTTTAAAAAAGGTTTGGACAAGTTCCTGGAGGAAAGGTTCATAAACCATTATTAAAAAGGGACCCAAGATAAATCAATGCTTAACCCAGTACAAGCATTGTGGAACCTGTCTCTTTTGGTGATACTGCTAGGTACGTATGACCTAGATTGGCCACTGTTGGAAACAGGATACTGGGCTTGATGGACCTCGGTCTGACCCAGTATGGCATATCTTATGTTCTTATGACAGTGTGGGAAGGAGGGGGACTGGAATGGAATAGACACCAGAGGCAGTCCTGGGAATTTATTTATTTATTTTTATTTATTAACAGCTTTTATATACCGCACTTTTATCATCAGCGCGGTTCACATTTTAACAACTTTGTACTTAAGCATGAAACATATGTCAAGTTTACAGAAAACAGGATATAAAAACATGGATAACTGGGGTTAAAATAAATAAGATATTAAAAACTATTTACAATAGATTCTCAAATGTTTGCTTTCTAAAGGTGGGGGTCTGTGAGGTTTTGATCTTGAACAGGTAGTAACTTCAGGAAGTATTCGGCTAGCCATGGTCAATAGTTTGTGTTAGAGGGGTGGTAGAGTCAGTATATTGTGAGAAGTGTTGTATGAAGAGGTGTGTTTTTAGAAATTTTCTGAATTGAGAAAGGTCTCTTTGAGATCTGATGCTAGGTGGCAGCGCGTTCCAGCATCTGGGGGCGAAGGATGAGAATGCTCTTGAAGTAGTTGTCTGGGAGAGTTTGTGTGGTCTTTTGGGATTGTTAGCATGTTATCAGTTGTGGATCGTCTAGATCTGGTGTTCTGTGTGTGATGCAGGAGGTCAGACAACGCGGGTGATGAGATTTGATGAAAAGCTTTGAAGGTCAAAACTAGGGCTTTGTATAGAATCCTGTATGATATTGGAAGCCAGTGGAGTTCAAATAGGATGGGAGTAATATGTTGACTCCTTGGGGCTCCGTATAGGACTCTGGCAGCTGTATTCATAGCTAGTTGAAGTGGATTCAGAGTGCACTTGGGTAGACCGTGTAGTACAATATTTGCAAAATCGAAGTGGGGAGTGACTAATGCTTGGAAAGTTGTACAGAAGTAGCATGGTTCAAGCATAGGTTTGAGATGTCGGAGTGTCCTGATCTTATGGTAGATGGCTTTTACAGTATTTTTTATATGTTCTTTAAATTCGAGCCGCTGGTCTAGTATGACGCCCAGGTAACGTATTGAGGTTTTGAGTGGAAGATCGGCATCTCTTGTTCTTAGAGTTGGTGGAGGAGAGAAGTCTTTGTTCCTTGTGACGATGAGGACTTCTGTTTTTTTGAAATTAATTCGGAGATTTTGTATGAGCAGCCAGTCTGAGATTGAATTGAAGCAGGTGATTAATGTAGTGTAATCGGGTTTTAGCACGTTGATTGGAGTGAATAGAAGCACATCATCAGCATAGATGAGACATGATATTCCGAATGAGCGGGAGATGTTGCAAATGGGCTGCATATAAATATTAAATAGCAGAGCAGAAAGGGAGGAACCCTGCGGTACTCCTTGCTTCTGGTGGAATGGCTGAGATGTTGTATCGCCAATCCGTACCTGTTGCCAGCGGTCTAACAGATAGGATTTGCACCAGTTCCATGCCATTCCTTGAATCCCTTTTTCGTAGAGACGGGCAAGCAGTTGGTCATGATCAACAGAGTCAAATGCTGCTGCTATGTCTAAAAAGATCATTGCTACTCCATTCCTAATGTTGTCTGTTGTATTGATGAGCGTATTCATTAGGGATGTTAGAAGAGTATCGACTCAGTGGGCTTCTCTGAAGCCATGCTGATTTGGATCTAGTGGGGCTTCAGAATCAATATGTTGTTGGATTTGTCTCAATATAACTTTTTCTAGGATCTTGGCTAATAAAGGAATACTTGAAATTGGGCGGTAGGAGTCTTCCTTTTTTGGATCAAGTTTATTGTTTTTCAGAAGGGGGCGGATGGAGGTCTGTTTGAGGGCTGCTGGAAATATCCCAGTGCTAAGGGACTGGTCAGCTAAGGCTGATATGTATGGGCTGAGCTCTGTTTTCAGTGATTTGATCCAGTGGGCAGGACATGGATCGTTAGGCGCGGTGGTGGCATTGATGGATGTTATAATTTCTTCGATTGTCTTCGGAGTTGGGGATGAGAAATTATTGAGAATGAATTGGACGTTGGAGGGTTGTGTGGATAAATTTGTGGTTGAAGTTGTGATCTTGATCGCCTTGGATTGGATGTAATCAGCATACAGTTGTGGATGTATATGTTCCTGTTGTGGTGAGGGGGGTTCATTGGTTAGGGATTTTACTAGTTGGAAGAGATCTTTCGGTTTGTTAAGAGAGTGGCTGAGTAGCATTGCATGATGTTCTTTTCTCTTATCCCAGGTTAGCTGACGATGGGTTTTCAAGTGAGCTAAGTAAATGGATTGGTCAGAAGGATTTAGGGAATGTCTCCATTTCTTCTCTAGTCTCCTCAGTTGCTGTAAGGAGGTTCGTAAATCGGAGGAGAACCATGGTGCATTCTTTTTCTTGGGAATAGCAGATTTGGTAAGAGTTTGATCATCTGTGATGGTAGGCTGGGCTGATAGACTGAGGGCGCTGTTCCAGTTTGATACAGTCTCATCGATGTTGTCTGGTATTATGGAGAGTTTCGGGATGGTTTGGGAGGTGATTGTGTCTATGTTGAATGGTTTGAATCGTGCTGGTTTTGAAGGTGGATAAACATCTGGTGATTTGCTTGGAGATTCAACAGATGGTATGAAGAATGTAATAAGATTATGATCGGACCAAGGGACGGGGGTAGATAGGGGCTTGGGTTGATTTAATAGTTGCAAGTAAGATGAAGGGGCGAAGATGAGATCAAGGAGATTTCCTTGTTTGTGGGTAGGGAGTTTTACAATTTGACCATAGTGTAAGTTGGTCATGGCATCAAGGAAGGAGCTGGATACTGAAGGCAATGTGGAAGCGAGATTAAAGTCTCCAAGTATCCAGTTAGGTTTGTGGGTGTCTATTGGGTTGATGGCAAGATCAACTATGATTGAGAGATCGTCCGCTGGAGCATTTGGGGCTCTGTAGATGAGGTTTATGATATTGGCATTATTGGAGATTGATAGAGAATTTGTATGATTTGTGGCATCGGAGGAAATGACATGGTATTTCAGGTCAGTTCTTGCTATTATGCAGACTCCTCCTCCTTTTCTGTTTTCCCTGTTAGAGGTGTAGATGGAGTAGTTAGGTGGGGTGAGTTGGTTCAATAGGACGTTATCAGTATTAGAAAACCATGTTTCTGTAACCAGAAGGATGTCTAGTGTAAGGTTTGATATAAGGTCAGTGATGGCAGGCAATTTATTTCGGGCTGAGCGTGCATTAATGAGAGCACACTTGAGATTCTGTGGGGTAGTTCTTAAATTAAATCTCTTATTGTTTGTTGTCTCAAGAGGTACATAAAGGAGGTGGGTGTGTCTATTGTGATATGTATGTTGTTGGTATTGATTTTGGTGAGTTTTCCTATTTCTGGTTTGGTGAATAGGAATAGGGTTGGTATCATATGTTAGGGCAAAGGAGGTGTGTAATATACTAGAAAGGATGGCTAGGAGCAAGAGGGCAAGAGTAATGGTGCCCATGATGTATAGTAAAGATGGTGGTTAGAGTATAGATACTTTGTGTAGTAATAGTAGTGCAAGGTAGGTAGTATAAGTATTTGTGGTAATTCACAATTACATAAAGGCAGTTAAAATGAGCCTTTGTACAGCAATCCCAGCTAGGAGATACTTTGTAATATAATTGAAGGTGCAATAAGTTATCTACAGAGAGGATACTTTACAGCATTTCTAGTTACATAATATTAACTAGGAGATATTTTGTAATGTAATTGATGGTACAATATGTTGTGTACAGGGAGGATACTTTGTAGTAGATCTAATTATACAATATTAACAGATTAACTTACATCTATATGATACCTCTCAAGGGTCCATGGTGCTTTTTAGTCACAATGTAGGATCTCAGCTGGAGTGAGCGGTGATATAGCTGCTCGTCAGGTGTGCAGGCAGAGGGTAGTCAATATAGACGGTCCACGCCTAAGGGCCACGCCAAAGGGCCCTCTGGCGAGGCCCTCAGGCGCGGGCCCGCAAGGCGCGGGTGCGCCCGATTGGCGCCGGTTTTAAACCTCTGGCACGCTGCCCGGATTGGGCAGTGCTTCTGGTGGGGGTGGTGCTCCGGCCTGCTCTATCCCCTCTGGGAGAGCCGATTACAGGGCCGGAGTGCAGCAAAAGACCGCGCGCCCGATTGGCGCCGGTTTTAGACCTCTGGCACGCTGCCCGGATTGGGCAGTGCTTCTGGTGGGGGTGGTGCTCCCTCGGTGCTCCGGCCTGCTCTATCCCCTCTGGGAGAGCCGATTACAGGGCCGGAGTGCAGCAAAAGACCGCGCGCCCGATTGGCGCCGGTTTTAGACCTCTGGCACGCTGCCCGGATTGGGCAGTGCTTCTGGTGGGGGTGGTGCTCCCTCGGTGCTCCGGCCTGCTCTATCCCCTCTGGGAGAGCCGATTACAGGGCCGGAGTGCAGCAAAAGACCGCGCGCCCGATTGGCGCCGGTTTTAGACCTCTGGCACGCTGCCCGGATTGGGCAGTGCTTCTGGTGGGGGTGGTGCTCCCTCGGTGCTCCGGCCTGCTCTATCCCCTCTGGGAGAGCCGATTACAGGGCCGGAGTGCAGCAAAAGAGGTTGACATTGGAAGGTACAGGAAGGGGAGGATTGGAAAGGGGGCTGATACTGGAGAGGGTTACCAGGAATGGAAATAGGCTAATGGAAGGAAGTGATGAAAACAAAAGTGGAGGAGTAGCCTAATGGTTAAGAACACTGGCTTGGGAACCCAGAGACCAGAGTTCAATTCCCACTAGAACTCCTTGTGGCCTTGGACAAGTCATTTAACCCTCCATTGCCTCAGAAATAATCCAAGTTATCAATTTATTTATTTATTTTTATTTAACATTTCTTATATACCGCCTTTCATGATATCATGGCGGTTTACATTGAACAAACTGAAATTACATTGAACAGGACATTATAACTTGGAGATAACTATTTTACAGGGAACATGGGCTATGGAGGGTTAAGTGGCTTGCCCAAGACCACAAGGAGCACCTGTGGGACTAGAAACCCCAGTCCTTCCAGCCCAAGGTTGCTGTCCTCTAGTGGGATTTGAACCACCGACCTTCCGGCCTGAAGTACCTTGCCCCAACCACTAGGCCACTCCCTGTTTAATGTACATTACCAAGTTTAAGTTTCAATTTAAACCACTTTGATTGAAATGATAAAGCGGTATATAAAAGAGATAAGAAATGGTAGATGGAACGTAGACGACAGGAAAACAGAAGGCTCAGATTGGGACCAGCATGATCAGAGAATCAAATGGTCAGACAACAAAGGTAGAAAAAATAATTTTATTTCATTTTAGTGATTGGACTTAGTGCTATCTTTATATTTTACACTGTAGGGGGGGACGACTGCATATCTTATTTATCTGATATTGCACTACTTGAGAAATCTGGCTTTTTGGTGTTTCAGTTTAAATTTTGTCTGCATATTTTTATTTTTACTTTAGATTGTGGTTACTTATTCTGTACTTGGTGAAGGTCTGGGACTGAGCCCAGGTGTTCTGTTAACATGGAGTTTGTACATAACAATCTATACTGTACTGTAGTAATTTGACATGTTCCGCTTTTCAAATAGGTGTATGGATGTTCCCGGGCCCACTGTAGTATTTACAGTGATGCTTTTTTTGGATGGGCTCCTTATGTGAGTTTTGGAAGTTAGTGCTAATATGGTATGGTAGATTTGCTCTATAGATACTCAGTGACTTTGTTGTAGAGTTTTGTATTAGTTCACAATATGCCTGGTACTGGGGAATGTTTGTTGTTGTTTGCGAGATGATCAGAATCAGATTTTATTTTAAGATATTGAGTTCTGTGGGTGAATTTCCTGGTTCTGCTCTGCACCCACTGTTGAAGGGGGTTCTGTGGATGCAAAATATATGTTGAAAAAGAAAAAGCAATAGCCATAATGCAGTTTATAACAAAATAAAAATGAGTTATAATTTAGTTTTATAAACTGTGCTGTGTTTTTTGCTGTCTTTTAGTTCCTTGATGTACAAACATCTTACATTTCCTCCATGTAATCTAATCAGCTTTTTAAATTTTATTTATTTAACATTTCTTATATACTGCCTTTCATGTTATCAAGGCGGTTTACATTGAACAAACTGAAATTACATTGAACAGGGCATTATAACTTGGAGATAACCATTTTACAGGGAACATGGGCAATGGAGGGTTAAGTGGCTTTCCCAAGACCACAAGGAGCACCTGTGGGACTAGAAACCCCAGTCCTTCTAGCCCAAGGTTGCTGTCTTCTAGTGGGATTGGAACCCCCGACCTTCCGGCCTGAGGTAACTTGCCCCAACCACTGGTTTGGTTCAGTCTCTGATTGGAGTTTTGAGAAAGCCCCACCCCTCCTCTACAGGGGGCGGGGGCACACCATCTCATCCTTTGCCTCAGGCAGCAGATTGCCTTGAGCCACCCCTGTAGAGCAGACTCTTGTGTTTTGCTCTGGTTGAGATATCAATACACCTGGTAAACAAAATCCAAAAACGTTTCTGTCACAGAAATGAAAATGGCTGATTCTAGCACTGTTTTTGGGTACAAACTCAGGTATGTACTTAGAAATTCTCCATCATGTAACGTTTTTGAGTGACATGTAGTTTAAATTTAGACTATGTTGCTCATATTTACATTAGATGTATATAGATGTATATTGTAACGTAATGTCTCCTAAAAGGTAGTTGTATATGATTTTCTGCTGTATTGCGCCTCAAGAACATCCCTCTTAAGGGTCCAACAATTGTCTGCAAGTATACTGGAGCTCCACTTGCCCTGGTACCTATTTTCCATTACTGAAATGTCCTGATGAAACCTTTCCCCATGTTCATCGCTGACTGCTCCTAGATTTGCAGGAAAAAAAATCCAGGTGTGAATGCAAGAAGTACATTTTCAAAGACATGTTACATCCCAGTTTCTGGTAAAATTTCAGTAGAGTATCCACCGATTCTGCATAGTTGTCTGCCTTATTTCCTAAGAAGTCACAGCAAAAAGTCTTAAAGGACTCCCATGCAGCTCTTTCAGTTTCATTCAACTGACCGTCAAAGTTTTCATCTTTCATCAGTTTTCTAATATCAGGTCCTACAATAATCCGTTCTTTGATCTTCACCACAATGATTCGTGGAAATGTCTTTCTTAGATATGCAAATCCCAAGTCCACTTCTATCCATGTCTTTTACAAAGTTCTTCATAAGACCCAACTTTATATGGAGTGGAGGTAGATATACTTTATTCGGCTCCACAAGTGGGTCATGTGCAACATTTTTCTGGCCTGGGACTAGTGATGTTCTCTTTGGCCACTGTTTCCAGATGTAGTGATTTTTCCTGTCCCTGCTGTCCCACTCACACAGAAAGCAACAATACTTTGTCAAACCAAGCTGTTGTCCAAGCAAGAGGGCAATTACTTTTAAATCGCCACAAATATTCCATGTGTGTTCTTCATACTTGATATTTGTTACCAGGAGATGCATACTGCTGTAAAATTTCATATTAGCGGCATGAGCTACTGGAACTGATGGCAAAATATTTCCGTGGTGGATAAGCACAGCTTTTAGGCTATATTTAGAAGAATCAATAAATAGTTGCCAATCCTCTGTTCTATAATCCAGACAAATTGTTTCCATCAGGGATTTAACTTCACAACAAAAAGCAATGCCATCTTCAAAGGCAAAGTAATCCACAAACTCGGTATGCCTATTTCTAAAAGTGCACACTTTGGTTTCTTTCTGGAGAAGATTCCAGCCTTTCAGTCGTGACCCTAACAGTTCTGCTTGTCGCTTTGAAAGATTCAAATCTCTGCCAAGATCATTCAAATCACCTTGGCCCAGTAAATGTGGTTCAGAAGAGGAACCGGATGCCTCAAAGCTTGGATCCTGTATTACAGCATCACCATCATTGTGATCATCAGCATTCATTGGTTCTTCTTCTTCTTCTTCATTCTCATCCACTGTAAGATTATCTGGAGGTTTTGGCACCGGCAATTCTTGACAGTGATGCTCAGGCCTCATGGCAGATAGTAAATTTGGGTAATTTACAGTGTGTTTTGATTTTGAAGTAATGCCTGCAATGTTTGTAAGGCTGTAGTTTATGTAATTTACTGTAATGTACTATCTTATTGTCTCCCCCCCAATGTAGTCCCTTTTTGTCTTGTTGACCACTTTGATTAAAGGATAAGGTAGTATATAATACTGATTAAAATAAAATAAAGTAGCAATCTGTCAAGTGATCTCTTGGTTCCCCCCCAGATCATTGGAACAGCAAAATTCATCTGTCAAACACCTTTTACCCAACCTATTAGGAGTCTGACACAGGTAATACAGCAGACGTGAGGCACCCAATTTTTGTCCTGGTCACCAACTTGACATCCAAAGTACAGCTTATAACATGTCTTAATAAGCAGAGTAAAATGCACACTTTTGAGGCATTGTTAAACTACAAGCGATAACTAATATTTATTAAAACTGCTGTTTATGAAATAGATTGAAAAAAACAGAATCTGGATGTGAGTTTGCGTTAAACAATACAAACCACAGTCGCTGACGGCGACAGAAAGCATACCAATACATGCCTCAGCATTTTCTGCTTGTATTAGCCGGACCAGTAGGGCAAGGGGCCCGGTTAATTAATTATATTATAGCTACATAACAGCATTTTTGGTTGTAGCTGACAACATACAATAATTATGATGGAATTTTTCATATTCAACCTTAGTTTGCTAAAACAAAACTGTAACAGCTAATTTACAGTAATGTACACACTTTACTAGATGATATCTCCTGAAGTATGGGTGATAGAAAAATTCTGATACCATATTTGTAAACAATGGGAAAAATTACATATGAAACGGGTCAGAGCGGGTCTGTGACAAAAATTGTGCTGACCAGTGGAAGCAGAGAAAATTACACACTCAGCAGGCAAAATATTACGCAGAGCAAAACAAAGCTGGCAGACTTCTGGCCAATACCCTCAAACCCCATGCTGGGAAATCTAGAATAGAGGCTATTCAAGATGATCACCTAGGGCTCCTCACTAGGAATGCTGAAATAGATTCTTTCCTGTCCTATTACTCTAGTTTATATTCCTCTGAGGTTTTTTTATGATCCCGAGGCCTTCTATAAGCTCATGAGATACTTATCCCACCCCTCAACAGATTGTAGATCTTGATAAACAGATACAGGAAAGTGAGCTCCAAGATGTGTTAAAAAAAACATGCGTACAGGTAAGGCTGTAGGAACAGATGGACTCCCTACTGAATTCTATCAAACATTTACGACAGATCTTTCTCCTTATCTGCTAAAATATTTCCAGATCCTTTAGTTGAAACAACCCTCTGTAGGGTCCTTCAATGTGGCAATAATCACAGTATTAGAAAAAGTATTAGAGACCCACAAAAGGTAGGAAATTATCAGCCGATATCGTTAAACGCAGATTACAAATTATTTTCATCAATATTAGCACATAGATTGGCAAAGGTGACCCCATATTTACGTAATTAATCCTGACCAATGTGGCTTCATGGTGGGGCAGTCTACATCAGATAATGCTCGTCTCCTTATGAACCTTCTCTCATTACTGAACAACTAGATATACCCTGTATTGGGGCTCTCAGATGCAGAGAAAGCCTTCGACCGAATGGAGTGACCCTTTCTGATGCAGGCCTTCACTGGTTTGGCTTTGCAATAACTTTATACATATGATTCAGGTTCTTTATACTATCCATCGGCCCATATTTTTGCCAATGGGGCACTCTCCGATCCTTTCTTACTCCACAGGGGTACCAGACAAGGATGCCCGCTCGCCCCCTTACTCTTTAATATTGCATTGGAGCCTTTAGCTTTATTAAACATAGAAACATGACAGAAAAAGACCACATGGCCCTATCTAGTCTGTCCTTCCATATCAACAACTACAACAGTCCACTTTTTACCTTTAGAGATCCTCTGTGTTGGTCCCATGCTTTTTTGAATTCAGTTACTGTCCTCATCTCTACCACCTCCACTGGGAGACTATTCCACAGATCCACTACTCTTTCCGTAAAGAAATATTTCCACATATCACTCCTGAATCTATCTCCCTTCACCCTCATCCCATGTCCCCTCGTAGCAGAACTTGCTTTCAATTGAAAGAGGCTCTCTCCATGAACATTTATGCCACGGAGGTATTTAAACATCTCAATCATATCACCTCTATCCCGCCTTTCCTCTAAGATGTACATATTAAGATCCTTCAGTCTATCCTCATATGCTTTATAATGAAGCCCACTAATCATTTTAGTAGCCACCCTCTGCACCGACTCCATCCTGTTCACATCCTTTTGAAGGTGCGGTCTCCAGAATTGCACACTATACTCCAAATGAGGTCGCACCAAAGACTTATACAGAGGCATTATCACCACCTTTTTTCTGCTAGCCATTCCTCTCCATATGCACCCAAGCATCCTTCTAGCTTTTGCCATCGCCTTTTCTACCTGTTTAGCTACTTTAAGATCATCAGACACAACCACACCTAGGTCCCGTTCTTCTTTAGTGGACAAAAGTACTTCACCTCCTATACTGTATTGCTCCCTTGGATTGCTGCAGCCCAAATGCATGACCTTACATTTTTTAACATTAAATCCCAGCTGCCAAATTCTAGACCATTCTTCAAGCTTAGCTAGATCCCTCCTCATGTTATCTACACCTTCCTGGGTGTCTACTCTATTGCAGATTTTGGTATCATCTTCAAAGAGGCAAACCTTACCCGACAGCCCTTCCGCTATATCACTAACAAAGATGTTAAAAAGAATCGGACCAAGGACAGATCCCTGGGGCACACCACTGGTAACATCCTTCTCCTCAGAGTGAGCTCCATTTACTTGTACTCTTTGTCGCCTCCCACCCAACCAATTTCTAACCCAAGCAGTATCTTTAGGGTCCATCCCTAGGGTGCTCAGTTTGTTTATAAGTCACCTGTGAGGAACAGTGTCAAAGCTTTACTGAAATCTAACTACACAACATCTAGAGCTCTCCCTTGGTTCAACTCCCTGGTCACCCAGTCAAAGAAATCAATCAATCAGATTTGTCTGACAAATACACCAGTCTATGGCAATCCAAGGTATAGCTGTAGCTGATTTACAAATTAAGCTTTCTCCATATGCAGATCTCCTGTTTATACAGCCTTCATCCGTTCCAGCTGTATTGGAGATAATTGAAAAATACTCAATTGTCAGGGTATAAAATAAATTGATAAAATCAGTGGCTTTTCCATTAAATAAGCTAACATGCATCTACAGTAGCTTTCTTTCCCTTTGAATAGGAAGCAAAGGCTATCAAATACCTGGGAGTAAGGTATTGCTCGCTCTTCTCTTGATGAGACTATACAACTAAATATCAAAACTTTGAGGGAGCTGGTTCAAGCTTTCACTTTGAAAATGGTCACCTCTTCATTTGTTCTTGTGGGGCCTTTACTCTCAAAAATGGTTCGTGAAATTGGCATGCGCCTGCATGATTCACTTCTGGGTGCTACTTTCCTGTAGTTATTTGTCCATGGGTACACTGTACCCATTCCATAATCCTCCTCAACTCTTTTGTACTTCTTGTTTTCTAATCTTTTTATATTCCAAAACATTTCTGTCAAAGTCCTTTTTTAGTTTCACTAAATGATTATCTTTTTCTTTTAACCAGTTAATCTTAAAATCTACGCCTTTTTTTATAGGTTCAGCCTTGCGCTTCAATGTATTAATTAGTAATATCATCAAATCAAGTGAGCATTTGTTTGATATCTTGGTCCAATCTGTCATGAAATCTACCAGTTGACTGGGCTCAGATCACAAATAAAAAAAGGACTCTTATTTAGTATCCTCCTCAGCCCTCCTTGCTTTCTCTTTACTGGTTACGCTGACAAGTCTGTCCATACATTCCAATTTATTTGTACCAATTTATTTCATCAGTCAGCTTTACCTTTGATTGTGTTTATTCTTTTTAATAATATTTTTAATTATTTATTATTCATGCTGCCTTTTAATTCATTAACATATTTATTATCAATGTTTTTTAATTTTGTTAATGTTTAATTAGTTTAAGATAAAAACATAAATAACCTAATTTCACTAATGTTTTTGTTTATTTCCCCCTGAGGAAGGCATTTGCCAAAACACAGGGGTTGTTCAATGAAAGCATCTGTGAGCACTTCTATTTTGATCACCTCGCTCTTTGTGCACATTTCTGACAGGAAGCGCTTCTGTTTACCTTTTGAAAGCATGAAATGCTGGCATCAAAATCTAGCGCACAGTCACAGAAGCAAAACAGCTCATGTTTCTGCGGCTTTGTTCAAAAGCTACTGTAGTTGGGCAGAAAAGAGGCTGCTGGTGAGTCGGGGGGGGGGGGTAGCAGAAGATGGCTGGAGGCAGGAGAAAGG
Source organism: Ichthyophis bannanicus (assembly GCA_033557465.1). Classification (NCBI taxonomy): domain Eukaryota; kingdom Metazoa; phylum Chordata; class Amphibia; order Gymnophiona; family Ichthyophiidae; genus Ichthyophis; species Ichthyophis bannanicus. The sequence continues at coordinate 1,637,354,164 of CM066031.1, read as the reverse complement.
CTGTGGGTGAGTCAGGGGGTGGTGAGAAAAAGGTGACGGTATGTGTCTGCGAAGAAAGAAGAGGTAGATAAGGTTTGGTGCACATGGAAAGGGAGAGAAGAGGTGAGGTGGGGGTATGTGCATGAGGGTAAACCTTAGGGACAGACAACAGTAGAAATCTTGCTAAAGTTAGATGGAGAGAGAACAGGGGGGATAAGGAAGGCTTGGGAATTGGCAAGAGAACTGTGATTGGAGCGAGAGAGCTAAGGAGAAAAAAGGCAGGAGAAATTTCAGGTTTAGAGGAGGAGTTAGACTTTATGATGGGGGAATTCTGCACAAAGATTTACTAATAAAGCATGCAGAACGTGTAGGTTTAGTGCAGGAATACACATTTAGTAAATTGCATTAGTTGTTAGGGTGGCAGATAACACAGCACGCTTGGTAAGCACTAACAGCTAATGCAGGGCAAATGCAGATAACAGTGAGCTTTTCTGCGCTATCTTCAGAACTCATGTTAGCTGTGAGCATGGGTGGGTGAGGGTGGAGAGTGGATATGTACACCACATGGTTACCAAGGGCCGTAGTAACCGTCAGATGTGCAGTGCTCAAAAAAAGAAGAGTATGCCCCCATTCACTCGAACACATGCCTTCAGGTTTTGATAGAGGCCCGTACCCAACCCATGAACTCTTCTCCCAACCCCATTCTTTCCAGGATACCTGGCTGAAAGCCTTTTCTGCATCTAATGACAATAGCCAAGCGTCTTCCATGCTCTACTCTATCAACCAAATTATGTTTAAAATCTTTATAGATGTTGTCCGCTACCTGTCTTCCTGGGATAAACCCAGCTTGATCCTGATGCACTATTCTCCCTATTACCTTATTTAAACGTGTGGCCAGTATTTTAGCATCAAGGTTTAGCAGTGAAATTGGTCTATATGATGTGCATTCTTATGGGTATCAAAGATATTCCTGCCCAACCCATTGTATCTGCCAATACGCCTCCCTCCCTCGGCACATTAAACAGCCGCATTAGTGGTTTGATTAATAACTCTCCAAATTTTCTATAGAACCTCGCTGTCAAGCCATCTAATCCTAGTGGTTTGTCTACTTTCAACTGTTTTATATCAATCATAACTTCCTCTGCCTTTATAGCCTTATTTAACTCTTTGAGCCTCCTCCTCCAATCTCGGTAGCTAGGCAGAGTCCAAATAACTCTGCACCCTTTCCATTGATGGATGTGTTCTTGCAGCATATAGAGATTGATAAAATTCCTTGAATGCCCCCCTAATTTCCCCATCCTTCTGTACTACTTTCCCTCCCGAATCTCGAACTCTTAATATATGTGATTTTAGTTTCCATTGCTTCAATTTCTGTGCCATATCTCCCAGCTTTGTTTCCTTCCTTGAAAAATTCTTGCTTCAATAGTTGCATATGGTATCTAATGGTTTCTGCCTGCATTGTGTTTACCTGTGCTCTAACTGCCAACACCTGGCCTCTATAATTTCCTTTCCTATCTTGTGCATCTAATTCTTCCAACCTCATTAGTCGCATTCTTAATTCCCTATCTCTTCCTTCCCTCTCCTTCCTTATACGTGCCCCCCATTTAATCAATATTCCCCTCCCTACTGCTTTGAAACCATCCCAAACCCCTCCCCAAGCTACCTCCATTATAATTCCATCTAAAATACTGTTATTTCTCGCTCTACATCCTCTCTAACTCTCTCGTCTAACAAAGATTCATTTAATCTTCAAAACTGAGTACCCGTCCCTTCCCCCTCTGCTATTCTAACCTCCACTAAAGCATGATTTGACCATGTTATTGGATCCATCTCCGCCCCCTAATCCTCCCCACCACCTCCTTTGTTACCCAGATGACATCTATTCTAAAATAAGACCCGTGTATTGGAGAAAAGAATGAAAATTGTTTTTTTCTGAGGGTGTTGGAATCTCCAAGTATCTACCAAGCAATGATGTTTTACAAACTTGTGGTATTTATTTATTTCTATCTGATCTCCTACCTTCTCTTTTCCCCATAGCGTCTCTATCAGGGTTCCAAGTAAGGTTAAAATCCCCCCACTAAAGTACCTTCCCCTAATTTCCCCACCTCTTCATTAAGTTCAGTCCAAAATTCCCCTTGCCCCCTGTTGGTGCATTCATATTCACTATACAATACCACTCTGCCTCCATTTTTAAATGTATAAACACATCTCCCAGCTTTATCCCTAACTACTTTCTGAAGCACCACCTTTAATTTAGAATCCATCAGGATCGCAACTCACACTTTTTCTTTTCTACTGTATTTGATGCAGAGATGCGGACCCCATAGCCTTTGGGCCTAATCAGATGTTCTGTAGCCCAAGTCAGATGCGTTTCCTGTAAGAGCACCAGTGATGCCCTTTGGCATGTCATCTCTTTGTATAATTTCTGCCATTTAAATGGCGAATTGAGACCTTTTACATTTAAATGTCACTATTTTTAACTCTCCTTTGAACTATACCTCCCCTCACCCTCCCTTAGCTCCCCCATCCCCCCGACCCACATGCCATCCCCTCCTACTTTGGATGGCCTTGCTGCAGTCATCCTCCTCAGACAATCCCCCACCTACCCCACTGCTGAATGTCCCTAATCTTCACTTCCACCTCCCCTCCCTAGCCTCTCTACCTTCTTCTCCTAGCCCCACTACCTATTTTCCCTCATCTTCAGCCTACTATATAAACTTCCTCCTTCCCCCTTCCTTCTTCTCCCAGATTACTTACCATTAAAACCCTCCCTCCTTGAACCCCTTCCATCCCCCCCGCCCTTTAACGCCTAACCCTCCTTCCTCAATCCCTCTCCCAACCAACCTCTTCCCAACTTCAACAGCATATTTATTCTTTCGTTCAAAGTAATTGAGTCCATATTTTTATACTTATTGTCTCTTCACTCTCCTGCTACATCCAGTTGCCTGCTAGGTACTTGTCGCAAGGCCCTTTTCCTGCCATTCTCCACGCACTGCCACTTCTGCTGTGTCACTCTCACACCTGCGCTTGTCTCTCGCTCCATACTCAGGCCTGTCATTTCTGCTGCTGTTAATGCTTTGATTGCTTTTTCTCTGGTTCGCACTCAATCCTCTGTCCTTTGTATGTCAAGGATAATCCAAAATGGGAATGTCCAGCCAAATCTGATTCCCTCCTCTCAGAGTTTAGACACACATCCTTCAGTTGGCGCCTTTTCTGCAATGTGACCTGTGCTAGATCCACATAAATCTCAACCTCACAAGAGTCCCATTTTATTATACCGCTCATCCTGGCTTTATTCTGCACCAGCTCCTTTACATTAAAGCCCTGGAAACAAGCTATGATGTCCCATGGCCTATTGATGCTTGCTCTAGTGGCCAACGCCACTCTGTGTGCCCGGACAATACATGTACGTTATATTGAAATATTCAATAAAAGTTAAATGGAAACAAAATAAATGAAAAGGAGATAGAGCAGCTTTTAAACTAGATAATAGGGGAGATCCACAGTCACCCAAGAGCACATGGTTCGGAACAATGTATCCTTCAAGGACACTACCAAAAACATGAAGTTAGGGCACATCAGCAGAAAGGTTCCAATAAAGACAAATGTAGCCCAAATGCCCTTGAGTACAGAGCAGACAGAGATTAAAGATTCCAAATTACCCCTGCCTACCGATAACCAGATTAATATCAATAAAATACAGTCTCTAAAATGTTGTATGCAAATGCTAGATGTCTAAAAAATAAGATGGGAGAGTTAGAATATATAGCACTAAATGAGAAGTTAGATATGATTGGTATCTCAGAGACATGGTGGAAGGAAGACAACCAGTGGGGGACACACATACCTGGATACGAACTATATCGTACTGATAGAGCTGATCAAATTGGTGGAGGGGTTGCCTCTGTTAGAGAGGGCATTCAGTCACAAAGGATTTAAGTTTTGCAGGAAACAAAATTTGCTGTAGAATCTCTATGGATTGAAATTCCACGTAAAAAGGGGATGACAATGGCAGTGGGGTTGTACTACTGACCACCTGGCCAGAATGAACAAATGGATGGTGAAATGCTCAAAGAAATCAGGGAAGCTAACAAAAGTTAGCGAACAGTAATAATAATGGGTGATTTCAATTACCCCGGTATTGACTGGGTCGGTGTCACGGCAGGACATGCTAGGGAGATAAAGTTTCTAGACGAAATAAATGACTGCTTCTTGGAGCAGCTGGTTCATGAACCAACCAGAGGGGAAGCCATTTTGGACTTAGTCCTTAGTGGAACACCAGATCTGGTGCAAGAGATAAGGGTGTTGGGGCCACTTGGCAATAGTGATCATAGCATGACCGTGTTTGATTTAATTAATGGAGAAGGGATGGTAAGGAAATCCATAGTACTACCTTTTAACTTTCAAAAGGGAGACTATGATAAAATGAGGAAAATTAGTTAAGAAAAAACTAAAAGGAGCAGTTGCAAAGTTAAAGGTTTACATCAAGCTTGGGTGTTTAAAAATACTGTCTTGGAAGCCCAGACCAGCTAAATTCCACGCTTTAAGAAAAGTGGAAGGCAGTCCAAAAAACTACCAGCATGGTTTAAAGGTGAGGTCAGAGAGGCTGTTGCCAAAAAAGCATCTTTCAGGAAATGGAAAAAAGAGCCAAATGACAAACTGGAAACAGCACAAGCACTGGCAAGTTAAATTCAAGGCATTGATAAGGCAGCAAAGAGAGAATTTGAGAAGAAACTTGCTATGGAAGCAAAAACACGTAATAAAGACTTTTTCAAGTACATTCGTAGCAAAAAAAACTATGAGAGTCAGTTGGACCATTAGATGATAGAGGGGTAAAAGGGGCAGTAAGAGGGGACAAGGCTATAGCAGAGAGACTGAATATATAGGTCCAGTCCTTCCAGATCTTCACCTGCCCCAATCAGTAAGGCCTTTGATACTGCTACCACCACTGTTTTGCGATCCATATAGGAATCCCTCTCAGGAATCTCCCACAACCTAATGTTACATCTTTGGGACGTGTTTTCCAGGTCTTCCAGTTTGTAATCCAGTGCATTATTACTTTGTTGTAAGCTTTGTAATTTTTGCTCCAAAGCTCTCATTGTCTCTCCTTGCACTTCCAATTGTTCTTCCCCCTCTTCCACCCTCCATCCCAACTCTGTCATATCTGCTGTCAAACCATCCACGCTTTCCACGACATCCTCTCGAACTTGCAAAATTTCATTCTTCAGTTCCTGGAACCATGCTCTCACCTCGGCCTGAAATCCCTCGACAGCATCCATATCGGGCTCTTGTCCTCCATCATTCCCCTTCTCAACTCTCTCCCTCGTGCTTTTCTTGGAAGTCGCCACCTCCACAGCTTTCCCTTCCTGCAGCACCATTTTGTCCATGTGCGTTCGGGCTGGCGTTTGCTCCATGAACGCAAACTCCTTCAAATTAACTTTCTTCGCCTTCCCAGCCATCCTTGCTCTTTGCCCTTCACCTCCGCCACTAAACAAGGGTTATATTCTCAATTACACCCGCTTTTTCCATCTTTTCTCGTTGGGGTAGATAGGCGCGCGACGTTCAAGCGGCCATTTTGGACAGTGACCCTCTCTCCTTTTTAAAGGTTAAAGCCAGCAGCCTGGTTCCATCCCCGTTAAGGTGAAGCCCATCCCTTTGGAAGAGCCCCTCCTTTCCCCAGAATGTTCCCCAGTTCCTAACAAATCCAAAACCCTCATCCTTGCACCATTTTCTCATCCACGCATTGAGACTCCAGAGCTCTGCCTGATTTTTGGGTCCTACACATGGAATGGGAAGCATTTCGGAGAATGCTACGCTGGAAGTTCTGGATTTCAATTTCCTACCTAAGCCTAAATTTAGCCTCCAGAAACGCCCTACCACATTTTCCCGTCTCACTGGTACTGACATGTACCAAGACAGCATACTCCTCCCCAGCACTATCTAAGACCTTGTCTAGGTGGCACATCAGGTCTGCTACCTTTGCCACCAGGAAGGCATGTTACCAGGCAATCCTCACATCCACCAGCCACCCAGCTATCTACATGCCTAATGATTGAATCACCACTTATAATGGCTGTCCTACCCCTTCCCTCATGGGCACATGGCCCTGGAGAAACTTCCTCAGTGTGAGAGGGTTTTACATCACCTGGAGGACAGGTCCTAGCTATAGGATCACTTCCTGCCACACCAGGGTGATGCTCTGTCACATGACCTCTCTCCTCCATGGCAACAGACTGGAGGTAGGACTTCAGGACTATATCCCTGTAGGTCTCATCTATGTACCTCTCTGTCTTCCTTATGTTTTCGAAGTCTGCTACTTTTGCCTCTAGAGATCAGACTCGTTCCCTGAGAGCAAAGAGCTCCTTACACCTTGTGCACACGTAAGACCCCTCACCAACTGGGAGAAAATCATACATGTGACACTCAATGCAAAAGACTGGAAAGCCCCCATCTTGATGCTGGACTGCTGTTTGCATCTTCATTTTAAGGTTGTGTTTAGATATTTAAGTTCTTTACTTACTTAGGGTTGCTGGGAATACTTATACTAATAAAACTATATCTAATATGTTTAATGTACTTTGTTCACCTAAAGTTTAATTAATCTCAGGTCCTTAATGTATGCTGATGAGAATAAACAGCTGCACCTGAGAGTGAATATGGTACCTCCTTTCCTTTAAGAAGTTTAAGCACCTATAAAGTTATGATTATCCCAGTGGTGGGTGGGTGGGTGTCAGGGAGGGAGGGAGGGAGGGAGGGAAAGACGACTTATTAAAAAGCTGGCTGCTACATAGTACCCTGTCCTGTGCTTCTGAGGTAATTTGTGACCAATCTCCAGGGGGAGTCCCCCAATTCAGGCACCTGACACTTATCTGGCTAGCCCATGTAAGTGCTATGGCACTGGGGTTCAATGTAGGAGCCATAATCCCCAGCAGATCCCTAAAGGTTTCTTTCCCTGCAGCCCAACTGGGTCTACTGTGGCCAAGGACAGGCTGTGGGGAACCCCCTGCACCCCATCACCTCACTTTGTGATCCCAATGTTCACTTTCTGTGCTGTCTAGGGGACCTCTTCTACCTTTGAGGTGGAATTAATCCCCCATACAAATGGCTGCCCCTGGACGTATGGGGCTGACCCTGGAATCAGCCATGTACATCTAGGGTCAGGTTCACACCCATTCCCTGCCTCGCCGCTCCTCCCCATGCCTTTGTTTAGGGGTGAACCCACCGCTCTGTGTAGGACACCCCTATTTTTTGAGAAACGCCCCTATTTGTTGAGAACATAAGATAAGAACATATGCAAAGACCTGCGGGTCTAGATGGACCATACTGTCTTTATATGCCGCCATTTACTATGTTACTATCCACCCTGATGCGGTGGTGCCTCTGCTTGACCCCCCCTTTATTACATGAGCCAGTCGGCGACAGAAAACCCACCCCATCAGGATCACCTTACAGGTGAAGAATAATAAACTGAGCAGAAATTGAAACGGCTTTAATTTAGCTTTCTGCTCTAATCTAGCTTTTCACAAGCATCTCATTTGCCCATTAGAGGATTTTAAATTTCTCCAACTTGTCTCTGGGCAGTCTAGACACTTGGACTTTATATCTAGCTCAATTCTGAGGAATGTGTCCTGCAGGTTCCATGGTCTTTTCTGCCGCCAGAGATACTCCAAAACTGCTGTACGATAGGCTCGCAGAAATCCAATATCCTTTTGCACTCCTTGAACCCGGCCCCCACAAACAGGAAAACATCTAGGTAATAAACAGTTGAGCCAAGCCCAGCTAGTTCTTCGATCAAAGCAGGAATGAACTGAACTGCTCAAACTATGCCCAGGAATTGAGCAGCCCATGGACATATATTTGTCATAGTAGTCTTCGCCCTCGAAGGTGAAAACAGAGTAGATGAAGAGACTCTGGATGCACCGGGAGTAGTCAGAACGTAGTCTCTATTTCCGCCTTAGCCAGTTGTGCCTGTAGGCCAAATTTTGAATGATTGCTATGGCCTTGTCAATAGATGCATTTCTCACAGAACACAAAGGAGGATCGTTATGGTCATCAACAGACTCTCCCGTGGTACAGAACAGGTTGTGTTTCAAACAGAATTTGCCTGGCTCCTTCTTTGGCACTATTCCCAAACGAGGACAACACCAGACCCAGGAAGGGGGTGTGGTCCCAGTTGGACCCGCCACCCTTCCCAAGACATTTTCCTTGGCGATTTATTTTTCCCCGCACCACATGAAGGTGTTGAAGGAAGGAAGGGGAGGTGCATATGGTGTGCAAGGAAGTGGGGGCGAAAGATTTAATAGGGAAACCTTCTGTAAAGCCATCTGATAACGATACGTGCCCAGTCCTGGTGAGGTTAGGACCATGGCTATGGATGCATGCTCTCAAGCCTGATGTGCGAGGGAGCCATGTCCTTTGCTCTAGTCATTGGGGACAGCGACTTAAAAGGCTTTCCCTTACTGGTGGATCTACACGTGGAAGCTGAGTGGCTAACTTCACAGACCAAACAGGCATGCCAGGACTTACATGAGTTCCATGTACAGCTACTGGTATTATACTGGGGGCAGTATCGTCGCCCTGGTGCCAGTCCTGAATGTTGCCTGTCTGGTTGCTGGATCTTAGAAAGGATATAGCAGAATCAGAAAAGGTATGGAGAAGAGCCACTAAAATGGTATAGGTGATGGAAGGATACCCCTATGGGGAAAGGCTTAAATGGTTAGGGCTCTTCAACTTGAGAAAAGAGAAGGCTAAGGGGAGATATGATCGAGGTCTATAAATTAATGGAGTGGAATTGGACAATGCAGATCAGTTGTTTACAATTCTTCAGTCACTTTCAGAGTGGAAAATGTTATCAAAAAATCAAACCACACACTCCATATAAATCAAAAATTGTTATGTCCAGTTCACAAGAACAGGAAAAACACAATTTACCACAGTTTTCTATGTTCACATGCTTCACGAATAACGGAGGTCTCAGTCCTGATGGGCATTAGTTAGGCATATGGAAACTCAGATGCCATCGCCCTGTTGCATCAATGACCATCCTGCATCATAAAACAGCACAAAACTATAGATGAAAGCAAAAAACAGATCAAATCCGCATGACTTATCTTGTACAGAAAATCTCTTCAAAAAGCAGCGCAATCTGTTTGCCTCCCCAACACCTCTGTTTGGCGCCCCTAGAGCGTTTCACTATAAAGCTTCATCAGGGGGAATATAAACCAACCATTAAGGAATCATGAGAAAAGGAAACCTGTCACGAGTTTGAAAGCAACGTTTCAATGTATGTATGTGTATCTATATCTATCTCTATATATCTATATATCTGGCAGTAAATCTAAACATTAAATAACCCCAGCCTGTATACCAGTGCCTGCCACACACCACAAGTGCTGCCTGACCTCCCCCACATACCAGATGGATGTTCACATTGCCCTGTTATACCCCGGCCACAGTGAGTCATGCATGCACAGCCTTGATGGAGACCACGCTGTCTGACTCCTCCCCACTCCCCCCCCCCCCCCCGGACCCCTGTTGCAACTAGGAAGGTTCCCAGGACAGGGTAGTCAGCAAACAGCACTGTGAGAGCCAAGGCCAGCCTTATCAGCCTTCCCTGCTCCAGCTCTCATGTCTTGCCTAGCTGGAGAATTGAGCATAGGCTTTCAAGGACTGCATGTTCCTGCTTGACCCCTGGCCCCATAGTTGCTGTCCAGCTACAGGGCTGGCCATGGGTTCTCCTGCACTATCCTCCCCCTGGCTATAAATAATGACCTGAATCAAGAACTCATTGTCTCAGAAGCAGCAAAACCATGCGCCCACATCCCTTAACTGGACAGCCGGTAAACAGGACAATTCCTAAGGCAAGGGGTGCCAGGCAGGAGAAAAAAGGAAAATACATGGTCCTTCTCCATCCGGGCAAAAGGATGGCCCATGGCCTACAGGCCCCTCTTAAGGCCGGCCATGGCCTGCCCCCCTACTACTCCACCCCCACCGCACATTAACCCCTGCCTATCAACCCCTACCCTCTTGTGCTCAGCAGTTGATAAGCCGGCTGGGTCTTTAACAACAAAGTAGCAAAAAAAAAAAAAAAAAAAAGATATATCTTGAGAATTCTCCAGAAAGGCAGTTAAAACAAACAAACTGAGGGTTCAACTCATCAAACCCTTCTGGAGATTCACAAGAAACCTTTTTACCAGTCAAATACTATATCTTAGAAAACAAAACAGAATCAGAATTAAACAAACCAAGAACTTCTTTGAGGTATTTTCTTAACAAGATTTCCAAAGCAAGCAAAATTATGCACAGGAAAATTGAAAATCCACAACTATTTTGACCTGGCTACATTTTCAAGAGATTCCAATTTACAATGAATAATCAAGCTATCCTTAATTGTTAAAACACTGACTGCAAGGAAGAACAATGAGATTCAACTACAGATAATTGTTTAGAGTAACCCTCCAGCCTTTCTTCAATAGACCCTAAACTTGCCACAGTCTCTTGAAAAAAAACTGGCAAAGTTGGGAAACTAGATACAAGAGTTCTCTCTGTATGGGTCACAACCCTCCATATATCGGCAAGGGAGATCTGAGAATCAAGCACCTCCCGAGCATCTATAGTGGTGGGATCCAAAAAACTGTTTTAAAGGTTAAAGGAGTTAACAGAAGTACAATTTGGAGAACTTTGCTGAAATGACAAATCACAGTCAATAGAGACAGGTAGGAGAGGCAACATATGCTCTGGGGAGCTCAATGTAGCTCCCTTGAGGTGAATTAAGAGCACTACCTTGTGGCATTGCCTCTTGCTTAGCCTTTGGGTTCCCAACAGAATACTTCTTTTCCTCTAACCCTTGGATGGCATCAATAGGCTACAAGGTAGCCTCCTTGCTGCTCCTAAGGGACTCGAAAGGAGTGTGACCTGCCCTTTGTGGCACACCCCTTAAGGCAGTGGTGGGCAATTCCAGTCCTGGAGGGCTGCAGACCAGTCAGGTTTTCATGATATTTGCATCCACTGCCTTCCCTTGAATATTCATGGACCTATTTTCCATACATTAGGGACATCATGAAAACCTGACTGGTCTGCGTCCCTCCAGGACCGGACTTGCCCACCCCTGCCAAGGTATGGCTATGTGCCACATGGCATCACAATCTTATTTGGACCTTGGCTGTCAGATGAATTTGGCCCAGGCAAACCTGCCACAAGTTGAGTTGGAATCCACTCCTCCACCAACCTCTGCACAACAGCTGCTCAAACTGCCTCTCCCAAGCCTGCTGCTTTTTGGCTGCGTTACCAATGTCAGTGCCTGGCAGACTGTTTCTGCAGTTCTCTGGGTCCAGCTGCCATAAAAGGCTTAGACAGCCCTATGGTCTGACTCCAGTTTCTTCATGTCAAGAGAGCTAAATGCTTGCTCATGTTTTTATGGCAAAGTTGTTTGCATTTAGCAATGTTTTCTAACTTTCAGTCTTGCTTACTGCTTGGGAAGTGTTCTACAGTTGTTTGAGTCTGCCTCCATCTGCTGGCAAGAGAATAACTCATTCCTCTTCACTAGTCTAGCAAGACTGAAAATTTCAGAATTAACCAATGAAAGATGCTCTAATGTTCAAAATGGCCACATTCACTCCCTGTTCCACTTTCACAAGGGTGAAAACAAAAAGAGCTGCCTGAGACTGTCAGAAAAGCTATCATCAAACATCAAAGGAGTACAAGGCCATCTCCAAAGACCTTGGGATTCCTATGTCTACAGTTCGCAATGTTAAGAGGTTTTCTGCTCATGGAACTCTCAGGAACCTCTCAGGACGTGGTGGGAAGAGGAAAATTAATCCAAGTAGTACTCAAAGGTTAGCACAAACTGTTGGAAAACCACATACAACATCCAAAGAGCTCAAGGCTGACCTGGAAAAATCTGGAGTGGTGGTTTCAACCCGCACCATACGCCACTCTAAACAAAGGACATCATGGGTCAAAGTCAAGGAGGACCCCTCTGCTCAAAGACATACTCCGGATCTTTGCCCAAATCCACCTTGAGAAAGCATAGTTTCTCACCTATAACAGGTGTTCTATGGGGACAGCAGGAATCAGTCCTCACATATGGAAGCTCACATGGTAATCTCTCCCCAGCTTTCAAAGAAAGCCTTTGGGAGATACACCACACATGCATGGCCCCTTCCCACCTAAGGGTGCCATCTTGCCTCAGTATGCTATAGCACAAGATGGCAAACAACAAGCAGCAACTTCATGGAGATGAGGGAGGGTTGTGAGGACCGATTCCTGCTGTCCCCAGAGAACACCTGTTACAGGTAACTACGCTTTCTCCCAGAACAAGTAGGAAATCAGTCCTCACATATGGGACTCCCCAGCTACAGGCTACCAAAAAACCTGTAAAAAGGCATGGAGGACCAGAAAAAGGTGAGCCATGAGCAACAGCAACTGAGACAGAAGACAATAGACCACAAGTGACCCAAGTGTCCAGCGAGGAACCAGTTCACCGATAGTCTGAACACAGCAAAGAGGGCAGGAGTTGCCTACACCCTGAACAAATGGCAGAGTACTGCCTGGCAATGTTCCCTCTAATTTTCTGTAGGCTGTGTGCGCATAAAATATCAGCTGTGCAGCTTTGGAAGGAATGTTAAATTTTTGTGCGCCACATAATGACACTCAGAGTTATATACTTTAAAATTTGACTACACGTCAGAATATAGTATGTACACCACATTGATTTTCATCAAATTAAATGAAAATAGATGATTACTAAATGAAGCGGAAATTTTCTAGTAATTACAATCACAACTTTTAAATTTTAAGACGTCTGTGGTGTTTTCTATCAGAATCAGAACTGTAATTTTTGTGCGCTCTGTTGTAAAGTATGTGCGCTCGCTCGGCGAGGTGTGTGCGCGCACACACGCACACAGCTTAGAGGGAACAGTGCTGCCTGGACGAAGGCACTGTCCCAATGGGACTCCTTCTCCAGGAAGTAATGAGCTGTGAAAATATGGACTGAGGACCAGGTTGCAACACGGCAGATTTCTGAGAAGGGAACAGAACACAGATTTGCCACAGAGGCCGCCATGGCCCGGACACTGTGCGCCATGACAACGCTCCAGCAAGAGACCAGCCTGCTTGTAGACAAAGGCAATGCAAACCGCTACCAAGGTGGACAGGGTACTTAGAGGCTGCCATATCCAACCGACTTGGGTCAAAGGAGACAGAGCTGAGAAGCTTGGCGGTGGCCCTGGGTGCACTGCAGATTGAAGGAAAGCACCGCTTACAGTCCAGTGTATGAAGGCTGTGGGCATCAAGGAACCCAGGTTGGGGTGCAGGAGAGAGCCTTCTTCCTGCATCAGTAGGCCTGGGTCACACCCCAGGGGAACCGGGGGTGCCACAGACAGGCAGAGAAGCAGGGGAAACCAAGGCTGCCTGGTCCATCATGGAGCTATCAGGTTCACTGTGGCCCTGTTGCATTGAACCTTGGAGAGTCTTGGTGATCAGGGGCAGGGGAGTGGGCAGGAAGGTGAAAAGGAGACCCTCTGCCCATGAGAACAGGAAGGCATCTGCCACCACCCTGGTAGGGTGCAGCTGCCGAGAACAGAAACAGGGCAGCTGGACATTGGCTGGGCTGGCAAAGAGATACATTTGTGGGAGACCCCAGCACCGGAATAACCAGTGGGCAACTCTGTGGTCCAGCCTCCATTCATGCAGCTGGAGGACCCGGTGAGCCAGTCTGCCAGGGCATTGTCCTAGCACAGGAGGTATATTGCCCACAGGAGCATCCCATTGTTACTGGCATAAGTGCAGATACCCACTGCTTCCAGGCAAAGCAGGGACGACCTCGTGCCCCTTTGCTTGTTTATGTAGAAAATTACCACCTGAATGTCGGTCTGGATCAATACGTTTGGTCCCACATGTGGTGGCGAAAAACCCAGAGGGCTAAGGTAACAGTCTGGAGCTCCAGGAGGTCGATTTGCTGGTTGCTCTCTGCCAGTGACCAACTGCCCCGAGTGCAGAAGTCACTGCAGTGGGCTCCCCAAACAAATTTCAAAGCATCCATCATGAAGATCCTCTATGGTGTTGGTGTCTGGAAAGGCATCCCTGCCAGCTGGTGCAGGAGGAGTTGCCCCCAGCCAAGGGAGTCAACCAGGGGACTGGTGATGGTCAACCTGTCCTGCAGGTGCCCCATGGCCTGTGACCACTGAGAACGGAGTGCCCGCATCCACAAGCGGGTGTCCAGGGTGACGTGCACCTTGGATGCTAGGTATCCCAGTAGACTGAGCAGGTATCGGGCAAATGCTGAGCGGTGGTGCTGGGTGCCCTCTGCGAGTGCCTGGAGGCATAGGCCCCTGTACCTTGGAAGAAAAGACCTGACCTGGATGGACCATGTCCAGTTGCGCCCCTATGAACTTCAGGTTTTTCGAGTTGGCTGGAGATGAGACTTTGGATCGTTGATTACGAACCCTAAGTGCTCTAGGACAAAGATTGTGCGGCCCTTCACCTGTTGTACTTCGACGGGGGTGTTGCCCTTTACCAACCAATCATCCAGATAGGGGAAGATGAAGACACTCTGGAGCTGAGGTGGGTCAGACACTTGGTGAATACCCCCATCCTGAAGGGGAGCACTCTGTACTGGTAATGGACCTCCACCCACCACGCAGTAAAAGTGCTGCCTATGGAGGAGGTGGAAAAGGATGTGCATGTATGCATCCTTTAAAGCATAGCCAGTCTCCCTGCTGGAACAATGGCAGCAATGTTCCAAGGAAGAGCATTTTGAAAGTCTCCCTCACCAGGAATCTGTTGAGGTCTAGAATGGGATGAAATCCTCCGGTCCTTTTGGAAACCAGGAAATAGTGGGAGTAGGACCCCCTGCCCCTGGGCAGGGACGGGTTCCACTGCCTTGCTTGTTAGAAGGCCTGCGAGTTCCTGCTGGAGCAGAGCCCGGTGAAGGGGAGGCCTGGGAGCTCTCCCAGGAAGAATGGAAGGGGTGTCTCTAGGAGGTGGAGGAGGTAACCCTCTCTGACCACCTAGAGGGCCCACGCGTTTGTGGTGATGGCTGACCACCTGTAGATGTAATGTGCCAGATGAGTCCCCATATGCTAGAGAGCTGTGCCTCTTGGGAGAAGAGTGGCTATGCCCAAGGAGTCGAAAAAAGAAAAACCCTCCAGATTGCACTGGTGGCATGGTCTGGAGCTTGGGAGCCTTAGGCTTATGCGGGCTATGCCCCAGTCCCTTGGCCTACTGACCCTTTTGGGCATCTGGAAAGGCTTGGTACCAGGTGCAGTTTCCGCAAGCCTTCCTCTTCTTCAGGAATGAGGACTTCCTGTCCCAAGCCTTCCTTTGGGATGGGTCAGCGGTCTTCTTGGACAGTCTGGGCCTTGTCAGGTACTTTAACGCCAACTCAGCAGCCTTGTCCATCATGGGTTTGCCAAAGACATTCTCTCCTTGGCAGGGAACATCGACCAGCTTGTCCTGTATCCATTGCTCCAGGTTAGACAACTGTAGCCAGGTCTGGCATTGGGCACTAATGCCCACTATAGCTACTTTAGCCGCTGACTCGAAGCTGTCATAGGCTGCCTGAGTAATAAACTTGGAGCACACTCTGGCTGCGGAGGACAGGGTCCAGAACCGTTAGAGGGGTTCTTCCAAGAGCCTAGCCGAGAACCCAGCAAGCTCCTTTGCTAGGTCCCGCAGGTAGATACCCATGTACAGCTAGTAGCCCTGGAAGTACTTCCTACCTATACCATCCATGGAATGCACCTCCCTACCCAGGGCACAAAAGTGCTTTTTTGGCTCTTAAGCCTGCGCATGGTTGACTCCACAACCATTGAATTATGAGGCAGTTGGGCTTTTTGAAAGCCAGGGCTCTGGCAGACCCAGTACATTGAGCCCAGCCGTCTGCTTACGATGGGCACCGAGGATGGTGTCTGCTGCATGCAGAGAAGCAACTGTTCCAGGATTGGGGGGGGGGGGGGGAGGGGACTGGCACCGTGAGTGCCTCCTTCAGCAGAGCTTTGTACTGGAGGATCTCAAGGTCCTCTGTATGAGGGTCCTCCTCCAATTCTGAGGTGAAGGGGAAGGCCTTTGCCATATTCCTCACGAAGTCAAGGAAGGCCATGTCCTCAGGAGGGGACCAGCGCCGCATCTCTGGAGATGGGTCCCAAGGGTACGTTCCAGTGGCAGCAGGTGTCTGCAGACTCATCGTCCTCTGTCTCCCAGTCCGATTCTGAGGCAGTGGAGTCGTCAAGGGTTTCTCAGGGTCATGCCTCAGCCCCAGTAGCTCCAGCGCCCTGGCAACCTGCTGCTCAGAGTGGAGAGCACCTAGTGGGGAAGTGGTCCTAAGGAATGGGCCCAGGATCGTGACTGACACTGAAGGATCTCTTGAGGCCGGTGGTGCTCGAGGATCGGCTTATGGTTATGGTTGGGAGTGATGACCCAGAGAAACTGGACATCAGAGCTCGCTGCTGGGCCAAGAAGACAAACTGCACTCCAGGACCCCCATCCTAGACAAGACCAAATGGCCCCGCAGCCTTCAGCATGAGCACCAAAGACTTCAGGACAGACGCCAGCTTTGTTGAGGGAGAGTCCTCGACAAGGATGGCCTCAGGGATTCGAGGCTGATCCCTTGATGTCAACGGCTCCCATTGGGGCAACTTAGAAGGCCTCTCCCAGCCGTTGCCCTCAACCTCGCATCGAGGGCTACGGGTCCTGGGCCCATGGGATTTCCCCAGTGCAGCTGACTCGTCTCCCGATGCGATCTTCAAGGGTTTCTGGCTCTTCTGGTGGCCCTCATCAGTGGAGCTCCTGCCAGAGGCTCCGAAGCCACTCAATCCCCACAAGGATCTGAAGTCCCAGAGGAGGAGGATTTAGAGCAATATCTCCTGAATACTCCGGGGCTGAGTCAACTTTGTGGAAGATGGAGTCATACTGCTGATGACATAGAAACAGAAATATGACGACAGAAAAAGACCACATGGCCTATCTAGTCTGTCCTTCCATAACAACAAATACAACAGTCCCCTTTTTACCTTTAGGAGATCCTCTGTGTTTGTCCCATGCTTTTTTGAATGACAGTTCTTAAGGGCCTTGGGAATAGTCTGCTTACAGGGACTGCAGACCAAGGGATCATGATCTGGCTTGAGGCAATGAAGGCAGCGATTGTGTGGGTCCATGCACGACATTACCTCAGTTTTGTCATAATTAAGTGTAATGTTTGTTACTAGGAACCCTAACTTCATTCCTCCAAATACTTATTAGGTAGGCCCATCATAGTTAAAAACGAAACCAAATACCCTTGGCATAATTTTGGATAAGGCATTGAACCTTAAATCTCACATTGCTAAAATCGCTAACAAGGCCTATCATCATCTAAAGATTGTGAGAAAACTAAAGCCATTACTCCATCAAGACCATTTCCGTACTGTTTCTCAGGCTCTTATCACCCCCTCCTAGACTACGGAAACCTGCTTTATCAAGGCCTCCCTCAGCTAACTCTACACCCTCTCCAGATGGTTCAGAATACTGCTGCACGTATTACTACTGGTACAGCAAAAACAGATCATATCTCCCCTGTCCTACAACAGTTGCACTGGCTTCCAGTAAGTGTCAATTAAAAGTGTCTTGAATTTTGACCTATCTTTAGGATTTACAATCACCTGTCAGCGGATGCTTTACAAAATATTATAACTAGAGACATTATCAATAGACCAAGAAGCAGCAGCACCAATAATGACAACATAATAGTACCCCTGCTGAATACTGTAGGACTAAACAAGCAACTTCAAAAAGAGCTCCTTCTTTACTGGCTTCCAAACTTTGGAGCTCTCTCCTGATGGACCTCAGAATTATGACTGATATCAAAGATTTTCGCAAGGCCTTGAAGACCCTGCTATTTGCTGAAACTTATAATTTGATATATAATTGTTTTTACCAATAGGCCCATTTTATTACATTAATTCATCTTAGTTGTATCTGTAAATGTCTTATCTACCCTATGTTATTTGTAACCTTCCACTTGTATTGTGACCACTTTGATTGAAGGATAAGGTGGGATACAAATCTGTCTAAATAAATAAAATGTGTGCGTGCAGCGATTGCATGGCTTGAAGCCCACTGACCAAAGCCATGGCGAGGAAGACGGTTCCCGCAAGGTCAAACTCAATTGGCCCAGCCAGGAAAACCCACATCAAATCGAAAAGTAGAAAAAAAAACGAACCCAAGAAAAACACAACACTGAGGCAAGCAGACTCAGGGGTGAGAAAGGACCAATACACAACCGGAGAAAAGCATGTTTTTAAGACAGAAATTATCAACTTTTTCTGAGGGGAACAGACATGGGCTATGGGCTCCGCAGAAAAAAGACGGCCAAGGCAAGATGGCACTCTTAGGCAGGAAAGGGACCATGCATGCATGGTTTATCTCCCAAAGACTTTCTTTGAAAGCTGGGGAGAGACTACCGTGCAGGCTTTGTCAGCACAGATGTCACTAATATGCGAGGGCTGACTTCTTGCTTGTCCCCGGAAAAACCAGTGTCCTTCTGGGAAAATGTTCTGTGGATAGATGAAACCAAACTTCAGCTCTTTGGAAACGCAGATTACTGAGGCTTAGAATGTATTAAAGGAATCATGAAATAAGAGGACCACCAAAGTATTTTGGAGCGAAATGTGCTACCTAGTGTCAAAAAGCTAGTTCTGGGTTAAAGGTTATGGGTCCCCCAACAGGACAATGACCCAAAACATACATCCAAAAGTACAAAAGAATTGTTAAAAGTGAAAAAATTGACTTTTTTAAACTGGCCAGCAATGAATCCGGAACTCAGTCCAATCAAAAACCTTTGGAAAAAGCTGAAATCTGCCATTGGTAAAAGGAATCCTAGAAACATTCATGAGCTGGAACAAATCTCAGTGGAAGAGTGGGAGAAAAAGTATCAGCAGGCAGGTGTACGAAATTTATAGATGGCTACAAGAAACATTTGGAGGCTGTCATCATTGCCAAGAGTTGTGCAACCAAATATTAGTGAAGGGTGCCATTGATTCTGTCTAGATCATATTGTTTTTCCCCTCAGAAATTACTGTGTCTAAGTTGCACAGACATCTTTTTTGTTGTATACTTTTGAACATACTATTAAAATATTATGACAGTTGGATTATTTCCAATTATTTCTCAAGATATTGTAAACATTCCTAAAGTGCAAGGGTGCTAATAATGTTGACCACAACTGTATCTTATGAACTTTAGAAGGAAGCTCTCTTTGGCACAAGGCCAGTACCACAGCAAATGTTGGCATTAAATTTGAGACAGAGATCATACCCCAGATACCATGACAGTATAGAGCTGCACGCCTAAGTCCAAGGGTATGTACAAAATTAACCCATTTGAAGAAATTGCCCACGAGGCAAACACGATTAGACTGTTTGGTCTCACATGAATCAAAATCATAGTCGTAATGCCTGCTATGTTTTTCTTACATCAAACTCTAGCTGTTGGGGGGACAGACAAGTAAGTCTGCCTATCAGGAATCAAAATAAAGCCATATTCATTTCTGAGTGGTAATTAGGGGAGTGGGGGAAGAGTTAGTCTTAAAACATTCAAAAGGGGATTTACTCAATTTTACAAAGAGCTACAGCTCTCCAAGGCACTAAACAGAGGAGCATGTTTAATAAAGTGTTGCAGGTAGCGTGGGACTAATGTGCAGTTAGTGTGCATTTTTACTATGACAGAGGCAGATTGGCCATGGCACATGCAAGGGGCACGGCCATAGTAGAGAAAGCACAGTTACTTACCTGTAACAGGTATCATCGGTACCGACGGAGCCTGCGCGGGAACGCTCCCCAGCGTCCAAAAGGAAAGCTTTTGGGAGCATCCCACAGAGCCTGCACGCTGCCTTCCCGCCTTTCCTAACCGCCTCTCTCCAGTTCGAGTTTGAAAGCTGAGACAAAAAAAGAGAAAAGGAAAGATAGAGAGATACAACTCCTAGGGGAGGTGGGTGGGTTGTGAAGACTTATTCCTGCTGTTCCCAGAGATCACCTGTTACAGGTAACTGTGCTATCTCCAGGAACAAGCAGGAATGAGTCTTCACATATGGGGACTCCCCAGCTAGAGATGCCTGGGAGATCACCCAGGTTGTGAGTCCCTGGGAAGGGCTCTACCTCCACCTATGAATCTCAGGCATCCAGTCAGGGATGGAGGGTAGGAGTTGACTAGGTATGGAACAGGTGTTTGAGAACAGCCTGACCAAACAAGGCATCCCGGCGGCAGTCCTTGTCCAAGCAGTAATGGGCTGTAAAGGTATGAACCGAGGCCCAGGTGGCCGATCGACAGATTTGGTCAATGGACACAGAGTTTAGATGAGCCATAGAGGCTGCCATGGCTCTCACATTGTGAGCTGTGACATGGCCCTCCAGAGAAAGGTTCTTACTCTGGTAGGCGAAAGAAATACACTGCCTAAAAATTGATGTGTGTAATCCCTCCAAAAATTGAGTAAACTTGGCCCGTCAGTTATAACAAAGACAATCTCAATGTAGATAGAAACACCGGTCTCAGACTAAAAAGCTAATCACTCTCGGATATATTTTCACCGAAAAGTGCAGCCAGAATTGCATCAATGACCGTGTATCAGGTTTCCTCTACAACTTAAGGATGTCCTAAATATAGTAATGTATTATTTCATTTTCATAACAATTTATCGGACCAATCTTTACAGTCTATTTCAAAAGGTAATCAGAGATTGTGCTTATCTCTTAAAAGATTGTTAGCAGTCCCAACGCCACCATTCCGGTACCCGTATTGCGTTTCGAGTCTTCATCAGGGGAACGGTTTTGCTCAACAATCTCTGCGGAAGAAGGAAAATAGTGGTATAGTCAAACGTACCAGATTGTCCCAACATCTCATAACACTTTTCCGGACCTATCCTTGCTTTCTATTTCAAAAAGTGATGAGAGATTCTACTTATCTCTTAAAAGATTTACTAGCAATTCTGATACAAAATGCAGTAAAAGAGGTTAATTCCTCAAAGTTCTTAAATCTACGAAATAAATCTGTAAAGATTGGTCCGATAAATTGTTATGAAAATGAAATAATACATTACTATATTTAGGACATCCTTAAGTTGTAGAGGAAACCTGATACACGGTCATTGATGCACTTGCCCCAACCACTAGGAGTAGCCTAGTGGTTGGGGCAAGGTACTTCAGGCCGGAAGGTCGGGGGTTCAAATCCCACTAGAGGACAGCAACCTTGGGCCGGAAGGACTGGGGTTTCTAGTCCCACAGATGCTCCTTGTGGTCTTGGGCAAGCCACTTAACCCTCCATTGCCCATGTTTCCTTTAAGTATTAGTGTATGTGTCTCATATCCCCGCATGTTAAATGTTTCCCCCAATTGTGTTGTGACTGCTTTGATTGAAGGATAAGGCGGTATACAAAACTGTCTAAATAAAATAAATTCTGGCTGCACTTGTCGGTGAAAATATATCCGAGAATGATTAGCTTTTTAGTCTGAGACCGGTGTTTCTATCTACATTGAGATTGTCTTTGTTATTTTATTTATTTATTTACATTTCTTATATACCGCACTATTTGCGATCAGCGCGGTTTACATAAAACAAACAGTATCCGACAATAAACAAGAGTCAGGTCATTACAATGAACAGGAGCAATCAACTTGGATAACGGGGGAAACTATGTACATGTGTGGAACTGACGGGCCAAGTTTACTCAATTTTTGGAGGGATTACACACATCAATTTCTAGGCAACTATCACCCTCTAACGAACGACCTACACAATTTGTGAAAGAAATACACTGAGCAATCCAATTGGACAGAGAGTTCTCTTAGAGACTGGAAGTCCTAAATGAGAGGGATCAAAAGCAACAAAAAGTTGAGAGGACTTTCTATGTTGCTGTGTCCTTTGTAAGTAAAAAGCAAGTGCTCTTTTACAATCCAGAGTATGAAGATTCCTCTCTGCACTTGATGAGTGAGGTCCTGGAAAAAAAAAACAGGTACATACACCTCCTGGTTCAGATGAAAAGGTGAGACCACTTTAGGCATAAAGTGTGGATTAGTCCTGAGGACTACCTTGTCATGATGGAACCTGGTATAAGGAGGATTAGCCACTAAGGCTTGCAACTCACTGATACGGCGAGCTGAGGTGACTGCAATGAGAAAAATAACCTTCCAGGAAAGGAATTTCAAGGAGCTAGTGGCTAAGGGTTCAAAGGGTGGCTTCATAAGCTGGCCAAGAACCAGATTCAAGTCCCATGCCACTGGAGGTGGTCTAATGGGAGGTTTAGTCAAAAGAAGGCCTCTCATGAATCTTGCTATCAGCGGATGAGAGGAAATAGGATGTCCATTGACAGGCTTAAGGGATGCTGCAATAGCACTCAAATGGACTCTTACTGAATTCGTTTTAAGGCCTGCATGGGATAAATGCAGCAAATACTCTAGTAAAGAATTCAGAGGTATTGCAAGAGGGTTAAGACCCTTCTCTGCACACCAAATGGTAAACCTTTTCCATTTAAAAGCATAGGAACGTCTGGTGGAAAGCTTTCTGGAAGCATGAAGGATATCCTTCACTTGCTGAGAAAGGTGTAAATCCTGAAGGTCTAAGCCTTCAGCAACCAGGCCCTGAGATGGAGACTGGGGATTTGGGTGCCACAACGTTCCCACCTCTTGGGAGAGGAGATTGGAGCAGACCCCAAGTCCAGGGAGGGAGCTTGAGAGAGATGCAGAAGTAGAGGGTACCACACTTGGTGTGGCCAACGTGGTGCTATAAGGATCATAGACCCCCTGTCTCTCTGAAGCTTGAACAGTGTCTTGGGAATGAGGGGAATAGGTGGAAAGGCATAGAGGAAGCCCTGCCCCCAATGAAGGAGGAAGGCATCCCTGGCCTGAACTCCCTGACACGGAATCCTGGAACAGAACCGGGGAAGTTTGGCATTCCACAGACTTGCAAACAGGTCTATGTCTGGGGTTCCCCAAATTCAAAAGATCTTGGCTATCTGGTCCCCATGGAGGGACCATTCGTGTGGAAGCAGAACTCGACTGAGTCTGTCTGCCCAAGAGTTTTGAACCTCTGGAAGATATACTGCCATGAGATGGATTTGATGCTCTCTGGCGAAGGCCCACAATCTCAGAGCTTCGTTGCAAAGCGACAGAGAGCCAGTCCCCCCCTGCTTGTTCACGTAGAACATGGCTACTTGGTTGTCCGTGTGGATGAGGACTGTCTTGTAGCTGAGCAGGGTGCGGAAGACAGAGCCAGGAAGATTGCTCTGAGCTCTAAGAGGTTGATATGTAGAGATGTCTCCTGTGGAGACCAGATGCCTTGGGTGGAGAGATCTTGTAGATGAGCTCCCCAACCCTTTGGAGAGGCATCTGTTGTAAGGGTTGCTTGGGGTAATATCTGTTGAAAGGGGGACCCCAGCAACAGATTTTGAGTGGACTTCCACCAATGGAGCAAGGAAAAGAGACGACTGGAGGTCGCTATTTTGTCTGACAGGCACCCTGATGCCTGGGTCCATTGGGTGGATAGAGTCCATTGAGCCGCTCTCATGTGAAGGCGAGCATAAGGAACCACATGCACAGTGGATGCCATGTGGCTTAACAGTTGTAACATCTCTCGAGCAGTTGAATGGGATTTTAACTGAATCTGTGAGGCTAACTGCACCAAGCATAGGCAACGGGCCTGGGGGAGATAGGCCCTTGCAGTTGTGGTATCCAGCAAGGCCCCTAAGAACTCTAGAGATTGAGTAGGGGTGAGATGGGATTTTGGAATGTTTGTTTATTACCAGTCCCAGATACTGAAGAACACGCCTTGTGCAGGCCAGGGAAGCCTGGGCCTCTGACTGGGATGGAGCTCGGATGAGCCAGTCGTCCAGATATGGGAATACGAATATCCCTAGAGTGCGTAGAAATGCAGCTACTATTGCCATACATTTGGTGAACACTCTTGGTGCAGAGGCCAGACCGAAAGGAAGCACTTTGTATTGGTAGTGCTTTCCTTGGTAAAGGAACCGAAGGAACCTTCTGTGTGTTGGATGGATGAGGACATGGGTGTATGCATCCTTGAGATCTAGAGAACAAAGCCAGTCCTGACTCTGGAGGTATGGAAGGAGAGTTCCGAGAGAAGTCATCTTGAATTTCTCCTTGCATAGAAACTTGTTCAATTCTCTGAGATCTAAAATGGGTCTGTAGCCCCCTGTTTTCTTTGAAATGAGAAAATAGGGGGAATAGAACCCTGAGCCCTGTTGAAGAAGGGGTACTTCTTCTATTGCCCCTTGGGCAAGAAGGGTGGCAATCTCTTGACCTAGAAGGTTGAGGAGAGATGTTGGAGAATTGAACTGTTTCACCATAGTGTGAGGAGGAATGTTTAAGAAGTGAAGCTTGTACCCGTCTCTTATGATAGAGAGAGTCCATTGCTCTGCTGTGATTTGTTCCCATCTGGGAGCAAAATGAGCTAACCTTCCTGGGATGGTGAGAGGCTCTGGATGTTCTAGAGCCAGAAAGGCTAAGTTCTCTAGTGGTAAGTCAAAGGCCCTGAGGAGGCTGAGGCTGTTGGGCTGTAGCAGTCCTCGCAGCCTTAGGCTTGGCCTGTTTTGGTTGTTGTTGCCTCTTTGTAGCAAAACGACCTGCAGAAGAGGCCTGACCATAAACAGAAGAATATTTCCCTTTTTTGGGGAAAAATCCTTTTTTGAACACTCTTTTTAAAAGGAGAAGTAGACTTTGAAAGTCTATCTAAAGCAGAATTTTCAGCATCCATCTGGTTGGCCTTTGCAAGGAAGGTTACCTAGTTCATCCTGAACCCAGGATTCCAAATCAGAGGTTTGTAACCAAGCAACTCTGCGTGCACCTATGGCAATAGCCGAGGCTCTGCTGGCACCTTCAAAAAGAGTCAAAGGCTGCACGGTTGGAAAACTTGGAAATATCCTGGGCATGTTTAAGCCAGGTGAGAAACTCTTCCCTTTTATTTTCTGACATAAAAGGAGAAGGTTTGCAGATGATCTGTAACTTCCTTTAGAAACATCCCCATATAGAGACTATAGGAGTTGATTCTGGCTACAAGCATACTGGCCTGGAAAATTCTCCTGCCAAAAGCATCTAAGGTTCTGCATTCTCTTCCTGGAGTAGAAGAGTACCTCTTTGTACTCTTGATCTTTTTCATAGCAGACTCCACCACAATGGAGTGGTGAGGAAGCTGAGTCTTATGAAAACCAGGACAAGGAGGAACACGATACATGGTGTCCAACCTACGAGAATGAGGGGAGGTGATATGAAGAGTCTCCCATATGCCCAACATGTGATCATAGAGAATCTCATGTATTGGTAAAGTGGCTGCCTCTTTGGGAGCCTTAGGATATTGTAAAATATCTAATTTTTTGGCTCTAGACTCTGTCTCAGAGGCCTGATAAAAATTCTTGAAAAGACAAGTCCTCTGGAGGAGACATTCTCCTTTTTGGAGGAGAAGAGGGTTCCTGAGGAAGGATCCCCGATGCTTCGATAGAGGCCTCTGATTCATCAGAGTCCTCAGAGGAATCGAAGTATCGCCTGTCTGGATGCTCTCGCAGAGTCCGATACACATACCGGGGGGTATCGACATCGGGAGTATTCGGTACCGGATCGGTACCGATGGGCATCACAGGATAGTGTACCGCTGCCGTTGACGTCGATGTCGATGCAGTCGGTACTGGCAGCGGAACCGGTATCGGGTCCGGTACCGACAACGGAGTTTGTTGCAGTACCGAAGGCGTCGCAGCTTGTATGAATGCCGTGATGGCACGCTGCATGGTCAGAATATTCTGATCCATTGACGCCACCAATGTCTGGATGTCGGTACCGGTGTGAACCGCTGGTACCCCAGAACATTGTAACAGGTGATCGGTCAAGGCCGAGCCATCGATGTCAACCTGTGACCCCATAGATAAAGCTTTGGAAGCCGGAGCCTCCCGCCGGGGTAATTTTGCCAGTGTGGATTCCTCTAGAGCAAGCCCGGGGGCATCTCGATACTTAGAGGGAGATGTACTCTTCAAGGACCGGCCAGATTTAAGTTTGGTTACCTGAGATCCATGGGAGGAAGAAGCAGCCCTGGAAGACATCGATGCCACAGAAGCTGCACCAGAGGGAAACAGGGTACTGAGCTTGGCTGCTCGATTCTGTAAACCTCTTTTAGACATCATGGAACAGGACTCACAGTCCGCGATGGAATGTCAGGACCTAAACATTTAAGACACCAGTCTTGGGTGTCGGTGACAGAAATAGTGCCACTGCACTTCGTGCACTTTTTGAACCCGGAGGCGGGCTTTTCCATGAGGAAAAATTTTCTGCAGGCCTAAGGCCACAGAAAAAAAAATGCACTGAAGAAGAGTGTATTATTTTTTTTTTTTAAAAGAAAGAAAGAAAAAAACGGCAGTACCAGTCCGGAGTCGAGAAGGCAGACACGCGACTAAAGAAATAAAAGAAAAAATAAGAAATTCTTCAGCGGTGACAGGAAACACGACCTGCTGGCTCCGCGGAAAAAGAACTGGAGAGAGGCGGTTAGGAAAGGCGGGAAGGCAGCGTGCAGGCGCAGTGGGATGCTCCCAAAAGCTTTCCTTTTGGATGCTGGGGAGCATTCCCACGCAGGCTCCGTCGGTACCGACGATACCCATATGTGAAGACTCATTCCTGCTTGTTCCTGGAGATATACCATGCTAGTCTCTACTAACACAGGATTGCAGCACCTGTTTGTCAGGTGCACATGAGTGCTATGATGCTACATGCTACTTGCCCTCCACCCTCTCTAGCCAGGTATGTGTCACTGGGGCCAAAGTAATGTACTCTGTGGAGAGTTGAGAGCACCTTGCTGGCTGCATATGGAACCCCTGGAGATAGCTGCAGTGCAAGGATATGCTAAGAAACAGAATCCGTGCCATACAATGTCCGACTACGAAAAGTAAAACTCGCAAGTCTCTCACACTAATAACCAGAATCAAAAAGAACCAAAGCGTTAAGTCTAATACATATATCCCAACACAGGGGAAGGAACAGGGGAACAAAAGGTGAAAGCAACTCTTATTTAATTCCTATGTCTCCGAAGTAAGTGGGCAGGCCTCAGTGAGGGGGGGGGGGGAGGGAAGGGGTGTGCACTTACAAATTAATAACGCAGCAGACCCCACAACTTGACTTGCCCCCACAATCTCAATCATAGGCCGCCAAGGTGAAATTAGACTTACCTGCTAATTGTTGTTCCTTGAGGAACTCCAGTCCGGTCCCAGAACCTCTGGGTTAAGTACCTCCTCCAGCAACTTTGAAGACTGAAACACGTCATTGCTTTGATGACACTGGTATAAGTAGGCAAGGACCGCCTCTCCACTCCAGTACCTACTGACAAAGCAGACTCAGCAGAGAAACAAATAAGTAGTTAAATTGCAACCAAATCTCTTCTACTCATGTGTTGTTGTTTTTTTCACACACAAAACAAAAAACAGTTTAAACCTCAACCTTAACACTTTGAAGGCCTACTTTAAAATTTTAATCCACATTCTGCAGCCGGGTTAATTTTTGCATATTTCAGGAAAATTGTACCCGTCTTATTCAATATGTTCTAATAGTGATTTTCCTTCTGCTATGGTCATGTATTATATACCATTTGATAGGAATATTTAGTCAGAATTTTGGATCCCGAGAGTTTTGGGCTTGGCCTGGAAAGGGTTAAGGTAACATTTTAACCCTGAACAAAGTTCCCCCGGAAGGAAACCTATATAAGAGCCAATCACTGCATAGGAAGGTTCCCATCTCCCCTTTAGAGGCTAGAGAACCCCTTCAGACCCCCCACCCCTGCAAGCCAAAGGACCGCGTAATCCTGAAAACAACTTCCTTAGCTCCTTCTCTGAGCTCCAAATACTTCAGGCTGTCAAAGAAACATGGAAACCACGGGTGGAATCCGGGACTGAAATGGAGTTCAAGGGACAACAATTAGCAGGTAAGTCTAATTTCACCTTCCTTTTCGGCCCTCCAGTCCAGTCCCAGAACCTCTGGGGATGTAACATAGCAGTAAATATCAACGGGAGGGCCCTGCTAGACCAGCCTGAAGTACCGTCGATCCAACACACATCTCTTGCTGCCTGCACATCTAGACGATAATGCTTGACAAAGGAATTCAAAGACGACCAAGTCGCCGCCTTACAAATATCCTCAGCCGGCACCAAACTGTATTCTGCCCAGGAAGCTGCCTGTGCTCTAGTCAAATGAGCCCTCAGACCATCTGGCACCTCCTTACCTTTCAAGATATACGCCGCTGCAATGATTTCCTTTAACCATCTGGAAATGGAAGACTTAGCCGCAGCTTCACCCTTCTGCGGACCTCCGAATAATACATACAACCAGCCCGACTTACGGAAGGACGCTGTACTACGGAGGTACCATTTGAGTGTCCAACGAACATCTAGAAGACGTAAATTGTCCCCCAGCAGACTTTCGCTTCTCCAGAGAATATTGGCAACGAAACCACCTGGTTGACGTGAAAAACCAAAACCACCTTGGTCAAGAAAACAGGAGCTGGGTACACCACCACCTTCTGATCAGAGAAAGAAAGAAAAGGCTCCTTACAAGACAAAGCCTGCAACTCCGAAATCCTGCGAGCTGAGCAAATGGCCCCCAGAAAAATTGTCAAACGTTAAATCCTTCAATGAAGCCCTTCTTAACAATTCAAAAGGTTCTCTAACCAACGCGTCTAGTACCAAATTCAGATCCCAAGCAGGAACCGTGCACCTGCGCAGAGGCCGCATCAGCAACACGGCCCTTAGAAATCTCTTAACATCCGCATGAGCCCCCAACGCTTCTCCTTGAATCTTACCTCGGTAATAAGACAGCACTGCTAGTTGAACTTTCAATGAACTGGCCACCAGATCCTTCTCGAACCCATCCTGCAGAAACGAAAGGATCTGCGAAATAGACACCCCTGAAGGCTGCACCAGCCTGTCCGCACACCATGCCTCAAAAATGCGCTAGACCCGCACATACGCTAATGAAGTAGATCTCCGCCTATCCTTCAACAACGTAGAAATGACTGCCGTGGAATAGTCTCTAGCTTTCATCCTTGCCCTTTCAAGAGCCAAGCCATAAGCGAGAACAGACTCACCTGTGGCATGCGTAGCAGACCCTGAACCAAACAGATCCTCCCACAGCGGGAGCCGCCACGGACTGTCTACCAGTAGGCGAACCATATCCACATACCATAGCCTTCTTGGCCAGTCCAGCGCCACCAGAACCACCAGGCCCCAGTGCAGCTCTATGCGCTGCACCACACGCCTTATTAGCACCCACGGTGAAAACATGTATATGAGGCCCTTGACTGGCCACCTTTGCATCAGAGCATCAAGACCCTCCAACATCCTCTCTCGCCTTCTGCTGTAACATCAGGCTGCCTTTACCGACTCGAATGTCGCCATCAGATCCATAATCGGCATCCCCCGGCGCCTTGCAATTAGGGCAAACACTTCCAGGTGAAGCATCCACTCTCCTGGAGCCACCTTGCGACAACTCAAATAATCCACCTCAACATTGTCCACACCTGCTACATGTTGAGCTGACAGGGCAAGCAGATTTTGTTCGGCCCAATCCAACAGCTGACCTGCCTCTGACTCCAACGCCACACTTCCCATACCGCCCTGCCAATTGATGTAAGCTACTGTGGTCACATTGTTGGAAAGTACCCGAACTGCTGACTGACTCAGCCACGACTGGAACTCTAGGAAGGCTAAATACACCACCCTCATTTCCAACCTGTTGATGGACCACTCCTTCTCTAGCGACCATTGCCCCTGCGCAAACCATCCTTCGAAATGCACCCCCCAGCCCGTTAGACTGGCATCCGTCATCAAAGATTTCCAGGCCGGGGCCTCCAAGGGCATTCCCTTCTCCAGTTTCTCCGGCCGCAACCACCAGTGAAGCTCCTGAGTCACCTCCGGTGGGCAGGCAAGCCGCTGAGACAGCGAGTCTGAATGGTGTGACCAGCACCGTAGCAGCACTCTCTGCAAGGGTCTCATGTGAGCTCTGGCCCAAGGCACCACTTTGAGCGTGGCCGTCATCATTCCGAGCAACTGCAGATACTACCAGGCTGTTGGGGCCCTTTGGGACAAGAATCCCCATACGAACGTTCTCAAGCCCTGCGCTTGTAGAACTATATACTATTGTACCACTGTTGTATATAGTTAACTAGGATATCCTTTATCAGATAACCCTGCATTGTATTTAGTTTCCCCTATTTCGCCAAGTTATACTTCCTGTTAAATGTAACGACCAGACATGTGTAAACTGTCGGATGTTTTCTGTTCAATGTAAACCGCGCTGATGTCTAATAGTGCGGTATATAAGAATTGTTAATAAATAAATAAATAAACAAACTGGAAGAAATACTTTCCCCTGCGATGTATCGAAACGCGCCCCCAGATATTCCAAGGACTGCGAGTGAACCAGCTTGCTCTTGGAGAAGTTGACCATCCAACCCAGGCTCTGCAGCAGCTGCACTACCCAGGCTGTGGCCACTTCGCTCTTGTTCTTTGACTTTCCTCGAACCAACCAATTGTCCAAACATGGGTGCACTAACACTCCTTTGCGAAGAGCTACCACCACCACCACCATTACCATTACCTTGGTGAAAGTTCTTGGCGCCATAGCCAGGCCAAACGGCAAGCCCCGGAATTGAAAATGTCCCATGGGCACTGCAAACCGAAGAAATTGTTGATGCCCCTGTCGTATTGGAATATGCAAATAAGCTTCCATGAGATCCAATGACATAAGGAACTCTCCTTTCCTGACCGCCACTATTACCAAGCACAGCATCTCCATATGGAAATGAGATACCCGGAGACACCGATTTACTCTTTAAATCTAGAATGACCGGAACTGGCAGTGGTGATGTTTCATGCTGTCTGGTTAGCGACCTGCAGCTAAAAGGCGCAGCAAAAGCTCACCTATCTTTTAGCTGCAGGGCTAACCAGATAGCATGCAATATCGCTGCTGCCTCATTGGCTACTGCGGTTGGGAGGCCATGTGGCAAACCCTGATATTTAATGCCAGGGCCGCATATGACGCCGGCATGAATATCCAGGGTTAAGGGTCAGTGCAGACAGCTATGCACCATAGAAGTGCATAGCTGTCATAATTCACTATCGGGCCCTATGTTACTATGTTAGATCCCTGAAAATGCAATGGTATGTCCTGATAATACAGTGACAGAATTCAAAATGGCTTGGGACAGACACAGTGGATCCCTTTATAGCAACAAGATAAAATCAAAATAAACTTAACTATCTAATTTCTCAACAAACATGGGTGCCCTACATGGAGCGGTGGGTTCACCCCTAAACAAAGACATGGGGAGGGGTGACCTGCACATACTCTTGCCACCTTGCTGGGCAGACTAGATGGACCATACTGGTCTTTATCTGCTGTCATTTACTATGTTACCATGTCTTTCTTTGGTACTACGAAATAAATGGAGTATCGACCGCACCTGTACTGCTCCGATGAGACCGGCACCACTGCCCTGAGTTGCAGAAGCCTTTGTAGCATCTCCTGAACAGCCAGGCTCTTGAGCCGTGCCTTGCAAGGAGACTGGACAAAACGAGTCTACCACTGGCTGTTGGAACTCCAGAGCGTATCCCTCTCGAATGACTTCCAACACCCACTGGTCTGACGTTATCTGGACCCAGGCAGGGTAAAGGTCCCATAGTCGCCCGCCTACCAGCTCGCACCCCACCTGAGTCCCCCTCATCTCATTGTGGCTTTCTAAGGTTCGAGGATGAGTTGGACGCAAACCCTCTGCCTGCCCCCCCGAAAACCTTGAAACCTCTGGCTTCGCAATGGGAACTTGCCCCATTGAAAACTGCCCGAAGCGGGACGAGCAAAACCTATGAAATTCTGTGTCCCTCTGGGAGCCGGACTAGGTCGGCCTTGTTTTGGCTTATCTTCAGGCAACTGATCCCCTTTAGACTCTCCCAGATCCTTGACTAACTTGTCCAAATCCTCTCCGAACAAAAGCTTCCCCCTAAAAGGAAGTCTGCTGAGACGAGCCTTCAAAGAACTGTCTGCTGACCAGTTGTGCAACCACAAATATCGCCGGGCTGCCACCACCAAAGCCATACTCTTCGAAAGCCCCCGGATAAGATCATAATGAATATCCGCCAAATAGGTGGTCCCTGACTCCAGACGTGCCACTTCGTCTACCTGCAGACGGTGAGACCAACGAAGACAGGCCCTAGCCACCCACGCCCCAGCGATAGAGGCCTGCATGGAAAGGGCGCTTATATCAAATACTTGCTTCAACAACATATCGAGCTTCCTATCCTGACCATCCTTAAGAGCCACACTACCCTCTACCAGAATCGTGGTCTTCTTGGTAACTGCTGACACTGCTGCATTGATCTTTGGAGAGCGAAAGAGATCCCTATCCTGGTCTGACAGCGGATAGAGTCAAGCTATTGCCCTAGATCCTTTAAGGGCCAACTCGGGTAACTCCCACTCCTGAATCATATTTCTAACCACTCTGTGAATGGGAAACACCCGTTGCGTAGTATGTACGACCTGTAACAACTGATCCTCTAGCTTGGCATGTTCAGAGCCTTGAGCGTTTCAGCAATCAGCGCTGGCAACTCTTCACGCCTAAACACCCTGACTACTCTAGCTTGCTGTTCCAAATCAGGCAGCTCACCTTCCTCTAACTCCTCTACCGAATTGCCCTCCAGATCACTGTCCGCAGCCTCTAGATCCTCTAAAGGCATCAAGCTCTCCATACCTACCCCTGCTAACTTTACCCTCTTGACAGGGGTACTGCCCGTCTCCAGCATCATCGGGGTCCCCAGGCGCTTCTCTCCCCGTACGCCGGTAGGAGGGGTAGCCATTCTGGGCTGCAGTAGAGAAAAAGCATGATGCAGTAGCAAAAACAAATCCGGAGGGACCATGGGTGGACCCTACTGCCTGACCGTGTCCTTGCAGAGGAAGCGGCCCCACCTCCATAGACGGCCCACCTATTGGCTCCAATGGGGGGGGGGGAGAAAGAGTTGGGGACAGGGCTTCCTCCTGACCCAGAGGAACCACCGATTGCCCTCCCGTCCCCACTTCCAGTGCCTGCTCCATCAAGGCTGCCACCCAAGTGCAGCCTCTGCACACCTCCATATCCAAAACAGAGCCTTGCCTAGTGCCACAAACTAAGCACTGAGGCCTAGCCGGCATGCTATCCCAGAGGTCAAGGCCTTTCCAAACGAAAGCACCCAGAAATAAAACAACTCAGGAATAACCAAGAACTATTAGTCTTCAGACCAAACATCAGCTCCGCAGTTTTTTTTTTTTTTTTAAACTCAGCTGTTCGCCTCAGCACAAGCCCCCTGCTGACAATGGGACTCAAATAACCCACAGGGCCAACCACTGCACCTTTGCAACCGGCCTCTGTCAGACCACTGCGAGGGAAAATTCAAAATATCGCCGTTTGCGCTTCCTGCACGAAAACTATGCGGTCCGGCCTGCTACACCCGAACGCGCTGAAAAATACGCGATCCTGGCTCCCCGGCCTCCCCGCTCATAGCCCCGACCCCAAACAGGCAAAACAGGAACTTACCATGCTCCTACGAAGCTCCAGGGGCCTCAATCCACCTCCGGAGCTCAGCCGAATCAGCAGCTTCGGAGCAGAGATGCACAGCACCAACGAGTGCAGCGGGCAGTCCCCCCTTGCACACAAGTTGCTGGCTGCGCCTGCAACCTGCTCCTCACCTGTTAACGAGGGATTGGGAGCAGGAAGGCTATTCCTGCCAGATCTCACCCCCTTTGATCGCCTTTCATGAAGGGGGGCGGGGGAAGAAGAAAATGAAAACCAGTCCTCTGCAGCACTTACTCTCCCCACTCCAACCCCCGGCAAATGTGCCTAAACAGCAAAAATCAAACCCTAAGACAAATTTAAAACAAACTCTTCTTAGTTGCTGCTGTGTGAGCCCAGGACCCAAGGCTCACCACCTTCTCCAGCTGCTTGGAGACAAACTACTGGCGTGGAGAGGCGGTCCTTGCCTACTTATACCAGTGTCAAAGCAATGACGTGTTTCAGTCTCCAAAGCTGCTGGAAGAGGTACTTAACCCAGAGGTTCCGGGACTGGACTGGAGGGCCGAAAAGGAACCAATTTTTCAATTTTTAGATGCATTTAAAAAGACAAAAAAACAAAACAAAAAAAAAACAAACTTAGCTGGAAGAATGATGCCCAACAGACTAGGATGCCAAAGCTCCTGGTTGCAAGCAATTAGCAAGACGCCCAGTCTTTGGAGATGCGAAAACCTGCTCGATATGCTATTGAAATAGCAAAACATCAACTCGAGTTTCGC
Source organism: Ichthyophis bannanicus (assembly GCA_033557465.1). NCBI lineage: Eukaryota > Metazoa > Chordata > Amphibia > Gymnophiona > Ichthyophiidae > Ichthyophis > Ichthyophis bannanicus. Next base: position 1,637,319,867 of record CM066031.1, on the reverse strand, counting down.
CTAATACGCCCAAGGCTGCTTCAGGACACTGAGTCGGCAGGAATAAGTCACCCCCTTCCAAAAACCAACTAACCTACACAAAAGACTTTAAATAAAGGAACCAATGACATAAGCATAAATGAACCAGTCAGCTACTCCCCTAGGACACATGAATAATAGCACGTGAAAAAAAGCGGGCAGTAAATGAATGAAACGAAACACCAGGCTGTAATTAGATCACCAAGTCATTTAGACCAATTGATTGAACAGCTTTCAATCTAAATATCTATTTCTGTTCTAGATGGGCCAAGCGACGATTGGCCTGGCCAACTTGTAAATTAGTGATCACATCAATCAGCCAGCGCAAATCACCCCAAACATGTCCATGATCTACACAATGCTGTACAATAGGAGCTGTCAAAATGCTTGTGTGTAGTCAATTTATGTTCAGACAAATGAGTTCTCATCAGGCGACAAGTCCTCCCCATATAGATACATGAGCAAGGACAAAATCACATATTACCAGTGTGACATGCTTCAAAAAACACACTGTACTACTGATTGCAGCAGTCCATAAATCTATAATCAAGTGAAGACATGCATATTCCTTTAAAAGGAGGCAACACTTTTTTTTTGAAACAAGAAAAAATAAATAAATAAAAATCAGAAGAAACTAAAAGAAGGTCCCCCAAATTCCATGCTCGGGAAAAGCTTTACAAGGGCCAGCCTGAAAAATGGAGTGCAATGCCAAAACATGCAAATGTTTAAAAATACTGGCCGCTATTTTCTGAATATCAGACACCACAGACGTTTTGTCCATACTATCTTTGTGCTGTGTTTTTAATAACCAAATATGTTGAACATACTTAGCCCGCAAAAGGGCCTTATGAATAGCCTGTCTCAGATAGCCCCGCTGAAGAAGTCCGAGTTAAGACGAGCTTGTGCTAAAAATTCTTGGTCTGTGGAACAGATACGCCAAACTCTCAAAACGTAGGCAAAGCCTTTTTTAATTTAAAAAGGACGACTAGAAAAATGGAGCAGCTTATTGCAATCTACTGTTTTACAATACGATGTGGTCGTCAAGATACCTTTGTCATTCATAACCGACACATCCAAAAAAGGAAGCTGTAACAATGTTGACATAGTAAATTGTAGGGAAGTCTCCATGGTGTCTAACCACATACAAAAAACATCAATGAAGCAAACCCAAAGGCCAATATGTTTATACCAATGAGAAGAGTACAAGTATGATTCTTCAAAAGATGCAACGTATAAGTTAGCCACACTAGGGGCTACACTAGACCCCACTGGTATGCCGTGTATCTGTGTATAAAAATCAGTACCAAAAATTCAAAAATTGGTTGGCGGCCTATGATCGAGATTGTAGGGGGCAAGTCAAGTTGTGGGGTCTGCCGTGTTATTAATTTGCAAGTGCACACCCCTTCCCCCTCACTGAGACCTGCCCATTTACTTTGGAGCCATTATGAATTAATTAAATAGTAATTAAGAGTTACTTTCACCTTTTGTTCCCCTGTTCCTCCCCATGTGTTGGGATGTATGTATTAGATTCAACACTTTGGTTCTTTTTGATTCTGGTTATACAATGTCCGACAGCAGAACAAGAGCAGTGCAATGAGTAGATCTGTTCCTTCTGCTGGGGAGTGGTGGGCTACAATACATGGCTCTCAACCCCACCAACAGAGTATAATGCCGGTGGCCAGTGAAGGATAGAGAAGGCTGACTGGGAAATGTGTGTACTCTGCTGCCCAGAACAGAGACATGGGCTAAAGTATAAGGAGGCAATGAAAAACTCCTACAGATTTGGCCATAGCACTGTCTCTCTACAGGGGTTAAGGCACAAATATCACATCTGCATGGAGCCCCATCCCAATGCCCAGCATGTAGGTTCTGGAGCATGTAACCCTTTCACCCCATTGCTTGGTAACCTAGGCTTCCATGAACAGATAAAGACTTGTGTGGTTGTGGTGATGGGGTTGAGATCCTTCTCTTTTGATCATATACCTGGCACTCAGCCCTTGCTAGGGAGGTGTGTGGACCCTCCCCTTCATGCAGGGGGATGGGGGCACCATAGCCTGATGTACAGATCAGCTGCTTCAACACAGACCACACAGATACAGGGTGAATCTGGTAGAACTTTTCTCCATGGACCAGCAGGATTGCGTCAGCCACACTTGGTGACGTCCTCCGGGCGGAGCCAAGCATACGGAAGTGCTCTCTCTAGAGCTCCAAAAGGTGAGCCCCCTGGGCCCACCTTAGGTAGCCCATCCTACCGGTCCGCCCCCTGGTCCGGCCAGTTTTCGTTCTTCCGCTTTGCCAGCAAGACGGACCCTGCTCTGCTCTCATTTGTTTATTTCTTTGTTTTTATTTTTGGCCAATGCCTAAACACTATGCAAAAAAATGCCCTCACTGTGGCAACAAGAAACATACCTCCCACGGATGCTCCCACTGTGGAGAAATGAAAAAAGGCTACCATGAGGTGTGCTCTGCCTCCACGCCTCATGCTGACCCTCCGCCGGCCCAGGATGTGCCTGAACGGGCCTCCATCCTCAGCTGAGCCTCCACTGCTGCCGACTGGACTCCCTCCCGGCGGGACGCACCATATGGGGCCTCCGTTCCCAGCCCGGTGCACAGTAAGGACGCTGCTGCTGCTTCCGGATCAAGCACCGCCACCCGCGCTCCCACGGAGGTAAGCCCTGCTGCTGTTAGAGCTCCGGCTGTTTTCCTGGACGCTTCGATGCACAGTAAGGACTCTGCCGCGGCTCCCGGACCAAGCGCCGTCACCCGCGGTACACCAGAGGTGAGCTCTGCTGATTTTTTAACTCCGGCTGCTCTTTTGAACGCCCTGGGGCTCTCCGATAGATTCTTCTACTCACGGCCAGCTGCACCCCCTGTCCATGCTGCCCAAGATGGCGCCCTCCTTCAGTCCTCCCAGCCTCGGCCCGGGTCCTCCAACTCCGCCCACACAGGGGGCGGGGCCTCAGCGCCGAGAGACACTGTACAGAGCTCTGTCCCTCCGTGCCTCGGGGAAGCTTTGACCCTGCTCCGGCTTAACAACCCGACCAGCCTGATCGCCGCGGGTATCGCATCAGGAGAGCCCTGCAGCAGCTCATATCTGCCCTCTATCAACCCTCCGCACAGCAATGACCTCGGGGGACCTGCAGATACTCTTAACCCCTCAAACGCCAGCGCTCCGTTCACCGGGGCCAGCAGCCACAACAAGAGCACCTCAGGGCATAGATCCTCCCACCGCAGGAAGCGGACCAGGCAAAGTGAGCGCAGCAGCAGCAGTGACTCTGGACATGGAGCACAGCCATCAAAACGCCGCAGGCACAACAGGCACCACCGCCACTGCTCCCAACGCCGCAAGAACCGCCGGGATGATTCCCACAGCGACAGCAGCGGACATCGGAACTCTTCCAGACGCAGCAGATCCAGCCACAGTACATCTTCCGCTATCCTCAACTTGTTAACCCAGCTGGTGAGACAATCTGCTCCGACACCCACGGCACGCGTCTCGCTCTCCCCCAGCGCAGACCATGCACAGACACCTCCGGGAGCAGCGCTTACCTCCACCCCGGAGGGGAGGATCAGAGAACCCGCCCGTGAACCCTCACCTGATCCAGTCTACGAAAATCATTCGCCTGACTGCACCGCAGAGGACCACGAAATTGAAGCAGCAGTTGTGGGTTCGGTTTCCATCGACCATACGAACTCCGAGAAGACGCAGTCCGCTGAGACAGAGGACCCCCCGCCTCCGGAGGACCTCACCTACCCCAAGTTTCTGGCAAAACTGGCCTCTACCCTCGCTTTGAACGTCACCGAGGCCTCAGGAGAGACGGTCCCAGAGGTTCTGAAATACCTCGCGACACCGAAACCTGCCTTCGCACTGCCAGTACACCAGAGGCTACTAGACAATCACTCCAAACTGTGGCAGACACCAGCATCTGGCCGACCGTTTCCCAGGCGGCTCGACTACAAGTATCAAGTGAAGCCTGCCCCTGGATTCTCTCAACCCCAACTTCCACACAACTCCATTGTCGTGTCTTCAGCGCTCAAGCGCATCAAGTCCTCGCGCACCCACGCCAATAGCCCCCCCGGCAGAGACAACAAGCTCCTGGACGACATCGGGAAGAAGGTGTTCCAAGGGGCTATGCTTAGCGCCAAAATCGCATCTCACCAATTCCAGCAAGTCCTGTTCCTGGACACCTGCATGGCGACCTTGCGAACATCTGCTGCATCCCTTCCCAAGGAATCCCAGGCTCTACTCTCCACTGCCCTTCTCGATATGTCTGAATGCAGCAAGCACCTGGCAAGCGCAACCTTTGACTCATTCGACATGGCCTCGCGCACCGCCGCTACGGCTATATCTGCGAGGCGCTGGGCATGGCTCAGAGCCTCTGGCCTCCGTGAGGACACACATGACGGTATAGCCAATGCACCCTGCTCAGGGGAATCGCTCTTTGGAGACAAAGTTAAAGATACTGTCAACGATATGAAAGAGCACTGCACCACTCTGCAAACCCTTGCAGAAGAAGGCTTCGAGCGCCACAGTGGAGCGCATAAGGGCAACTTCCACAGACGATCGTACTACTCTTCCAACAAAAAGTACCCCACCAACAGGAAATGGCAGCCTAACAAATACAGAAACAACTCCTACAGCGTAACCGCTCACCAACGCAACTCACAGCGGGACCGCAAACAAAAGAAGAATAACCCACCCCCTGCGAAGAGTGGGCCATCCTTTTGACGCCTACCCTCCGGCGGCCATCCGGATCAGGGGTCGCCTGACTCACTTCCTAAACGAGTGGCAAAGCATCTCCTCCGACTCCTGGGTTCTCGAAATCATTCGAGAAGGCTACCGAATACGGTTCAGCTCAGCACCTCACCAAAGTACCCATCCCATCAGCGCTACACCACCGCATCTTCGCCTAGCCATGGCCACCGAACTGATGCACCTGCTGTCCTCCGGTGCCATAGAGCAGGTACCATCGGACCAGATAAACTCTGGGTTTTACTCCAGGTACTTCCTCATCCCCAAACGGAAAGGCGGCGTCCGACCCATCCTCGACCTCTGCAAACTCAACAAGTTCATCGTCAAGGAGAAGTTCAAGATGTACTCCCTCAACTCCATCCTACCCCTGATTCAACCCGGCGACTGGATGGCATCCCTGGACCTGCAGGATGCCTACACCCACATCCGCATCCACAAGTCACACAGGCAATACCTTCGCTTCACTGTACTGGGACAACATTACCAGTACAAAGTCCTTCCCTTCGGCCTCTCGCCAGCTCCACGAGTATTCACGAAGTGTGTGGCGGTACCCGCAGCGCACCTCCGCAAGCGGAATATATCCATCTTTCCATACCTGGACGACTGGCTCCTCACAGCCCCATCATCATCAGATCTCCAAGAAGCCCTGAGCATAACCGAGTCTCTGTTATCTTCCCTGGGGTTCGTGATCAACTACAGCAAGTCGCAGCGCATCCCCTCACAGAGGTTGGAGTTCATCGGAGCGGAGATCGACACCCAGCTCTCGAAGGCATTCCTTCCACAACGCAGGCTTGCGGCTCTGACATCACTCGCGACCAGCCTGGCTTCTGCGGAGACCTCCTCAGCGAAGTCCGTCCTACGCCTTCTGGGCCACGTGTCCGCTACGACGTCTGTTATCCACATCGCCAGGATGCGGATGCGGCCACTACAGTGTCACCTACGCACCCACTGGAACCAACACTCGCAATCCCTCTCCACCCGCATACCCATGACCGCCAGAATCAAGACTCAGCTACACTGGTGGACTGTTTCGAAGAATCTCTCGGGAGGAAAGGACATGCATCCACCCGAGCACCAACTGACCTTAACTACGGACGCATCCAACTTGGGCTGGGGTGCCCACATTTTACAATTCAGCACACAAGGGGCCTGGTCGCCGCAGGAGTCCCTCCTACACATCAACCTCCTGGAGCTAAGGGCCATCAAGTACGCCCTCAAAGCGTTCTTAACGCACGTGCAGAACAAGTCCATCCTCATCCAGACGGACAACCAAGTGGCTATGTTCTACATCAACAAGCAGGGGGGCACAGCTTCTCACTCCCTCTGCAAGGAGGCTCTACAGATCTGGTCCCTGGCCTTAACACACGGATGCTGTCTCCGTGCCTCTTATCTACCCGGCAATCTGAATACCTTAGCCGACAAGCTCAGCAGGCAGCTGCAGCCGCACGAGTGGATACTCCTCCCGGAAGTCACAGACAGTCTCTTCCGCCGTTGGGGCCGCCCGAGCATCGACCTGTTTGCCACGGAGCAGAACACAAAATGCCCCCTCTTTTGCTCCAGGCACCCATCCAGCAAGCGAATGGCAGCGGATGCATTCGACGTGTACTGGGGGGAGTGGTCTCTGGTGTATGCCTTTCCCCCGACACCTCTCATTCCAGCGACACTCTAGCGGCTGGCTCGCGACAAGGCTCAAGCCATCCTAGTGGCACCCTACTGGCCCCGACAGATGTGGTTTGCACTACAACGCCTTGCACAAGCGGAACCCATACGCCTGCCACTCAAGCCAGACCTTCTCACGCAGGATGGAGGCAAAACAATGCACCCGAACCTCAAAGCCCTAGCGCTCACTGCCTGGAGGTTGAGCGGATGAGCCTCTCTTCTCTCATGCTCCCGTCAGAAGTACAAGATGTGGTTCTAGCGGCCAGGAGGCCCTCCACCAGGAAATCTTATGGCCTCAAGTGGAAGAGATTCGGCATCTGGTGCGCATCACAAGGCCTGCAGCCCACCACTTGCCCGCTTCCCGAGGTCCTGCGGTACCTGACTTCACTTTCTAACCTTGGCCTGCAGACTCAATCCGTCCGAGTGCACCTCTCTGCGATCGCAGCTTTCCATGCTCAGCCCAAAGGGGCCACCTCCATTGCAGCACTACCCTTGACAAATCACTTTATGAAGGGCCTGGCAAATCTAAAACCCCCGCTCAGGCGTCCCGTGCCAGCTTGGGACCTCAACACTGTACTCCTTCGCCTGACCAGGGAACCCTTCGAGCCTCTGGAGTCAGCCGAAATGAAGTATGTCTCATGGAAAACACTGTTTCTCGTGTCCATCACATCTGCCCGAAGAATCAGTGAGCTACAAGCATTGATGTCCCATCCACCCTATACACAACTGCACCAGGATAGAGCATCCCTGAGGACCAACCCCAAGTTCGTGCCCAAGGTGGCCTCCGCCTTCCACGTGAATCAATCCATTGAGCTTCCAGCTTTCTTCCCAGAACCTCACGCCTCCGAAGAAGAAAGCCGCCTGCACACGCTTGATTGTCTGCGGGCCCTCAGGGTATACTTGCTCCGCACGGAACCCGTTCGCAAAGGCGAGCAAGTTCGTATCCTTCGACCCCAGCAGGCCGGGCAGGCCTGTCAACAAGAGAACCCTTTCGCACTGGATCGCCTCATGTGTCTCTCATTGCCTTGATCCCACAGGCACGCAGAACGTGCCAAGAGTGGGCCCTCACAAGCTCAGAGCTATGGCCACCACAATAGCCAACCTTCGTTCTGTGCCTCTGCTGGACATCTGCAGAGCGGCCACCTGGACCTCTCCGCTCACATTCCAAAAGCACTACTGCCTCGACCTCAAGGCGCAGGAGGACTGCGCCCTAGGAACAGCCGTCCTCTCCACGGCAATGGACACAAGAGAAGCTGACTAGGGCCACGAAGCTGATTAGGCCCTCCCAGTCCCTTGTTATTGCTGTTTGCACAGCTGCTGTATTGCACCTGTTATTGCACTAATTGCACCGTTGCACATTTCTTGCACTATTGCACATTGTTTAACGTTACTGTTGGTTATCGCATCTTGCAACTCTTGTTCTTATGTTATTGCACAGCTCTGATGCTATTACTCTTCACGTGTGTTACTGCATTAAACCTTTTGCACTAAGCTCCACGCCTAATCTTCTATGTACTACTAGGCTACCTCCTCCACCTCAGCATACCTGCAGCTAGGGAGGCACCAAGTGTGGCTGACGCAATCCTGCTGGTCCATGGAGAAAACGAGGTTACTTACCTGTAACGGGAGTTCTCCGTGGACAGCAGGATAAGTCAGCCACACAATCCCACCCACCTCCCCTGGAGGAGGTCAGCATGCCGAATCCGCTCCCTGTCCGGGAACTGGCTAAGCTAGGAACTCACTGGCCGGACCAGGGGGCGGACCGGTAGGATGGGCTACCTAAGGTGGGCCCAGGGGGCTCACCTTTCGGAGCTCTAGAGAGAGCACTTCCGTATGCTTGGCTCCGCCCGGAGGACGTCACCAAGTGTGGCTGACTTATCCTGCTGTCCACGGAGAACTCCCGTTACAGGTAAGTAACCTCGTTTAGTCATCCTCCCCTCCCATCTACAGCGGCACAGGATATCCAGATACAGCCCTTAGGACAGGCATATAGGTCACACACCCTACAAACTACTGGTGTTTCTGGGGCATGAGGCACTCCACAGTAGCTAAAGCAGCTCCGAGAACAGGCCAACCCACACCACCATGGATCAGAGTATCCCCCACCCCAATTGGTCCACAACCCAAGCACACAAGCTTTCAGGAAGCTGAAGGTCCCCAAACCCTATGGGGCTCACATACTCCCCCTAGGGGTGAGAACACCTCATTCCCTCTGCAGCATGCCAGGTGGAGGAGAGATATAACATTGACCAGGGAGTTCCAATGGAGCTAGCTTTTTCATTGATTTAAATGTAAGCCTGTGCTCCAAGCCAGTAAGTCTTAAGACACTATGGTCAAAGCAAATGTCCATATTACCTCAGAAACAGCCTATGGTCCCCCATGCAGGAGAGGTGGTGGTTGAACTGTATATTTCTGTTCCAGATCAACATTTTGCCAGTAGTTGCAATCTCTCATTTGCATGCCCCACTACCAACATTGACCGAGTGGCCCACTTTGATGGATTCACAGAGCACATATCTCCCAACCCCTCCTCAGCTCATCACAGCAACTGCTCTCACAACCTGCCAGTGCATATACAGACCTGCACCTTATACTTTCCAGATAGCTGTTGCTTTATAGGTAATGTGTATGCACTCTCCCAGCAAGTAGTCTATCGTTAATGGCTGTGTTTTTTGTAGCCATGAGGATCATCTTTTTCTGTCCTGGCTGCATATTGATACCACCCCCCTTCCCACCAATTGCCACTGGACTGGGCAAACACCTGATTTGCCTCAGGACAGTAGCAGCCATGAGTCTCTCATCTGTGTTCACTGTGGGATGGCTCTGGGCTGTTACCTGTATGGGGATCATGGACCATGATGGTATGGTGGGTGCAACTACCAACTAGAGAATGGCATTATTGGGTCTCATGACAACAGCATGAATCAGTCTACACTAGCTGGTGTGTCTCTTCCCACCCACTCTCTGCCCCAATCCCACCCTAATCCTACTCTGTCACATACCACTCCGGTAATACTGCATTTTTAGCCATGTTGCTACATGCTTCTGGCTACCCCTAGGCTGGAATATGTGTTAAGACCCACATTCCCAGCTACATTTTAGTAAAACATGCCTCAGTATCTTTTTCATCTCAAGCCTTCATACAATTAAGTTAAATTTACTTAACCCTTTGCAACTTGTTTAGTTCAAGGCCTTTCACACTACTACCATGCTACAGTGCCTTGTGAAAGTATTCATCCCCCTCACTGTTTGTCCCGTTTCGTCACATTACAACCTAGAATTAAAATGGAGATTTGGGATTAGCACCATGTGATTTACAGACCATGCCTAACACTTTGAAGGTGAACAATATCTTTTATTGTGACACAAACAATAACTCAATCAAAAATAACCCAACACACAGAAAAATCATGTGTGTACATAGATATACACCCCCCCCCCCAAATACTTTGTAATTGCACCTTTTGCTGCAATTACAGCTGCACGTCTCTTGGGGTATGTCTCTATTAGCTTAGCACATTTAGCCACTGGGATGTTCACCCATTCCTCAAGGCAAAACTGTTCTAACTCCAAGTTAGATGGGTTGTGTTGGTGTATAGCAATCTTCAAGTCATGCCACAGATTCTCAATTGGATCGAGGTCTGGGCTTTGACTAGGCCATTTCCAAGGCATTTAAATGTTTCCCTTTAAACCACTCTAGTGTAGCTTTAGCAGTATGTTTAGGGTCATTGGCCTGCTGGAAGGTGGACCTTCGTCTAAAACTCAAGTCTCTGGCAGATTTTCCTCAAGAATTGCCCTGTAGTGCCATCCATCGTTCCTTCAATCCTGACCAGTTTTCCTGTCCCTGGCGATGAAAAACATCCGCACAGCATGATGCTGCTACCATGTTTCGCAGTGGGAATGGTGTTCTCGGGGTGATGGGAAGCATTGGGTTTGCACCACACATGGTGCTTCCCATGATGGTCAGAAAGTTCAATTTGTCTCATCTGACCAGAAAGCCTTCTTCCATGTGTTTGGGGGGTCCACCACATGCTGTTGTGCAAACGTGTTATATTATTTTTTTAAGCAATGTTTTTTTTCTGGCCACTCTGACATAAGTCCCACTCTGGAGTGTACGGCTTAAAATGGTCCTATGGACAGATAATGAAGGAGCTGCAGAGATCCACAGCAGAGATGGGAGTGTTATCCTTGGGTATCTTTGTGGCATCTCTGATTAATACCCTCCTTGCCCAGTCTGAGTTTTGGTGGGTGGCCTTCTCTCATCAGGTTTGTAGTGGTGCCATATTCTTTCCATTTCGTTATAATGAATTTAATGGCGCTCCGTGGGATATTCAGAATTTTTTTTTTTTAAATATCTCAACCCTGATCTATACTTCTCCACAAACTGTCTCTGACCTCTTTGGAGTGCTCCTTGATCTTCATGTTGCTTGCTTAGTGGTGTTGCAGAGGCAGGGGCCTTCAGAACAGGTATATTTATACAGACATCATGTGACACTGATTGCTCACAGGTGGAACCTAATCAGTTAGACCAGATCTTTAGGGGTTTCATAGCAAAAGGGATAAACAAATACATATACACTCACAACTTTTCAGTTTTTTTTACACACACACACGATATTTTATTGTCATTCCACTTCACCAATTTGGACCATATTGTTAGGTCCACTACCTAACATCCAAATGAACCTCCATTTTCATTCCAGGTTGTAATGCAACAAAAAGACAGGACAAAAAAACTGAAGGATGAATACTTTCACAAGGCACTGTATGTCATTAAAAAAGAGAAATACCAACATTCAGAATTCTTTAAAAAATTTTTATTGAAAGTATTTATCAAAAAAAGATATTTAAAGTAATTTTCTAGGGTTTTTTCCCTCTTTACACATTTCCAGCAGACAGCATACACCAGCTCCATTTCCTGCAGACATTTTGAAGATGAAACACACAAAATTGGGTTTGTGTACATTCTTCAAATAAAAAACCCATTTCCCTAGTGCCATATACAGTACTAGTTTTCAGCTTACCTAGTTGCCACTCAAATGGTTCAAGACAAAACACATGCTATATAAATATTTTAATGTTCTTAAAGTTAAATAAAATAATGTAATCTACACATTGTAACAGCCAAGATACAGTATACATTTTAAATGTGAAGATGAAACCCATAACAAGCTTTTTGACCTATTTAAAATAAAGAAACCCCACACACTGCATTACAGACATGCTGTGGCATTACATTACGATTACAAAGGGCAAATGAGCATGAAAAATCAACCTATAATGGTGTATACAGCAAGCTCATGCATTCTGATATCTACTTAGGAGTATCCAATGTTTTACTATTCACATCCATTTTTTGTGAGGGGCGGGATAAAGATTGAAACCAAAATTTAAAGAGCCAATATTTCTTCAAATTAGGAAAGCTTAATGCAGTACAAATGGGCCAAAATCTCCATATGATGGGGGGGGGGGGGGGGGGGAAACGACCTAGTGAAATGGGTCTTCAGTCTCAGAAGATATACTAATCTTAAATAGGCCCGTATGGAATTTCTTCGCTATAGTCTACATAAAAGAACTGTACAGTACTAAAACTCCTCAGTGGTATCAGGCAGAACAATATATAACCAACGAGCAAATATAGTAGGTTCTGTATTAATCCGTGCTAGTTTTGGAACACTGGTTTCTTGGAAGACTACAGTAGTTACTCCAGATGAGAAGCAATTCATTAGAAGTTATAACTCATCATGCAGCACACAGTAATGAATCTAGACCTGCAACTTAAAGATTGTAAACAAGTTACTATAATGCTATGAGAAAGCCAAAGAAATAAATTACTATGCTGCTCCCTACTACAATAAAGAGCAAGCCCATCAGACATGGAACACCTTGACTGACATTTATGAAAAATTCAGCACTGTATCTCTAGGTGAGACAGTGATAAAAAGTTGAAAAATGCAGGATATAAAAAGAGATACAGAAGCCCTATCACATATCTGCTAAGGATCTGTTCTAGTTGAGCGGTTGAATCCTTTGTTTTACACATGGAGTACTGCAAGATCTCAGACTGAAAATAAGAGGCCAGAGAAGTATGGAACCCTAAGACCAGTGAACAGCAAAAGGGAAATGTGAGGGGATATATCCTATTATATGCACTTGAATCCATTTTTATTTTATTTGTTATTTCTTTGCATAAATGCCATGCATTTAATATCCTGGAGGAAGACACCAAGTTGTCTCAAATTGTCATTAAGCAAACCCCTAGTTATAACAGTGGCATTATGATAAAGTAGCACTTTAAGATTATATAATGCAAACCATTTTAGATATTTTTAAAACATGTATTTGCCTTAATTGATAATTAAGTGTGTTACAAATGCACTTCAAAAGCAATGGTTTTCACTGCATTTCCAATGTCAAAAAGATTCAAATCAAATCAATTGCTGGACTTAGCCTAACCTCCAATCTACTTTTATTCCTTATCTTAAAGTGTAGTTGCTTACCTGTAACAGAGGTTCCCCATAGACAGCAGGGGTATACAGTCACACTCAATGGTGAAGTCCCCAAACTGAGCCTTGAGTGGGTCTCCCACAGCTCAGAGAAGCTTTGGTGCTTCACTGAGCCATGTGTACCTGCTTCCCACCTGCTTGTGCTGAGAGATTCAGTTCATACCAGAGTAAAAAGAAACCAAAACTTACAAAAAAAAAAAAAAAAAAAAAAAGGATGGAGATGACCCCATCATATAGATTGGTGTCGTCTACTCCAGTGATTGATTTGGTTTTTTTTTTGAGGGGGAAGGCGGGCAGGCAGGAGTGTGAGACACACTATACCCCTGCTGTCAACGGAGAGCCCGTTAGTGGTAAGCAGCCATGTTTTCTCCGGAGACAAACAAGGGGATACAGTCACATTCAATGACGAGTCCAGAGCTAGGAGCCACCTGATCAGGAAAGTTTAGGTGTGTGAAATGTCTTTGCAATCAGCATGGCCCCGGCTTTAGCTCAGGTGGAGAAAGATTAAACTGCAAACAGGTTCCAGAGGATAGCCTGGCCAAAAGCAAAGTCCGTCACAGATGGATGATTCAAGCTGTAGTGTCTAGTGAAGGTGTGGAGAGATGTCCATGTAGCTGCTTTGCAGATGTTCTGGGTAGAGACAGAAGCCAGACTGGCTATGGAGGCAGCTGTGGCCCTGAGCTTGTGAGGGACCATACATCCTGGAGAAGGGAGAGCTGCTTGCTCATAGCAGAAGGCAATGCAGTCCACAATCCTCAAGGAAATGGTCAACTTTGCTGCCAGTTGCCCAGGATTATTGGGATTGAAAGTCAGGAGATGACTTGCGTAGAAGTGCAGTACGATACAGATAGAGCAAAGCTCTTCGACAATCCAATGTATGTAATTTCTCCTCTGGAGAACCCAAAGAGGCATTCAGAAAGACGACGGGGAGCACTATAAGTTGGTCGATGTGAAAAAAAAATCAGAGACCACCTTTGGGAGAAATTTGGGATAAGCACAAAGGACAAACCTGTCATGGAAGATTTGTGCATACGAGGGATATGGAGAGCTTAGATTTCCCTCAGACAACTAGCCAAAGTGATGGCAATGAGGAAGAGTTTTCCAGGTGAGATGTTTGAGTGAAGAGAACAGGAGAGGCTCAAATGGTGGTTGCATCAGCCGAGACAACATTAAGGTCCCAGATCAGTGTGGTGGTCAGACGGGAGGACTGGTGTTCATGAAACCCCTCATGAATCTAGAGGCCACTGGATGGACAGAGATGGGCTTGCCATTGGCAGGGTCGTGCAAAGTGGTGATAGCCGAAAAGATGAAAATATATTGAATTAGTCTGCAGTCCTGAACGACACAGGTGAAGTCAAAAGCTGGCTCAAACAGTGAGCTGGATGCTATCCATGCATTATAGCCCAGCGAGCAAAAAAGAGCCCACTTGTGCTGATAGGAATGCTGTGTAGAGGGTCTGCAGGAAGCATCGTGGACATCTAGTGGTAGTGGTAGTGAAGAAATCAATGCTTGGTGCCCTGAAGCCGCCAAGCCATGAGGGATAAGGACTGGAGGTTGGAATGTAGATGGCAGCTGAGTTAGAAGGCCTGGCTGAGGTCCCAGACGTATAGAAAAGTCCTGCCGCAGCGCAAGATAGGGATATCAGATTTGGCAGGGCCATTAAGGCACTATCAAATCTGCTTGATCTTGAGCGGGACCTACATGATTAGCAGGAATGGAGTGAAGGCATGAGACCAGTCCAGTGCAAAGGCATCAGATGCCTGCCACTGGAGGCAGGGCCAAATTGAGCAGAAGACCTGTCTGCGGTGGCAAATAGGTCCACCTCTGGCTGTCCCTAAAGAGCAAAGATGTCTCGAATGACAGCAGAATCTAGCTGTTAGCTTAACTTGTCAGCCAGCTGATTGAGAGTCCCTGGAAGGCAGGTTATTCATAGCATGGCATCCAGAGAAAGGAACAAGAGTCCATAGTTGCATGGCTTTGACAAAAGATGAAGAGAGCCTATACTGCCCTGCTTGTTGATGTAAAACATGGAAACCTGGTTGCTGGTGCGTACCAGAACAATCTTGTGACACAACCAGACTGAAAACTCTGAAGGTGTAGTAGACTGCTTGAAGTTAGAGCACATTGATATGCAAGGTCTGTTTGTGGGGAGGGGATTTTGCACTGAGTGGAAAGACTGAGGAGATGGGTGCCCAGCTATATGTGGACATATCTGTAGTAAGAACGATGTGACACGGCAGTATCTGGAATGGGCAACCCAGCAGAAGATTGGTGGGCATCTCCAGCCATCGGCTGTTGTCAAGGAGAACAGTTTGCTGTGGGCCTTCAAGGGAAATTCTGACCCAGAGGGAATGGGAGTGTTGACACCAGTTCAGTCTGAGCTGCCACTGTAGAGGGCGCATGTGCAGACTGGCGAGTGAGACTACATGCAGACACTGCCATGTGCCTCAGGAGATGTAGGAGCAGACAGGCACTGATCAGCATGTGGCCAGAAAAGTGCAGAGACTGCAAGGCTTGAACCCTCGAACAGGAGGGCCTTGGCTCGTCTAGTGTCTAAGAGCGCTCTGATGAAATTCAGAGTTTGTTGAGGGACAGAATGATTTCTCAGCATTGAGAATGAAGCTGAGGGACTGCAGAGTGACAGCAGTGCCCCAGACAGCTCAGGTTATATCTTTGGCAGTGCCCAAGATCAGCCAATTGTCCAGGTAGGGGGAAAATGCAGATGCCCCGACTCCACAGGTGGGCTGCAATTACCACTGGGCACTTGGTGAAGACATGAGGGGCAGAGGAGAGCCCGAAGGGAAGAACTCTGAATTGATAGTGACAGTCTAGGAAAGTGAACTGGAGGAACTTCCAGTGGAGGGAGTTGATGGGGATGTGGGTATAGGCATCCTTGAGGTCTAGGGAAGCTAGCCAATCCCTGTGGATAAGCAAGGGAAGGACTGAACTCAAAGATGTATCTTGAACTTTTCCTGCTTGATGAAAAGATTGAGATGACAGAGGTCCAGGATTGGCCAAAGACCCCCGTCTTTTTGGATATCAAGAACCAGGAATAAAATCCCTGACCTCTCTCGGGAAGTAGGACGAGCTCAATGGCATCATTGAGGAGGAGCTGGGATATCTCCTGTGCTAATTGGGGCACATAATGTGATGGGGTATGATTTGATGGGAGCGGGCCCCAAGTGCAAAGTTCCATGTGAAAATGGAGTTTGTACCTGAACTAAACAATGGAGAGAACCCAGCGGTCTGTGGTGACAGACAGGCAGGTCTCTGCAAAGTGCCAAATGTGAGGGTTTGGGAAGGGTAATTTGCGGGAGTGACTGGGACTCTTTCCCAGGAGCAACCTTTCTGGGGGTATGGTTGATATGCCTGGCCCTGAGCCTGGAAGGAGGGCTGCCATGGGTAAGTCTGGCAGCACCGTCTTGGGTAAAACTGATGAAAATACTTGCAGTGGAAAGGACGGCGATAGGATGGCATGGATGGATGGTGATGAGGAGGAAGCTGCCTCTGTCAGCTGGGCTGAAAATTCTTGGACTGTGGAGGAATGGTCCTGGACCTCCGAGACTGCCTCTTGGACCTTGGAACCAAAAAGAGACAGTCTCCCAGACAGGGAGCATTGGCTAAGCAGTCACGTAGGTCCTCACACAGACCAGACACATGGAGCCAGGTGGTGTGCCTGGCTGAAATAGCTGTGGCCATGGACCAGGCTACAGAGTCAGATGGCATATGTAGCCCAAATGACATGGTAAAGGGATTCATGTAAGTCCACAGTCAGAGAAGCTGGGTCTGTTAGGTAGGGGTCATCCAGCTGTAGGAGAAAGTCTTGAAGGTAGTGCAGCATATGAAGCTAAATGAGCTAATATGCACATAGCAAGAGTACTGCTCTGGTAGGAGTTTTGCCCCATAGCATCCAAGGTCCACTGCTCCTTCCCCAGAGGCATCTAGGAAGGCTGCTTAGAGCTCCTGGATTTTTTCCAGGATTGCCTCAGATACAACAGACTGATGGGGGAACAGAGTGATGGAAACCCAGAATCAGTAGGACCTTGTACTTCTGGTCTATGCAGTGGATACAGCACTGTCAGAAGGGGGTCTGCCAGATTGAGGATTGTAAATCCTGAAGGACCTTAAAGAGTATTGGAAGCCTTTAGAATGAAGTGAAAGCCCCAATACTTTGTCAGACTGCAAGGCACTGCGGGCCAACACGCAGGAGAGTTTCTGAACTAACTTTAGATATGAAAAATTCTTGAGCGGGTCTGGAGGTCCTGGTCCTGTTCCGGGGAAAAGGAAACAGGGTCGTCCACGTAGGATTCACATGGTTCCCAAGAATAGGGAGGGAGCAAGCAAATGTCTATGTCAAGGGGCAGAGACCTGTGCCAGTCAAGAAGCAGTGGAGATCCTTTGACCTCCTGGGCGATCACTGGGCCACACTTCAAGCTCCTGAGGAGAGGTCTGCAGAAGAGCAGAACAAACCTTGAGAAACTTCTGGAGCAGGGAAAGAAAAGCTGATAGAGGAGTCTGACGACCCTTAGGAGGAGCCGCCCCCCGGTCAGGCATGGAAGGCAGGGGTTTGTGCTTTGTAGGTTGCTTATCCGACTGCGCTGGTGGAGGGAGCTGACGTTTATGCTTAGTTAAAAAATAAAACAACAAAAAAAAAAAAAAAATCAACCACACACCACAGACAGAGGCATGTCCCCCAATGTTGCCAAGAAGGAAGCCAACATACTAGGAGTCAGTTCATGAGGGGGAGAGGTGTTACCTAGTGGCAGGGATAGCAGAGACCAGTATTGCAGCTGCTTTCACAGACCCCCCCCCGAAGCTGTGCTTGGCCCGATAGGGGTGTTTGGAGCAAGATGAGTGACCTAAGAGCTGGTCCCATAGGCAGTAAGCCAAGCCTGGCTAAGCTCTGGTAAAATGAGCTGACACCGCAGAGGCCAAAACCGAGCCTGGTCTAGCTCTGGTAAAAGGGAGAAAAAGCTAGCCCCGCAGAGGTGGTAACACAGAGCAAGGTCCGACTCACACTGTTGAAAAACAGCTCCCTTTGACTTTGACTGAAAAAGCACATTTTTCCTGTCAGCAGACAAAGACTGCAGCTCAAAAAGCACTTCTACGGTCTGGCAATAAAGTGCTGGCAGGCCTGTGTAAGTTGACAGCTGCGATGGAGAACAACGTGTCTGCTTTCACTCCACAACAACTTAAAAATCACTTGGCAAAAAGAAAACATCAGAAAAGACCCGATGTGAAAACCAAGAGAGGGACTGCCAAAAACCACGAAAAAAAAAAAGGTAAAAATGCAGACAAAAATGATGAGGAAGACCCAGGCATGGTGAAACACACACAATTCTCTCTGCATAAGCAGGTGGTAAGCAGGCACACATGTTCAGTGAAGCAAAGATTCTCCAAGCTGTGATACCTCCTCAAGGCTCAGTCCAAGGACGTTGCCATTGAGTGCAAGTGTGACTATCTCCGTGCTTTTATCAGAGAACAGATTTCATAAAAATGTAAGTTTTAAAATTACCCAACACAATACTAAACGTCTAGTTTACTTGCACTGGATAGTAGGCGTGGTTAAATTGAAATATTTGCTGTAGAGAAAAGTGCCCACCAATGGAATGGAAGTTAGATTTCCTGCCCCGGAGTCATCAAGGAAATTAAAATAAACTGCACACATCATGTTGTCTTACTATGTTGCAGTCAGCATGTCGAGCATAAGGTTGAAGTCATACAATAGAAAATGTAAGGTGCAACACCCCCCCCCCCCCCATTCTAGAAGTCTTCCATTATAATGGATCTCTCCCAAATATGTGTTTGTATTTATCTGTGAAAAATCTGGTACTGTGATTTCTCATGTTTTGACCAGAACTCAACATAACCCACATACGAGGAAAACATATTTTGCACGTTTCAAATAAAAGTTTTTGTGTTATTACAACCCTAATATAATCAAACTGATCTCATAAGTTTGACAACTTATCAAGGTTATTAATTTTATAATCAGAAGTGCAATTCTGCTAGTAAATATTTGGAGAAAATCAAAGCAATATTATGGACAGCAAGGTAGAACTGATGAGCAATGAATGCTAAAAAAAAAAAAGCCAAACACACAGACCTACCATTTTTCAAAATAAATTTCAAATACATACCAAATGAAAGGTATTTTAAAAAGTGAACTGATCTTATCCAGGAGGAAAATGGCTTACAGGTAAATGATCTAAGGGCTGAAATTTTCAGTAGCTTGAAATAAAGGAAACAGACCCCTTTGGAGACACTGTGCTGAAAGAAACCATAGAAATGTCACCCTCCCCTCCATGTATTTAAGGGGGATAGGAGACATGGAATGTTGCTCTTCACTTTTCCACTAGATACAGGCCAGTTCACAAGAATAAAGATCTTCCCCTCACCTTCAGCAGCAGAGGGGAATCCCGACTTGTAGCTACAGGAACCTAGTTCGTATACAGAAAGCAACAGAATGGCCTAGACTCCTTACATGTAAGCCACTGTTACTCTACATATAACAATTAATAATGTTGACAAATTACAGCATTTTAGCAGCAGAATCTAGGAAGCAAAATTTCTCAATGAGGCCAAATATTTTTAAAGTGCAAACACCTTTCTTTTTGCATTCTTCATGGCTTTAGATTTTGCACAGTTAAAGTCAACATTTCTGGTTAACATACCCATGCTCTTTAGTCTAACACACCAACATATGTTTTGGGGTAGGAAAATAGATTAGATTAAACAGGCCATGAAAGACGTTGAGCTTGAATACGGCACTTTAGCTTGAACAGTGAAGAGAGAAGCTTCAGACATTTGAACTCTCAGATTCTTCCTACCCAATCTTGCAATTGATGATAACAATAAGCAGCATGTGCCAAAATTCTGTTTACCCAGCAGCCCACCTTTTTCCCCCATGCAGTTTTGTTGCTACAAGCCAATCCAAAAGTGCAAGTGATGCACTATTCCTCAAACTTTCTATTCTTCCCCAATGGATAAAACAGGAGAACTTGGTTTGTTTACTAGGAATGAGAAACACATTTGCACTGGCTTTTACGTTGCAGCAAACACTAATGTCTGAACTTCTCCAAGGAACAGAACACCACACATGCTGACTGTCCAACCTATTAAGTTAGCTTTCAATTGCACAATGGATTTTTTTTCCCCTCACATCTGACTTGTTATTTTATTTTATGAAGCTTTGGTATGTAGCGTGTACTACATTTCATTCACTACTCCTGGTTCTGATATGCACCGATGACATGGGAATTAAACTGCACCACAATGATTGTAATATCATCCCTGTACATCCGAGCTAGTTCTTCTGGAAGACTCAGCATCTTGGACAGCCGTTCATGATCCACCACACCAAACTCGTTATTGCCCACTGCATGCCTTATGAGATGAGTAGCTGCATTCTGATCTTCAAACACAGACGATATTCTGGCTCTCCTTTCCATTAGGAGGCCATGCATCTGTCCCAGAGTTACTTTGTAACCACCAACTGCTATTGGCTGTTGATGATGAACACCGGTTAAATACTCTCCCACAATCCTAACCACGTCCTGTCTATGCATGGTCTCCCAAAGTCCATCTGTAGCCAATACTAGAAACTTATCTTGAGGCCGCAGTCTGTGATGTATAACTTCAGGCTCTGCTGTAAGGTAAGGGGGGCTATGGTAGTTAGGAGGAATAAATTTTGTGTACTCATTGTCATTCAGCTGATCAGGCCCAGATTCTACCACTCTCTTCTGTAGATCAATGCTCCATTTGAATTTAACATCTCCAAAAGCTCTGAAGGGCATCAGTAAACCCAGCAAGCGATCTTGTTTAACAACACTCTTTTCTTCATTTCTTGGGTGCTCCAATTTGACCCGTTCCACTTCACTGTCATTCTGTGCATTGTGATCGTTAGACAGGGGAACAGCAGACCATGAGCCATCATCTTCTTGTACACCCAGCAAAGCCCGACTGTCCCCAGTATTTGCAACATGCAAATCAACGCCATCTATATGCGCCACACAGGCAGTGGCACCCGAGAACGCTACTCGGAGGACCCAATAGTTAAGGAAAGAATTAGGATCTCCCACTTGAGCTTCTAAAGAAAGATCATTGTCAAGTCTCTTGAACGCATTAATCAATGCCTCTTTGACATCTGTTGTCTCATTAGTGTTGAGGTCTATGAGTTCTTGCCAGTAAGTTCTTAAGCTGCTGAAGTACAGTTTGGAAGCTTCTTTACTAAAATAGTCATTAGGATGCTTGTGCCATTGCAAGATGGGCAAAAGTGCTCTACCACTTTCCACTGCATTTTCGATTTCAAGCAAAGTTTCATGAGGTAAGAGAGATACGGCAATATAGTAAAAGAGCCGTTCACTAACAGCCTGAGCACAGGCACAACCAGCATGACCATCAAAGACACCTAGCAGCATTCCTCTAGTCTGTAAACATGTGGCTGCACTCCGCCTGTCTTCTATAGGTGCATTAGCAGGCAACTGGTTGCTATCAAAGCCAAGAATTGAACTCACATTTTTGCCATCAAATTCAGGAACTTTGAAGTTGTATTCATTGGCCTTCAGAATGCTGTTAACTTGTGGTGGAGTAAGGTAGAACCTCTGTGGAGTGGTCACACATCTCCTCACCTGGTTTAAATGACTAAAACTGTCTTTTGGGTGACAACAAGAGGCAAGATTTTTCTTTGGAGGTGTGTATCTCCAAGAACTCTGAATTAAGTGAGGTGAACAACACAGGTGTTTGCGATGACAGTAGCATGCAGTGCTACATATTCGTCCAATATCACTCTTGCGAATCAGGGGAAACAGCAGCTGAGTTGGTGCTGACATTGCACCAAAAAATAGTGTTGGTGTAGAGCTTCTGCCTGGTATTTCTGCAAAAAATATATAAAAATAAATAAATGTGGTTCAGTATTTAAGAGAGGCATGTACATCTCTTAACACACGCTAAGTACACCATACCCATTTGTTTCAACAAACCCAGCAGCACCTTAGTACATGATAGACTAGTGACTAAATCTACAAGGCTAAGTGGTTCTCAAACCAGTCCGCGAGACACACCTAGCCAGTCAGGTTTGTCAGGATAACCACGAATATGCACAAGAGATTTGGAAATAGTGCAGGCAAATCTATTATATGCACATCTCTCTCATACATATTCATTGTGGTTAACCTGACAAACCTGATTGGCTAGGTGTGTTTTGAGAACCCATGATCCAAAAAAACTATTTTGAAAAAGCCAACTTTATTATACTTGGAAGAGACAGTACTTACAATTGTGGTCAACATTATTGGCGCCCTTGATGTCCAATATCACCTAAAAAGTGGCTAGTGAAATGGTTTTGAACGATATATGCACACATTTTACACAAAAGAATCAATTAAAACAAAACCAACTAAAAAGGAACTAGTATAAAAACTGGGACATTTATAGATTTATAAATAAATCACGTTCTGGCAAAGGATAAAACTTTGCCCCAAATAATCACCTATGATAAATAATTTTTTTGTCAGAGCTCTTGCCTTGAAAGTTACCTCTCTCTCGTAGCAAAGCACTCCTTTTTATCTATTTAAAAGGGAATCAACCCTCACCACATACCAAGGGATAATACAATGTCACCTAATAAGAAACAAAGTTAATGTGTTTCAATGAGAGTATTCTGCCAGTACTTAACTGATGTTCAGTATCACTACTGTACAGCTTTTGTCTTCCAGTATGGGCTTCCAAAGGTGAAACATCCAGCTGTCACATTTCTCCATTCATAATGTCACCCAACTGAAGACTCAAAATTCACACGGCATGCAATCCGAACTTCTTCTGGATGGCCAGAATACGCCCCATAACTCAACGCCTCACAGCGTAGCGCAACACAACGTCGTGTTTCAGACCATTGAACCTCCTCCCGGCCCTTCATCAAACCCGTGATTATTTGGAGCAAAGTTTTATCCTTTTATAGATTTATAAGTAAGTGGGGATAAGGAGTGGTTCTCTTTGGTTATAGGCACCCTTATAAACAAACAATTCAAATCAGTTTGAACAACCTCGATTTCCCAGATGTTTTGATTGCCTACCACAGATAATCCAGGTACAAGGACTAATACTCCATAACCCAAGCTCAAAGCAATCACTGCTTATCTACAATGCTACATAACTCATTCTTTTCACAGATATCCACCTTGTAAACCTTATATTTATTCTTGTTTTGAATATTCAAACATATGCATCCGTCACTTGTTTGTTTATAATTAACCGCTTTTGGTCTGTATAAAAACAACTACATATATTATTTGCGTTACTTTCCTAATCTGTCTCAGCTATTTTCAGAACACTCCTTCTCATGTATAACCCAATTGCTTACAAATGACCACTCTCACTACAAACACTCATATTAATATATTTCTCTCTTACTCTCTCCTATCCTAATCCTGACCATCTCACTAGCATAAAACATACCCCCCCAACATTCATCCACTCTGAAATCAGAGAAATCTCAGATTCATACAATGGCTTATCTAAAGCACATATTCCTTCTCAGTACTCTTTTACTGCAAGCACCAATAACTGCTTCTCTACAACATCAAGACTACCACCACATACCCATGCTACCACATTGCCAAAGAAAGTCCCAATTATTCTCTGTCCAAGCCCCCTTTACCACCAATCTAAATACACTCCCCACAAAGACTAATTCACTTAACTTGCATCCGCACTCTCCACCATCTCTCCACAAACACTGGATGCCCAATAAAAATTGCTCTGACACCGGTCGGTCAGAAATTCCCGTAATAATTGATCTCTTCAAGGATAACAACTCAAAACATACTTTGCTTAACTGAAACCTGGCTATCCAACTCTCACAACGTTCTAATCAACCAATTAGCCCTCCCCAGTCATGACTTATTTCAATGCCCCAGACCAAAACACACACACAGTGGTGGCATCCTAATCTTAACAAGAAAAGGACCTTAAATTCTCCCTCCAACTGAACACTATAGACGGTATGGACACTGACCATCAACAGATCCATCACGATCAGCCTGATCTACAGACCCCCCCCCCCCTCCCATAACCCAGATAACTGGTCCTCGCTCCTAGAAACTGCATGCACCTCAATCCCAAGAAAGCACCACATCATCCCTGGTGATTTCAAACTTGCCCTCACCTCACTCTCTTCCACACATTTATCTCACTTCATAAATGCCCTGCATGACTTAGGCTTTCAGCAAATTGTCCAATCCCCACTTACAAGAAAGGCAATACTCTCAATCTCATCTTTATTCCACACACCATTCAACAAGACTTACATTTCTCCCCCCCCCTCCCAAGCACAGATCATTACCTCTTAACCCATCCGCCACCCCCCCTCCCTCCCTGAAACCAGACAATTTAAGAACAAATTTAAAGTGTTTGATAAGGAATCGTTCCTAAAGAACACCATACCCCACAAACCCCTCAACCACAGAGCTCAACCACCTCATAAATAGCTGGAATTCAACCATCACCAAAGCCGCACAGATCACTGTTGCTCACCACCCAACAAAACACAAAAAGATTCCAAACTCTGGTATACCTCTGAACTAAATAAGCTCAGAATACTAGAACCCAAATGAAGAATCACAAGAGCAGAAGCCGACAACCTGCGCTATATGTCCTCTCTCAGTGCCTACAAAGAGGCCCATTAACAAAAGAAAGAATACCAGACCAAGCTCTTTACAAAATCTCAGACCAAGAGAGCTCTTCAATAGTCAAGTCTCTAACTAAATCCAATATAACCCCAAACCCTAGCAAACTCATGGAAAAAAAACTCAACCCATCAACTGTGGTACCCACCCCAACATCCATTCAATCAACTCTAGCCAGCCTAAACCCTGCAATCAAAACACCTGGTCGTCATTCCAAACACATTAATCTCAAACAACTAAAAAAATACCATTACAAACATCAACACAACCACTTCTCCATCAGATCCATGCCCAGTCAGCAGGCTCAAGGTAACAAAAGAAGAATTCTCACCCATTATCCTTGAAATAGTCAACCAGTCACTACAAATGGGGCAAATGCCGGCTGCCCTCAAACAGGCCATCATACACCCATACACACCATCTTAAAATCTAACATGGCAGACAAAACCCTCCCAAAATCATACAGGCCCATCGCCAGCTTACCATTTCTGGCAAAAATCATTGAAAAAACAGTTCAACTCCAATTACAAGCTTTCATTTTTTTGAATGCCCCCCCCCCCCCCCTTCGACAACCAGCAGCCGGCTTTAGACCATTTCAAAGTGGAAACCTTGCTGCTTGCCCTCATGGATAAACTCCACCGTGGACTAAAAACAACAAACAAGCATTCCTATTAGTCTCTCGATGTTACTGCCGCCTTCGACAGCATCAGACATAGCACATTAATCACAAGACTACAAGGACGCGGCCTCCAAGGCACCAGTTCTAAATTAGTTTTAAATCTCTCACCGACTGTACCCTACAAGTCCAAATAGGCACAGCATCCTCCTCAACTTTCAAACAGGTCCAATGAGTCCCCCAAGGCTCCTCCCTATCCTCACTGCTATTTATACATGCAACCAATGTGTCACATTTTCAGGAAACACAACGTACACTATCACCTCTCATTCAGTAGATGTCAATAACCCCACCTGACCTCAAATCCAAAACTGCCTTAATGACATATCCAGCTGGCTTAGCACACATAATTTAAAAATCAATACAAAGAAAACCGATGTGTTATTCATCACCCGGAATCAAAACTTCAACCCTCCCTCAAAACTCTGTGTAACTCAAGAGCTGGATGTCAAAAAAATAAAATACTTAGGGGTCATCCTAGACCAATCTCTTTCCATGGTCCCCCACATTAATGCTATCACTAAGATCACATATCTCAAACTAAGAATGCTTCAGCAGCTCAGACCCTTACTAGAAAGCCAAGACTTTAGATCAGTCTTGCAAGCACTGATAACACCCCACCTCGACTACTGCAATAGCACTCTACAGCCTCTCTCTAAAAGTCATCCATCAACTCCAACTAGCATAAAACCTAGCTGCCTGCATTATTCACAAGGCTCACTACTCAGACCACATCACACCACTCCTCCTTTCCCTACACTGGCTGCCCATTGCAACAAGGGCCAAATACAAATACCTTCTAATAACCTTTAAGTTATACAACAAAATTGCCCCCTCATTCCTCAACTTCCTCCTCAGCTCACCCAACAATTCAACAGGAAGGTTTGCTTCCAAAACACTAACAATCCCAACCCACATCCGCAATGCCAATAAAACCATCAGCAATAGAGCCTTCACCTACACAGCCCCATTCATTTGGAATGTGTTACCGGACAATTTATGAGACAAAGCCCTAAAATCATTCCGGAAAGAGCTCAAAACACACCTATTTGTGGAATACTATGGCTCTTCCACCAACCACCATCAACCTTACGCACCTCTTGCCCCTTAACCACCACTACCCTGCCATTCCCCTCCCACGCAACAATACATATTCAATAGAAGATCTTTCATGTACATAGTTATGTTAATTATTTAGCACATTTGCCTTGTAAAGGAGAAATTAAGCCTTACCTGCTAATTGTCTTTGAGTTCTCTCCGGGCCAGTCCAGGAACCTTAGGGTAGTCAACCTCCTCCAGCAGCTGAGGACTGAATTCTGAAAGTCTTGCTGACAGGCTATCCAGCTCCCCCTGGAGTCAGACTCAGTCTTCTATTGACAAAGCAGTCAAACCTTATCTAGAAGCTATGAAACACAACAAACCAACTTCATGTCCTTTCTTGAACATTTCTCCTTCTTTCATTTTTTTTCTCTTCCCCCCTCCCATTTGTATATGTATTTACTCATCAATTGATATTTGTTATATCTTTTCTTCCCCCCCCCCCCAATATGCCAAAGACGGAGCCCCTCTTATCTCAGAGGGACCCCCAAAATCCACACCTACCAGAAAAAACACTGGCGCCAGCATAGACCTTTCTCCACCTCTGGCCAAGAGCGACATAACCGTCTACTACTTAAGGACCGAGCCCCTAGCCTCGGCGAACAACTCGCAGACTAGCCGGGTGGGCCCTGGACTGGGCCGGAGAGAACTCAAGGAAAGACAAGACAATTAGCAGGTAAGGCCTAATTTCTCCTTCCTCTTTATCTCTCCAGGCCAGTCCAGGAACCTTAGGGCCGTACCAAAGCTCGGGAGGGTCCTGCAAGCCCTGCCACAATGGCTGAAGCGCCGACTTTCGCATCTCCCCTTGCCTGAACATCCAACCTATGTAGTGCCTTGTGAAAGTATGAAGAGATGACCACGTTGCTGCTTGACAGATATCCAGCAGAGGAACTAAGGCAAACTCAGCCCAAGAAGCCACTTGGCCTCGTGTAGAATGAGCTCCGAGCCCCTCAGGAGGCGCCTTCCCCTTCGATTCATACACTGCTCCTATAGCCTGCTTCACCCACTGGGCAATCGAAGCTTTGGTAGCCGCCTTCCCTTTACGTGGTGAACAACCTATCTGACCTCCAAAACGGCTCCGTTTTCCTGAGGTACTTACGCAGCACTCGCCCAAGATCTAACTTCCATAGCGACCGATCCATCTTACCCCCTTCCAGACTTGAAAAAGTCAGGAGAGAAACCGACTGATTTAAGTGAAAACCGGAAACTACCTTAGGGAGAAAAGACGGCACTGGTCGCAACATCACTTTTTCTGCCGAAAACCGAATGTACGGTTCCCTACACGAGAGCACCTGCAGGTCCGAGACCCTTCTTGCGGAACACAACGCCATGAGGAAGGCGGTCTTCCAGGACAGTTCTCTCAAACTCACTGTCAATGCTGTCTCAAAGGGAGGCTGCGTCAATGCCTCTAGCACTAAGTTCAAATCCCAAGCAGGCACTACCTGTCTTACTGGCAATCTGATATTCCTAGCCGCCCAAAGGCATCGTTGAACATCTGGATGCACTGACAAAACACTCCCCTGCACTGCTCCCCTATAGCAAGCTAGGGCAGCCAGGTGAACTTTGAGTGCGCTGAGGGCCAGGCCCTTTTCTAGTCCCTCCTGAAGGAATGACAAGATGTCTGGCAAAGCCACAGAAAACGGTCTAACGCTATGCTCCTCACACCAAGCTTCAAAAATACGCCACTCGAACATATGCTAGGGAAGTCAATCTTCTCTTGGACTTCAACATAGTGGCTACCACTGCTGCCGAGTATCCTCGACGTCGCAACCATTCCCTTTCAAGAACCAATCCACCTGTGGCATTAGAACGGATCCCTGGTTGATTTGATTGGGCAGCCTCCATGGGAGATCCACTTGAAGCCACACCAGATCCACATACCAGGATCTTCTGGGCCAATCTGGAGCAATGAGAATCACCTTCCCATCGTGCCCCGCTATCCTCTGAATGACCCGTCTGATCACTGGCCATGGAGGACACACAAAGCAGCTTGCACAATGGCCAGGGCTGCACCAGGCTGTCGAGTCCTTCTGACATGTGCTCCCTGCGAGTCCTTCTGACATGTGCTCCCTGCGCCTGCTGTAAAATCAGGACGCTTTGGCATTGCTGAGAGTAACCATCAGATCCATGACTGGCTGCCCCCATCGCACCATAATGTTGTGAAAGACAGCCGCATTCAGTTCCCACTCTCCGGGATCCAGGAAATGTCGACTGAGATAGTCGGCCTGCACATTGCTCTTTCCCGATACATGCGCCGCCGAAAGAGTCACGAGATGATCTTCCGCCCACTGCATCAACTGCTGACTCTCCTCCAGCAAGGACGCACTGCCCGTTCCTCTTTGCCTATTGATATAGGACACCGTTACCACATTGTCTGAGAAAACACAGACTGCTCTCCCTTCCAAACGAATGATCGACCAATTGCTCTCCTCCGTGGAGCAGCTCCCCTGCCTCATGTGAGACAGACAATGAGCCCCCCAGCCGTAAAGGCTGGCGTCCGTGGTGACCAAACACCCACTCCGGATGCTCCAGAGAACTCCTGCCTGAAGATTGCCCTGGGTCCAACCACCACAGCAGACTGTGGCGCACTCCCTCTGGGAACCCCAGCCTCCGAGAGAGAGGATGATCCTGTGGAGACCATCTGGATAGCAACACCCGTTGAAGAGGACGCATATGAGCCTTGGCCCGTGGAACCAGGTCCAAGGCCGCCGCCATGGAACCCAGCAGCTGCAAGTACCTCCATGCCGTTGGAGCCTGCATTCGTAAGAACGCTCGTACCTGAGCCAAAATCTTTTGCACCCTGTCCTCGGGTAGGAACACCGCCCCTAACTCTGTGTCGAACAAGGCCCCTAGGTATGTAAGACACCTCACAGGTTGTAAATGACTCTTTGCTCGGTTGATTACCCATCCGAGCTGCTCCAGGAACTGCACTACTCGTGAGGTTGCTGCGACCGACTCCGCTAGAGACCCTGCCCAGATCAACCAATCGTTCAGGTAGGGATGTACCTGAAACCCTTCCTTTTGCAGCGCCACCGCGACTACCACCATCACCTTTGCGAACGTACGTGGCGCCGTAGCCAGACCGAAAGGCAACGCCCTGAACTGAAAATGTCCCATGGCAAGCGCAAAAACCTTTGATGATCTGCTCTGATCGGAATGTGCAGATAAGCCTCCGTTAGACCTGTGGACAAACAGCACCTCTCCAGACCGTACCCCCTGAATAACTAATTGTAGGGTTTCCATCCAAAAATGTGGTACCCTCAAACACTGGTTCACATGCTTGAGATCCGTAAGGACCCTTCTTTCTTGGGGACTACGAAATAAAATCAAGTATCGACCTAAGCCGCATTGGGCTTGGGGCACCGGTACCACTGCTTGAAGCCACAACAAACGCTGAAGCGTGTCGCTTATCACTTTCGTCTTTGCTTGTGGCCCACACGGAGACAACACGAAGGCTTCCGCCAGCGGGTGCACGAACTCCAGAGCATACCCCTCACGGATGATCTCCAGCACCCACCAGTCCATAGTTATGATGGCCCAGGCAGAGAGAAACCCCTGCAAACGTCCCCTTACCGGGATCTCTGCCTAGACCAGCTGTCCATTGTGGTTTCTTAGAAAAGTTCTGTTGGGCATAGAAATAGCCCCTGCCGAACCCCCTAGCACCTCAAAAGGGCTGCCCTCTGGCCACAAAACAGCCCCTTTGATAAGGCACAAACTGAGGCCCTCGGAACCTGCAAAAGTCTCTACCTTGACCCCTTTGCATAGCCCCAGGCCTAGCCACTTTCGGCCAGTCCTCTGGAAGCCAGCCTCCCTTGGAATCACCCAAATCATTTACAATTTTCTCCAAGGCCTCTCCAAAGGGCAGCCTGCCCTTATAGGGGATCTTACTGAGTTGAGACTTAAAAGATGCATCCGCCGCCCAATTTCGCAGCCAGAGAAACCTCCTGGCGGCAATTAGTGACGTCATGGACTTTGATTTGGCTAGGATATCAGCATAGAAGGCGTCTGCTAAATAAGCTGCTGCCGACTCCAGCTTTGCTCCCTCTGAGGGAGACCCTTCCTCCTTATCTGGGCTCGCTTCCCCCTAGAGCCAACGGACAGAGGCCCTTGAAACGTACGCCCCACAAATGGAGGCCTGCAGAGCAAGAGCACTGGAATCAAAGGCCTGCTTGAGAAGCGCCTCCAACTTGCGATCCTGAAGATCCTTAAGGGCTGTACCACCTATCAGAATCGTCGTCTTCTTTGTCACCGCTGAAACCAACGCATCTACCTTAGGCATCCGCAACAATTCTCTCTCCTCCTGCGGAACAGGGTAAAGACGACCAATGGTGCGGCCACCCCTCAGGGTAGCTTCAGGGCATTCCAATTCTATCATCTGTTTAATTACTCTGTGAATGGGAAAACCACACTGCTCCGCTTTAAAGCCTTGTAACATGGGATCTTCTAGAGGCTCCTGCTGCCACCGCCGGAAGCACAATATTCAGGGCCGCCAGGGACTGGGCAATAAGAGCTCCTAGTTCTTCCTTGCGAAACACCCTGAACACATTTGGGTCTTCGCCTGGCCCACTCACCTTCTTCTAATTCTACTGCCCAGGAGTCCAACCCTGCCTCAGAGGATTTCTCCCTCCTCTGCTACCTGAAGCGTTGAGAGCTGTGGCCCGAAGCCATCGAAGCCTGTCTCTGGACTTCTACCTTTCTGAGAGGACCCCTCTGTAGTGTCTGACTCATTGGCCTCCACCTTCTGCAACTCTAACAGATTGGGAGCAGTCGGATTGCTTAAAGTTTCATCTTTAAACAATATGTCTTATGCATCGCCAGGATAAAATCTGGTGAAAACAAGGACACTAAGCCTTCCTGTGCCCCCAGTATCTGTTCCTGTACCTGGACATCCCCACGAGACGCCTTGTTTGTTTTAGCCTCTCTCTTTCCCGGTTTGGGCTGACGCGCGGGAGAAACGGCTGCCTCAGACAAAATGGCTGCCGTGCCCGCTTTTTTTTGCCGTGCCCCGAGGTCTGTCTATTAAATCACCCGACACTGATTTGTGCTCCATTCTGCCGTCATGTCCAAATTGCTGTTTCTCTGAACCAAGGAGCAGCAGAGGCCCCGACCCCGGCAAGCACAGCGATTCCCACTCTGAGCGCACGCTGCAGATGCTGGTATAATGCACTTAAAGGCTGCCTCCATCTCTGCCTCAGCAACAGTCCAGTAATCGTGGCGGCAAGCTACAAACCCTGGCCTGCCGAAACACCTGCAGCGCTAGCAAATTCTCTTACCCATGTGAAGCGCATCGAGCCCCCGGATTCCCGTTTCTCTGCTGCTAGCGGGACATGGAAATTGAGACATCGGATGTAGAGGGGTGGATTCTGGGGCTCCCAGCTCCTTTCCCAAACCCCAGAGCGACAGATCCTCTGAAATTAAGGCATGCTCTGCCTTTTCTGCCACTGCTATTAATCTCTGGCAGCTGAAGACCGTCTCACATTACTGTTTTTATTAAGGTGACTTTCTCTGGAGTTACTGCCCTGCTAGGGCAATCCAGCCAACCCTTTACTCTGTTCCCAATCCTGCCTAACTGTTCTATTCCTCTCTGTTTCTCTAGGGAGCCTGTCAGCCACACGTCCTGTTCAGCTGCTGAGGACTGAAAAAGACTTGAGTCTCTGACTGCAGGGGGAGCTGGATAGCCTGTCAGCAAGACTTTCAGAATTCAGTCCTCAGCTGCTGGAGAAGGTTGACTACCCTAAGGTTCCTGGACTGGCCCGGAGAGACGAAGAGGAATACGTTTTTCTGATGTTTTAAAAGTTCTCTATAAACCGCCACTGACCTTTGGAAGCGGTAGTATATAAATACTAATAAAATTAAACACAAACCACCACATTTCCATTGCAATAAAATTAAATTTACCTGTAATCAATTGTCAGTACTCATATGGCTTGAATCAACTGATGAATGATGGCGCTAATATTTAAAATGGCCACATTCACAAGGGTGAAGACAAGGAATTGCCTGTGACCATCAGAAAAGCCATTACCACCAAACATCAAAGGGGTACCAGGCCATCCCCAAAGACCTGGGAATTCCTGGGTCTACAGTTCCATGAGCAGAAAACGTCTTAATGACATTGTGAACTGTCAAGAACCTCCCAGAATGTGGTAGGAAAGAGGAAAGTTAATCCAAGAAGTCTCTGAAGGTTAGTGCAAACTGTTGGAAAAACACCACATACAACATCCAAAGAGCTTAAGGCTGACCTGGAGCAATCCGGAGTGGTGGTTTCAACCCGCATCATACACCGTGCACTAAAAGGAGGACTTCATAGGCGAAGGCCAAGGACCCCACAGATCAAAGATGGACATAAATAGGCATGCCTGATCTTTGCCCAAACCCACCTCGAGAAACCACAATCCTTCTGTGAAAATGTTCTGTGGACAGATGAAACCAAACTTGAGCTCTTTAGCAATGCAGAGCAGCCATACATTTACGGGTGAAGAAATGAAACTTAAGGAAAAACACACTCTTTTTACAGTTAAATTTGTTAGGAGGTTCCATAATGTTGTCAGGCTGTTTTGTTGCCTCGGGAACTGGCAGCCTGGAACGTATTAAAGGAATCATGAAGTCGGGACTACCAAGGTATTTTGGAGCGAAATATGCTACCTAATGTTAGAAAGCTAGGTTGAAGGACATGGGTCCTCCAACAGGACAATGACTCAAAACATACATCCTAAAGTATAAATGAATGGTTAAAAAGGAAAACATGGACTGTTAAACTGGCCAGCAGCAAATCCTGATCTCAGACCAATTGAGAATGTTTGGAAAGAGCTGAAATCTACCATTGGTAAAAGGAATCCAACAACCATTCGTGAGTTGGAATAAATCACAGTTGAAGAGTGGGAGAAAGTACCAGGAGACAGATGTGCAAAATATAGATGACATCACTGTTAAGGGGTATGCAACCAAATATTAGTGAAAGGTGCCAGTAATCCTGTCCAGGTCATATGGGGGGGGGGAGGGTCATCAGAAATTACTATGTTTAAGTTGCAGATTTATTTTGTGGAACTTGAACATACTATTAAAATAGTATGACAACATACAGTTGGAATATTTGTAATTATTTCTCACAATATTGTACATAACATGAAAGGGTGCCAAACATGCAAGGGTGCCAATAATGTTGACCACAACTGTGTGTTTTATGCACTTTAACCTAATCTCATACACTAGTCTCTACATTTATTTATTTATATTTTTCCTTCTATACTTTCAGTTGTGTGGGATGTATAATGGATGTGTACAGAAGGTATTTAATTTTCTACATATATTCAGACACTTGCATATGCAAGTCATCTTTTAATAATATTGACGTACACTCACGTAAATAGTTTTCAGAGCATGTCAGGTTGATAGAAAACAGTGGTGACAATTGCTCAGTTTGTATATAGTTACCCTGTTGAACCCCCAAGTTGTAAATTACCTGTTTATTGTAAAGTCAATGTATGTTTTCAGCCTGCATTGTACTAATTAATGTTACTTGTAAAACCACACCGATTCTAAAGAGCACAGTATAAAAAAAAATCTAAATAAATAAATAATAGAAGTCCATAGAACAATAAAGCAATAGGACTGCAAAGGATCAAAAGACAGGAACTTAATAGGCTTGTTGTCTAACACCCATGAATAACTCACATTGCCTACACATAGTAGTACTACTGTAGTGACTCTTGGCAGTCATACCACTGCTTTATAGGATTGTGTCAGGCCTCTGAAATAGCACTAGGGATAACCTGCATGGAGCAGTAGTTACTACCCTAAGCAGCAATGATATAACAACTTGAGTTTTCATTAAAATTTGTGATCTGCATGAAAGGACCATTGTTAACACCCAAAATTCAATGAGAAATGGGGAGGCTATGATTTTTTTCCAGACAGCTTCACCAACCTTAGTGGTTTCACGAGTAGTATTATAATCTTGGTAATAAGACACAGAAAATAACTTTGATTTTCACAAGACCAGTTTTGAAGACAAAACCTAAGATGAAGGTAGGGTAAGGTGGTTATTTCAGGCCTTGCCATTAGACATCACTGGCAAATATTCTGAACATGCTTGGGAGAGACATGAAGGCTGGTTGTTGGAAAAGGGGCTGACGGATTAGGTACAAGTCGTGGGGGGGGGGGGGGGAGAGGGGGCGTGGTTACAAAATAGATACCAAGTTGCATACAGGAATTAGTTTGTGTGCTCACTTTGCCCTTTACAATGGTATTAAATAAAATCAATCCCTTATCACACAAAACATACAGATTCCCGTCATACAAGTCAACTTACATGGTATTTCTGAGCACAAAGCATATGAAATACACACACAAAGAAAAAAAAAACCTTTCAATAAAAACTCTCAGCCAGAGCTGGTGTTTCAGTATCCTGTCTATTTTTTTTAAGTTTATAAGACTTTAGATTTAAGAACCAAAGAAAGGAAATACAAGAAAAAGAACTACAAGAAACATTAAGACAAATAATACTTGAAAAGCCCACCTCACTGAAACTACTTCCATTAAGATGTAGTCTCCATTTTGTAATTTGCATCCAATAATGGAACACTAAAAGCCGTGTGACTTTATATAAAAAAATAAATCATATTACCCAAATCCCCTACTGTGCAGGCTGCTTTGTATCAGTTCTGTACCTTGAAGGTAGGAACATACATAAGTTGATTGCAAATGGGATGTTTTTTCTTGATGTACAACACTGTTGCTAATACAAAAGGAACAAGGCTTGTATGTTCTGGATTTCTGCACAGAAACAAAGAAAATATTTCCCGAGATGACAAGCCAATACTTTTTTTTGTTATTTCTGTACAGAATGTCTAGTTTAAAATTAGACAATTAGGGAAATAAAAAAATTAAACCATCTAGATTTGGAATGTCTCCACGTTTCTGTAAAAAAATGAACCAATCAAAGCTCCTGGATTAGAAACACTTGCTACTATTGCAGCTCCAGAAAATATAGGATATGCACGGTATTGGGATATTGATGCAGAAGAGTTGATAAAGAGTCTAACCTCTGAAAAAAACAAACAAAAACAAAAAAAGGTGGGGGAGAGACAACCAAAAAGAACAGGAGGCAAAATATGAAGTGGCAACCACATATTCAACAAGGAGGTACACAATAAATAAGCAAAATTATTTTAAATTGTCTTTAAAAGACTAACGCCACAACATTCATCCATTACCACCTGCCTCCTTGCTGAATTTGTGGTTGCAGCTTTGTTGATACTACCTGTAAAACGTTATAATATTTTAAGAGGGATGTGGAAGAAACCCCTTTTTATCAAGTCGATGACGTCAACCAAAACATCTGGAAAACATAGGTTGAAAAGAAAAACGGGAAGTGAAGGCATGTCTTAACGTTCCATGTATTAACATGTAATTTTTGCATTTTGTAACGGTTTTATCTTTCTGTGATTACAATTCTTCACAGAAAGAAAAGTCATATAAAAAGCAAAAGCCTACATACTTCAAGATTATTATGCATGCATATCAAAAATATACAGAACCATCTCGGGCGGCTCCCTGGCTTTCTGGACAGCGGCTCTCGATGCCCGCTCTGCCGGATACATACCGATGCGCCCTGGCCCGGGACACACACACATTCTCCCGCCACAACAACCCGAGGACATTCACAAAGGACGTCCGGCCGGCGCGCATCGAGCACGCAGCAAGCGACAGATAACTGCGGCAGGCAGGGCGGCCCAAGCCCAGAGGAACCGGAGGAGCCGGGCGGAAGTAGCAAGCAGCCCGGCACCCTTTCAGGCTGCGGTCTCCGGGGGGGGGGGGGGGGGGTGTCACCCTGGAGAACAGCAGCGGCGGGACAGCGCTCTCACGCTATACATAGACGCAACCACCGCCGCACCCTGGGCGTGCGAGCAGCTCCCTACTTCGCACAGCGAGCGTATGGTGGCGGTTTACTGGATATACACACCGGTGGTGCTTCCGGGGAAGAGGCGGAGAGGTGAGTTGCAAAAAAAAGTCCTTCTGTGACGACAAGAGCGAATATTAATTCTTCTTTCCGTTCGAAATTCACTTGCTGTTACTGTTATGCTGCGACCGCGCGCGCGTACACACCTCCCCACCCCCCCTTCCCTCCCGTTCGGCTCTGGCAAGCCAGTCTTCTACTCCTCTAGGATCCCCCACTCCCCCTCACCCTACCCCCGCCCCCGGGCGTCCACCGCCCCTGCGGCGTCTCTGATTGGTTACTGGCTGAAAACGGCAATGGGTATTTGCCGATGGGACGCGCATTGTGACGTATACAGATCGTGACTGAGTGCGTAGATAGATGAGGCTTCTGAGTGGCGGAAACGGGCGGCTTTTGATAGTCGAGAGCTCTGCGTATGGAAGAGGGAGTCGTCCTCCCCACCTCCCTGTTGTAGAGATGCGTGTTTTTCAAGGGTGATGATGGGAGGGAGGAGGAGATGCATGAGCTTTTACGTTGATGATTGAGTCATTATCGCAGGTTTGTGAGGGAAAGATGCTTATTTTGTATCATTATTTTATTATGGTACTTCACTAGTAAACTAAAAAATGCAAGCCTTGCGCAAGCACCTGAGTTGTATAGTATAAGCGTTTTACTAAATGGGGTGTATTTGCTGAAATGTTTCAACACGGGTTAATGAAATTAAACAAACCAAGTACCTATAGCCTTTTTATTTCTGTGGGTAAAGTGGTATTTAATGTGCCATAATTAAATTAAGTTGCATTAATTGAATTAAACTATTTAAGACAAATAGAGAAAATATTTTTTCACTTAAGGTGTAATCAAACTCTGGAATTTATTACCGGAGGATGTAGACTAAAAGGCTGTTAGTATAGCTGGGTTTAAAAAAGGTTTGGACAAATTCCTGGAGGAAAGGTCCATAAACCATTATTAAAAAAGGGACCCAGGAAATCAATGCTTGACCCAATACAAGCATTGTGGAACCTGTGTCTTTTGGGGAAACTGCTAGGTACCTATGACCTAGATTGGCCACTGTTGGAGACAGGATACTGGGCTTGATGGACCTTGGTCTGACCCAGTATGGCATATCTTATGTTCTAATTAACACACATTAGTCCTTAACGTGCATTGGGGAGGTCACGTGATGTGCTGACAGAGGGTAGACTGCACTGCTCTCTC
Source organism: Ichthyophis bannanicus (assembly GCA_033557465.1). NCBI lineage: Eukaryota > Metazoa > Chordata > Amphibia > Gymnophiona > Ichthyophiidae > Ichthyophis > Ichthyophis bannanicus. Next base: position 1,637,282,318 of record CM066031.1, on the reverse strand, counting down.
TGGGGCTTCTCTCTCCCCCCCCCCCCCCATTGAACTGTAGCAGCAAACTGCAGTCAATGAACAAGTCCAGGAGTCAATTTACAGGGTCCAAACCAGTTTATTTGTGCACAGGCCCAGTCAGTCAAAGCTTTCAAGGAACTGAGCGGAGCTCTCCATAAAGACATAACTTTTTATACCACTTTTCTAGCTTGATACATGAAAACTTTCCATTGGTTCTATCTCAATACATTTGATACATGCAAACATTTCATTGGCTATACATTCCCTTCAATTATCCAATTAGGCTCCGGAGGGATTTCTGTCAACTGGTCCCCCTCCCTCGGGACCATTCTAACAATGGTCCAGTTCTTGACTTAACTTCAAGGCTAACCTTGGCTCCAGGAATGCATAGTCTGAAACATTTCTGTTCTTTCACATACAAGAGAATAATAGAAGACTTATGAATTCATAAAAACTTCTGATTAAGCATTTCAAAACCAGTTTTCTTATTTCACACACATTTTTGGTTCTTTTCTAGCTATAGTATGGGTTAGAATCCAGGCCTAAGTTACAGGCCTTTCATAGCAACAGGCCCATGCTAGGCCATGGCCTACCACATTCCCCCCTTTGATTATTTTCACCCTGAATGTTAAGATGGGTGAGAAACAAATCACTTATACTTGAGTTGTTGCCATGTTATTTGGTATAGGCCGATACCGTCTCATAGCTAGGAGCTTAGCTGTTGTCTTTCTTTCTACAATATTCTCAATTATTGCAGATATATTATGTAGGTAGAGGGGTAAAATACATTGTCTCACTATATCTGTACAAGTATAGTAGGTATGATAAAGCAAAGTCTGTGTAATCTTTTCTCCAGTACGAGTAGTAGTTATGCATGCAGCACAGGGTGGCAAGGCAAAAGTCAGTTCAAAGCACCCCAAGGCTGCTGTCAAGATGAAACAGTAGAGAATCATGATGAAAGGTCTCTGAAGAATTAGTGCAAGTCTTTGAAAAACCAGTGCAACTGTTGATAATTCTTGACCACGAAGTCGTCTTCTTCTTTACTGTACATTGACCTGTTTTGCTCTCAGTAGCATGCAACAGGTGTAGCGTTGATTGTAGATCCTCAAGCTTCCGCTGTACATGACCTTACCAATTTCATTGGTAGGTGTGTAGAGCTGTCGATTCCAACGTATTTCAACAAACACAGTCCTTTTAGTTTGCACTGTTAATCAAAATGGCACAAAGATTTTTCAAATGATATAGTCCATAATACAGTCTCTTTCTGTTGATGATAATCTCTTCAGAATAAACAAATAGTCTTTTGGGATTCAGGAGTTTTATATTAGCACAGTCTCTTTTCAAAATTTCCTGAATTTTTTCAATTTGCTTGTCTTTGCAAAGTTAGCTGCAATGGAACTTCTGGATCATGTTTTGATGTTTACTGGTCTGGCTCTGGAGCTGCTGCTGATTTCACTCTGCTGTGATGAATCCAGGGTTCGAGTTCTGCAACTTTAACTGCTGTTGGGGTTAACAAGATGACAACATAAGGTCCTTTCCAATGCGGTGCCAACGGTGTCTTTCTCCACTCTTTGATTCACACCGAGACTCCAGGCTTGAAAGGATGCAGCGGTTCAGTCAAGTTGATGGGTAGCTGATCTCGTATCCACATAGGAAGACTCTGCAAAACAGAACTTAAAACCAATAGTTTTTGTCTAGTAATTTCAGATCCTATCTGTTTCATATCTCCTTTTATTCCCTATACAATAGGCGAGGGTCGCTCATACAAAATCTCATAGGGAGAAAGTCCTAATGACTTAGTAGGTGCTGAGCGTATCCTTAAAAGAGCTATTGGAAGTACCTGTGGCCATTTTAAATGTGTTTCCTGACAAAGTTTGGACAATTGAGATTTCAGAGTTCTATTTATACGCTCTACTTTCCCTGAACTCTGAGGTCTGTATGCTGTGTGTAACTTCCATTGTATCTGTAGAGCTTTAGCTAACTGTTGAGTTACTTGGGATATAAATGAGGGCTCATTGTCTGACCCTATGACTAATGGTATTCCAAATCTTGGAACAATTTCACGAAGTAGGACTTTAGTGACCTCTCTGGCTTTCTCAGTCCTGGTGGGAAAAGCTTCTACCCCCCCAGAGTAGGTACACACTAGAACAAGCAAGTAACTCCTGTTGATTGAATTCTTATTGGTAGATTAGGACCTTGCTTGGCATTGTTCTTGGCACATGTTTTACATTGACGAGCTACTGAAGCTGTCAAAGGTCCCAACAAAGAAATATAAAAATGAGGTTTCAAAGCTTTTGTCATTGCAGTTTTTCCATAATGTGTTGCGCTTGATGAAATGCTTGAACAAAGGCTAAACTTAATGCTTCAGGAATCACCAGGAGGTTGACTGACTTCCTGTGGTGGAAGTTCTATCCATCCATTTCTGAGTACTCCCCCTTCTTGTTCACAATAATAGTCCAATTCTTTTGTAGTATATCGGGGATCCCATGAATTAAGAGGTACAGGAAATAGAACTGCTTGAATTGTAGTATTCTGAGTTAGTCTGTCCGGTAATGGCTGCTTTACGAGCAGAGGCATCTGCAAATCTGTTACCTTGTGCAATTTCTCTTTTTCCTGCTTGATGTCCTCGACAGTGCATAACTGCAACTTGCTCGGGGGCCCATACAGCATCTAACAATGTCAATATCTCTGGGCCATATTTGATAGATTTTCCTCCTGAAGTTATCCATCCCTGTTCTCTGTACAAGGCTCCATGAGCATGCGATGTTGTGAATGCATACTCAGAATCTGTGTATACATTTTATACAGAGTCCTTTTCCCAGTATTAGTGCTCTTGTGAGTGCTATCAATTCTGCTTTCTGTGCTGATGTTCCTGAGGCTAGGGCTGAAGATTCAATTACAAGATCCAGGGTTACTACTGCATATCCAGCACAACGATGTCCATTGACTACAAGACTGCTTCCATCCACAAAGAAAGTTTGTTCTGGATCTTCAAAAGGCATATCTGTCAGGTCTGGTCGACTTGAGAATACAGTATCCATGACTTCTATGCAGTCATGATCAGGAGGGTCAGTTCCAATTGGTAACAGTGTAGCTGGGTTCAAGGCTTGACTGACCATCAATTGCAATCGAGGATTTTCACACAACATGCTCTGGTACTTTAGCATTCGTGAGTTGGTGAACCAGTAATTTCCTTTGTGGTTCATGAGGGTTTGAACAGAATGTGGCACTATTACACAGAGATTTTGTCCTAGAGTGAGCTTGTCTGCTTCAGTTACTAGAAGTGCTGTAGCTGCGATGGCTCTCAGACAAGGTGGCTATCCTTTTGCAACAATGTCCAATTGCTTAGATACACTACAGGTCGCTGCCAAGATCCAAGTGGCTGAGTCAACACTCCCAAGGCATTTCCTTGTGGCTTCTGTACATCTGGTAGTCCAAGGGCTGGTGATGTCATCAGGGCTGTCTTCAGAGTCTTATATGCTGTTTCTTGTTCAGGTTCCCATTCTAATGGAGATTGTTCCAATCCTTTGGCTTGATATAGTGGTTTTGCAATTAGAGCAAAGTTGGGGATCCATATACGACAGTACTCTGCGGCACCCCAGAAGGCTCTCACTTGCCTCCTGGTGGTTGGAGCAGGAATACTGCATACAGCTTCTTTACGTTCTGGTCTCAGGCGTCTAATTCTGCTGGACAACTGGAATCCTAGGTATTTAACTTGTTTGACATAATTATGCCTTGGCTCTTGAGACTTTGTATCCAGCCTCATTAAAAAGGTGCAAAAGTTCACTGGTGGCTTGTGGACATTCACTTTCTGAGTTGGTGGCTATAAGCAAGTTGTCCACATACTGGAGAAGAACCCTTTCCCCTGGTTTCACATAGTAGCTGGGAAGATCTTGATTTAAAATAGCACTGAAGAGAGCAGGTGAATTCTTGAATCCTTGAAGTAATCTAGTCCAGGTGAGTTGGCCTTCCTGTTGTGGGGTCTTGCCATTCAAAAACAAACAAAAGTTGACTGGTGGGGGCTAGGCGCACACAGAAAAAGGCATCTTTCAGGTCCAAAACGGTAAAGTGAGCAGCCTCAGCGGGGATCAGGCCCAAGAGAATATAAGGATTTGGTACTATAGGGTGTATAGTTTCAACTGCATCATTCACTCGCCTTAGGTCCTGTACTGGGTGATAATCCCCTGTCCCAGGCTTCTTTACTGGGAGAAGAGGGGGTGTTCCGAGGTGACTGACATTCCTTGAGAAGTCCATACTTCAGCAGTTTCATCAGATGGTGGTGAATTCCTTCAATGGCTGGTCACATGCACTGGTTCCACTCCTAGCTTGAGGGTGACAGTGACAGGGGCTATGTTCTTCACTAGGCCAGGTGGATTATCTTCTGCCCATACTTCAGGTGGGGCTATGAGGTTGGTGGGTATACAGGAACTAGCTGGCTTGATTGGAGATGCACTATAGAACCGCTATTATTCTTCTTGGGGAACAGTCAGCACCATCAATCCAGCAGGCTTTGGGTTCACAGTCATTTGCATTTCTCCCCCATCTGCAAAAGATATTTGGGCCTGGAGCTGAACAAGCATGTCTCGGCCCAGAAGTGGAATTGGACACTCAGGTATATACAAGAACTGGTGCGTTATTTTCTGTCTCCCTAGTTCACACGTGGTTCTGCAGGATAGGCTTTGTGGCCTTAGCCCCAGTAACTCTGACAATGGTGCTGCATCGAGAAAAACACAGGTGCTACTGGCTTTAGTATTCTGCTCCTGTATCCCTCATAAAGTCCATATATTGGTCCCCTATTTTCAGACTGACTCCTGGGGACCCAGGGAAACTTGGAGTCCGGTCTGGCCTAGTCTTCATTCATGCTATAGCCCTCTTTGGCTGCCACTCTCTCTATGGATGCTTCCCTTTCTTGCTGGAACACTGTGCTCGTTTTTTAAATCAAGTACTCCCTCCTCCTCTCTTGGGGTGGAGTCAAGATACAGACATTCACTTCTCTAATGTCCTTCTTCTCTGCAATGGGCGCACTGATTCACACCCAATTTAGGCCTTTCACGTCCGCGGCCTCTTCCACGTCCTCTGGTTCTTTGGTTAGGAAAAACTCCTCCACATCATTCAACTAAAGTATCATTCACTTTCTCCGTTACATTCATTAACTATCATGCCCACAAATCCATCCAGTTTCTGCAATTTCTGTTTTTATATCTTTCTGGGACTGACTGACAAAAACGCAAATTCTCCTGGGCTGCTAGATTGCATGGGGTATATAGTGAGGGCTGCCTGCGCTATTTGGATTGGGTCTGCATAATACTGTTCATTAATTCAATCAAATCCTATGGTTTCTCAGCGTAGAAGGTATAATGCCAGAAACAAAGCTGGTCAGCTGGCTAGTGCAAAGCTGGACCTATTGCAATGGGATTAGGATTACGTGACCCTCTCTCTTACTGGTAGTTGTACATCTGAAGGCATACGGCAATCAGGCTGAACTAGCAAATAAATCCTTACTTGTAGTGTCATCGGTACTTTTAAACTGTGTCGGGGCGTTCTCCTGCTGCGGAGGTGGCTAGTGACATTTGCAGGGAGGTATAAAGATAATATACAGGCAGGATTTATTTTTTTTCCCCAGACTTCCGGGCCCTCTTGTGTTTGCTACTAATCTCCTACACCGTTTCTCATAGCAACACTCTATCCAGGAGAGCTTGTTTTTCCTTTTTCTTTTCCAACATTTAACCAGGAATCCTATGTAGGGGAACTGATCTAGGAATATTCTCTGTACAATCTGATAAACACGGGAAACTACGGGGCCATGAAGTAACTAACACTGAAATCTGCATGGACTCTGACCCCCATTCCTCCCCCCATGGTGACGTAGTTAAGAACAGACAGAGGGGGCGGCCAGTCAGGCTGCATTTTCCTATGGACTACGAATCAGAACTATACAATAATGTTCCTCTGGGTGCACTTATTAGAAAAAAAACCATATTATTGCTGTAAACAAAAGGATAGGCAGACAACATGAGCGTAGATTGATTGTAATAAGCATAATAGATGTGTGTGCTCATTCTAAACAGGAACAATTTAGATAAAGTCCTTAAAATATAAAGCTGCTATTTTGCAACATGTGATAACAACAATTCCAATAGAAAGAACCGAACATAACGACCACATATCTGTTACTTATGACTGGAATGATAATACTTGGCATGGAAGCTAACTGCCAGCCGTAATCTGCACTTAAGCTGAACAGCGTCTCTGCAAAAAAAAGTACTTTAAATTACAGTTTAGGAAGAAGATAGTCAAAAGACATTCTGGATACTTTTTCAATAAAGTAGGTGGATATCTGGAATACATATACACTTTTTTTTCCTCATTTTATTTTTATTAACAATAAGCATGTCTTCTATGAGGTGCTTGCCGCAGTATATCAGGAACTAGAATTCAAGCACGATAAACTCCTTATTCACTCAGGATTTAAATCATTTTCAAGTCACGATCTGGTGGCTTCATAGTCCTGTCTCATGCTCTTAACCTCTACTTTGTAGGACAAAGGGAAAACAAAAGCAATTTCCTGAATTTTTCTATCACTGCCTATTTAAACTATTACAGTGCTTACTGAAGATTTTGAACATAAACACAAAACAAGGCTAAGCCCACAACTGCATTATACCTATCTCACTTGGTCCGCACAAGTCCAGGAACTCGAACGGGGTTAATAAGAACTTAACCCTTTCTTAGGCTTAAGCCCAAAACTATCGGGATTCAAAATTCTGACTAAACATTCTTATTGAATGATATATAATACATGACCATAGCAGAAGGAACATCACTATTAAACACATTGAATAAAACAGGTACAATTTTCCTAAAATAATCACAGTTCAGCTCAGCTTCAGAACGCTGAAAACAAGCCCTCACAGGGTTAACAGCTACATTCTTTCTCCAGACACGCCCCGTCTTTTTCGCTTGCCAGTCTCAGCTGTTCTAAAGGGAAACTAAAATAAGTGAGACAGATCCTTGATTTTAAAGTAACATTTTACGTCTTCTTTCTTCCTTTCTTAATACTATTTCTTAACCGGTAAACTGTCACAAATTACCCAACAGAATAATCTCACATTTATACCAGAAGGGGAACTCACAGTTTCAACAGATAACAAAAATCAGACACACAGTAAGGACGGACAATACACCAAACGCTTCCTCCGTTTCGCGACCTGACTATCTAGGCTTACCAAAACTTTTTACCATTACCGTTAATCATGATTTTTTTTACCAGAAGGAGTCAGTGGTTTCCTCTTGCGCTATTAATAGCCCTTGCAAGAGTACTCGGACCGCTCCGGACGTGATCAGTGTCCTTTTACCATTTTTCCCATTACCATATGGTTCCAGGTTCCAGTACTGTCTGACTTAATAATACAAAAACAGTTACTCACCGGATCCGGTCCCTGATACCACACCAGCTTCTGAGTTGAACCCTGGACTCCCCCGGGTCGGAGATGTTGGCCAGCTGGACCCAATGGCCTGCCGAGGCAGGCAGAACCCTCTCCGATACAAAGTGATCGGCGGCGCCTGAGAAGTTCCCCTGCAGTCGGACAGACATGGTTCCAACCAGACCAAACCTCAAGGCGAATTACGTGGATTTATTCACTTGAATACCATTTACCACTCGCATTTCCCGACAACGCACTAAGAAATGTAGCAGCAAACTGCAGTCAATGAACAAGTCCAGGAGTCAATTTACAGGGTCCAAACCAGTTTTTGTGCACAGGCCCAGTCAAAGCTTTCAAGGAACTGAGCGGAGCTCTCCATAAAGACAACTTTTTATACCACTTTTCTAGCTTGATACATGAAAACTTTCCATTGGTTCTAGCTCAATACATTTGATACATGCAAACATTTCATTGGCTATACATTCTCTTCAATTATCCAATTAGGCTCCGGAGGGATTTCTATCAACTATACATAGACAAAACTTTAAACTGGAAACCCCAATAAGCCAGGACCTGCATGTCGGGCAACACTGGAGAAATAAAATATATTTTCTCACGTATGGAGCAAGTACAAAGATCAACTAATGATCAATATACAAGACAAGCATTACAGTTGTGGTCAACATTATTAGCACACTTTCATTTTAGGTATGTATGTTGAGAAATGATTGGAAATCTTCCAACTGGATGTCATCATAATATATGTATATAACAAATAAAAGATGTCTGTGTAACAAGTATAATAATTTCTGAGAAAAAAAAACAAATTATGACTTGAACAGAATTAATGGCACCCTTCATTAATATTTGGTTGCACAATCCTTGGCAGTGATAAATATATGTAGTTAATTTAGTTTATATGCATTTGTTTATACACCACACTGGGCGGGAACCGATGATTCTTCCCCCACCACTGCTTCAGAGAAATGGCTTCCCTTTCTATACAACACCTTCTGAGCTTCCCTCAGAAAATAATGCTGAGACTTCTGCTGCCTTGGAGCACTTAGAGGGTTTTTTTCCATAGCTCATACTCCTTTGTACAAGACTAATTTATAATGGCAGCCCAGGGATCTACTTTTGATCCTACCTCCAGGGACCTCAGAAATCAACTGGGCTCTTCCCCCAGCGTCTTGATTCCCCGGATAAACTTGGGATCTCCTGAGCTTGGCTTCAGTGGAGCTCTCCATTGGCTTTACGCTGCGCTGAGTCTTTGCCACGGACATCCCCGGGAAGTTCAGGTATCAATTCCTGAAAGGAAACTGAGTAGCCTGTTTTTTTTTTTTTCTCACTTGCCTCAGCTACTGCTCCCGGACCGGCTGCCTCTGAGTTTTGAAGTTCCTACTTTAAAATTTTTAATCCACAAACTGCAGCCGGGTTACTTTGTACGTCTTACTGGAATATTGTACCTGTCTTTTTCAATATACCATTTGATGGGGATTTTAAGTCAGTGTTTTGGATCCTGACTGTTTTGGGCTCTACCTAATTAAACATACTCACTGTCATCTTCCATACGGCTGGGTTTGAGCTTCTACATCCCTCCCCAGAAACACCTTTCAGCCCCTACCATGGAGGTCTGAGTGGCTGCGGAGGAATCAAACTCTAATTTCCCTACTTTCAGTCACTGTAATGGCCTTACCCTGACTTTGAAAGTTTCTCTGTACCAGCACAGTGAATGACTGACAGTTCCCTTCTCACCTCAGTGAATACCTGACAGTTTTTCTGTGCCAGTGGCCATTTTGTTTTTCTCTTCAGTGTTTCTTTTTGGAAGGAACAGCTCTAGACAGCAGTTTCCACACATTTAAACATGCTGTGGAGGCACGGAGCGTTTCAAAATCCTTTTCTTTGAAGAGTCTTCGGTTTCCCTGAGCCTACCTTGATTTTTGTTTTAAATGCAAAAAAAAAAAAAAAAGAGGAAAGGTGGGTTAAGTCTCTACAATGCTTGTTTCTCTGGCTGTATTATATGTAATAAGTAATCAGCCGAATGGGGAATTAAGAGATTGCTTGTGTTCCACCTGCACGCTGCATCCCGGAGACTCTTTCCCCATTCCCACTGCGCTGCTAGATGGGTTCATCAGCACCTTATCTCCTCCCTCCTCAGAGCCCCTGCTGCAGGATCTTCCTGCAGGAAACGATTCAGTCAGCTCCCATGTCGCTTCCACAGCAGCCTTGACTGACAGTGCCTTCCTCACACTCTTCCATCTGGCATGACGCCTGTGACTTTTGGAGTCTTTTGGAATATCTCCTACACCTGCCCAGTAGCAGGCAAACATATGGCGTGGTCTCGCAAGTGGTCCCATAAGTCCTCAGACCTTGGAGCAGTACGTCCTCCTTGGAGCGTTGCATGTGCCTTGTGGGGTACTATGGATATTCAAGGAGACTTTACATCTTCGGAGGTCAGCCCTGACTCGTTGGAGTACGGAGATGGGGAATATTCTCCGTCTGTTTTCTTTGCTGACGGTTCTCAGCCTTTTTCGGAAAGAGGGGTTGCTGGCTCTAATCACACAGGTGATGGAGTCGCTCCCCCTAGCCGACACACCTGATCCTCCGGATTCTCAAATCCGGTTGCAGCCGGATCCCATTTTCCAGGGCATTCGTACGGCACGCGGTATTGGTCAGTTATACCCTTGGTCTCCCTTTCACTTGGACCGTTGGCTGACATACCCGACAGTTGATGCATTCTGACCAGGATCATCAGGCATACCACACTTCCGGTTGAGGGCGGAGTGGCGCTCCGCGACCAGCAAGACCTAAAGAGTTGGGAGGCTGCTGAAGACGGGGTTTCCTTCGCCCGCTATTTCCTTCTTGCAGGGGTGTGCAGAGGTCTAGCAGCTCGGGCCTCCCTTCGCTGGATTCAGCAGCTTCCAGGTGTTCCCGAGTTGGTTCATTTTGAATCCATCGCTGCATTCCGGGCAGAGGCATTCTGTGATCTCTTGTGGCTCAGCTCGCTTCCTAGCACCGGTGTCGGTAGCTCTGAGATGGCTCAGCCTGCGGCAATGGGCAGCGGATGTTGCTTCATTTCCAGGCTCCAGCGTTTAGATGCCATTCGTTCCGGTCCACCGTTGGAAGGAGGACTGGGCCGTTACTCTGTCTATTTTGGGATGCTTCAGGTCCTGGATTTTCTAGGTGCTGGGTGCGACACTCGTCGGGTGCGGGTGTTTCTACCTCAGGAACGTTTTCAGAAGATCTCTCTTCAGCTCCGCCGCTGCTGGGATCAAGCGGCACCTCGGCCTTGGGGGCTACCTTCAACTCTTGGGGTCCTTGGCAGCAACGATAGCCCTCGTTCCGTAGGCGGAAGCGCACATGCGCTGCTTGCCGACGGCGCTTCTATCTCGTTGGTTGCCGGTGTCGGACAGTTATCTAATCCGGTTACCTTTGCTTCTGCCGGTGCACCGCAGCCTCTGCTGGTGGCTTCAGGCACACAATCTTCTACGGGGGGTCCCTCTGGAGTCTCTGCGCTGGATCTTGGTGACGCCAGTCGCTGACCTCTCCGGTTGGGGAGCGCCTTGCGGCTTGGCCTCGGCGCAGGGGAGTTGGTCACCTCGCGCAGCCCAAAGGTCTATCAATCATCTCGAGACGCGGAAAGTGCGCTTCGCCCTTCTTCAGTTTCAGCCTCTTCTGCGGCGGTGTGCAGTTCGGTTCCTGTCCGACGCCACGACGGTTGCTTACCTAAGCCGCCTAGGCGGCACGCAATGTCCAGATGTCTCACAGGAGAGGCGTTTGCTCCTCCCGTGGGCAGAGGAACATCTTCAGGCTATCGGCGCAGCACATCGCAGGCGTGAGCTATGTGTAAGCCAATTTTCTCAGCCGGCACTCTCTGGAGCCCGGGGGCTGGGCTCTGCAGCCGGATGCGTTCCGGTCCATTGTTCACCTGTGAGCACTGCCGACCATGGATCTCATGGCTACGGCGCAGACTACCAAGGCTTCGCTGTACTTCGGCCATTGGAGGGACGAGGGAGCGCACGGCATAGATGCTCTCTCTCAACCGTGGCTGGCTCATCTTCTGTGTGTTTTCCCTCCCTGATCCGTGATATGCATAGTTCTCCGGCGGATCTGAGACCATCGTGGCCCTGTACTCCTGCTGGCTCCGAATTGGGCTCGCGGACCATGGTATGTGGATCTCTTCCGTCTGTCTGGGGCGTGGCTGCTCCGCCTCGAGGCGTTTCTCGGCCTCCTGATTCATGGACCGGTGGAGATGGAAGACCCGGCTTCTTACTCGCTTTCGGCCTAGCTATTAACCGCCGCTGGTTTGCTCGCTACGGCTCTTCGCCTAGCGTGGTCGTGGTGCTTCTCACGGCGCGACGGTCTTCCACGACGCAGACTTACGCTCGGGTTTGGCGTCTCTTGATGGTTAGTGTTCGCGAAATAACCTCACACCCTGGCGTTGCGGTGTTCCGGACATCCTGTCCTTTTTACAGGCCGGAGTGGATAAGGGATTAGCATTCAATTCCTTGCGAGTACAAATGATCGCTTTTACCTTGTTTTCGGGGTCCTATACCGGGGCGATCGATAGCTTCGTATTCGGACGTGTCTCGGTTTCTCCGCGGAGTTGGGCCTTCCGGCCTCTTCTGTGTTCGCCTGTGCCGGAGTGGGCTCTCGTGCTTGTCCTCTGTACCCTCGTTGCTCCTCCCTTTGAGCCTCTGAGGGCCTGTTCTCTTCTAGATTGGACTCTGAAGGCAGTCTTCTTGGTGGCCATAACTTCGGCATGCCGTGTTTCTGAGCTCCAGGCTCTCTGTGTCAAGATCCCTATCTCTCGTTTTCCTCCGAAGGCGTTTTTCTGAGAACTGTCCCTTCCTTTGTTGCCCAAAGTGCTGACACCGTTCGCTGTTGACCAGCCTCTTTCCGTCTTTTCCAAAGATGCAGTGTGACAGTGGTCGGTCTCCGTTGCGGGCGGTGGACCTTAAGAAGGTTCTTTTTCGGTATCTGGGGGTCGCCAGACCCTTCCTCTTTTGTCTTGTTCGCGGGTTCTCGTCGGGGATCCTCAGCCTCCAAATCTACCATTTCTAGATGGGTTACAGAGGCCATTGAGGCGGCGTACCTTCTTCAGGGAGAACAAGCTCCACCGGGACTCCGTGCTCACTCCTCTCGGGCGCAAGCAACTTTGTAGGCCGGGAGGTCTCATGTAGTTCCTCTCGATATTCGCCGGGCGGCGACTTGGTCGTCGCTGTCCACCTTTGTCGGTCATTATAGGTTGGACGTTCATGCCCGTCAGGAGGTCCGTTTTTGGAGCTGCTGAGCTGTCGTCGGCCTTGCCCCCCCCCTTGAAAGCAGGTAGCTTGGGTACTGCCCATTTGTCTGGACTGGTCTAGCAGTATGACTTGGAAGGAGAAATTTCACTTACCGTTAATTTCCTTTCCTGGAATACTGCTAGACCAGTCCAGGACCCGCCCTGCTGTCTATTGGAGTGCTGCTGGTGCGGTGCAGCCGCCGACCGCGGTTCTTCTCTTTGCCTGTATGCCTCGCCATGGGCAGTCGGGTTCGTAGGTGGATACTGTTTTCAGCTCTAGGGAGTTCTTCGGCTCCCTTGTATATAGTTCACTTGGGACCCTCTGGGGTGATGTTACCGTTCATGTTGCATTAGCTTGTGGACGTAACTGAGGGAGACCCCTAGGGGTAGGATTATATCACCAGGCTCCAGCCTATCAGAGCTCTGGTAGAATTCTCTGTCTCCAAGATCTGCTGGCAGGGGTGCATAACCCGTTTGTCTGGACTGGTCTAGCAATATTCCAGGAAAGGAAATTAACGGTAAGTGAAATTTCTCCTTTTGGAGGAAGAAAGAAGATTTGCAGTTTCCTCCTCAGTGATTTTAGAAAAGGAAGAAAGGGTGACAGAAGTTGAGGGAAGGACTTGGATTGAAGAGGGGGAAGGTAGAGGTGATCCTGTGGAGAATTCAAGGCTAATCTGGATTTTTTCATGGAAATAGCCACAGTTTGGCAGAAAATGAAGGAGGGATTGGGGGAGGAGAAACCTTGAAGAGAGAGTTGAGCATAGCAAAGAGACATCAAGGGCCAGAGGCAAGAGGTTTAGTCAGATGGACATAGTACTCTTGCTTGGCGAGTGCTATGGCTGACTGGAAGGAGGTTAGCATGAATTTGAAATGTAGGAAGTCAGCAAGGATACGTGATTTATGCCAAAGGTGCTCAGCTGAGCAGGCATAGGAACGTAGGTAGTAGGTTTTTGAGGACAGCCAGGGTGGAGATATGATATGCCTCACAGAGGTAGGGGGGAGGAGCCAGTGCAGTCAATGGGAGGAGCCAGTGCATTCAAAGCAGAGGAGAGTATAGTATTATAGGCAGATACTACCTCATCAACAGACTCAGATGACATAGTGGAGGAAAGAGGTGATAAGATAGCAGTGGAGAGAGTTGAAAAATCGATAATGTGAAGATTCTTAAACATGTTGGTGTGGAGATCAGGCAAGACCAAGCTGGGGGGTGGTTGAGGGTGAAGGTTAGTAGGTGATGATCAGATAAGGGAAGAACTGAGGTGGAGAAGTTTGAGAGTGAGCAGTGGATGAGGAGATGAGGTCAAGGAGGTGGCCATGCTTGTGAGTAGGAGCAGTAGAGCACAGATGGAGGTTGAATGAGGAGGTTATGGAAAGGAGCTTTAAGGCATATGGGTCAAAGGGTCATCAACATGAATGTTAAAATCCCCAAGAATTTATTTATTTATTATTTATTTATTTACATTCTCTTATATACCGCACTATTCGGCATCAGCGCGGTTCACATCGAACAAAAATCTCAGTACAGTCAACATGCATGAGTTTACAGATAACAAGGGAAGGAACTTGGATCAAACGGGGAAACTATATACAGACTATTTACATATGTGGTATAACTAAATAGTAACATGTTACTAGTAACAGGTGCTAGGAATAAGGGAAGGGGAATATACATCCAGAAAGGAGGAATGCCAGGAGTCAAAGTCGGTGAGAAATGTAGAGGTGGATTTGTTGGGGGGGGGGGGAGGGGTCGATAAATGACAGTTACCTGGAGAGGTAGTGGAGTAAATAGGTGGATGGTGTGGACTTCAAAGGAAGCAAATAAATTAGACAAAAGTGGAAGGAGGGGTTGAAATTGATAGTGTTGGGTTTCTACTCTCTCATTCCTATCACCATGGCCAGTGGGTCAAGTGTATGGGAAAATAGGTAGCCTCTGTGACAGAGGGCAGCAATTGAAGCAAAGCTGAAGGGAAGAGCCAAGAGATGCAAAGTATTAGAGATGAAGAGATCATGAATGAAGGCAAGTTTATGGGAGACAGAATGTGCATTCCACAAAACGCATGAAAAAGGGAGAGAAGAGGGAGAAAGAAGAGAAATATGAACAAGGTTTGAGATATTACGCATTGATCTGCCTTGGGCGTGTGAAAAAGTGTAGGGGACCCATGGTTGGGGTTAACATCTACAGATGAGAGGAGAAGAAGCAGGAGAGAACGGGAAAGAGAGAAGGAGGCACGCTGGAAGCGAGGGTGAGGTTCCCTCAGTGAAAGTGGAGATGACTGAATGAGAGGAAGAAAATAGTGAAGCCCGAGGGCAGATGATGACAAAATGGTAGGGGAGATGGTGACAATAAAGCGTGGGTAATGAGAAGTAGTGCATGGAATTGTCAGAATGAGGGGAAAAGATTAGGGATAGTTAACATCAAGAGCACAAAGTGATGTGGAGCCTTTGTAGAGGGAGAAGAGGAGAGAATGCAAATCAAAGGAGATACAGATGGAGAGGGAGGAGAGAAATCCTAGTGAGTTCAAGTGCACCCGAGTACTTGCTTCAATGAGCAGAGGAAGGCTATGAAAGAAAGCTAAGCTAGGGGTGGGAGGGTAATAAAGATAAGGGTTAAGAAGGGAAAAGCAGCACTGCAAACAGCAGGAGCTGGATAAAAGACAGACAAAAGATAGGACACACACTGAAAATATAGAAATAAGGAACAATAAATAACAAGCTAAAGTCTAAACGGGCACAGGAGAATGCCTGAACAGAGCATAAAAAATTAGCAGAGGCTTGCAATGTGCTCTCTCCAAGCAGGAACCTCCAAATGGAAAGTCGGCAACTCATGTGCTAAGAGGTAAGCTTCTGAATAAAGCCCCAGCAGGGGGGGAGGGGTGGAAGGTAGGGACTGGTCAGGTAGACGCAGACAGATTTCACAGGAAATGCCCTAGTAAAACTCATGCAAGATAAAAACTTAAGGCCTTATATTCAATTGGCACGGCTTTTCAACCTCTAACCCAGCTATTCAATGCCAGGGTCATATGCAGCCCCAGCATTGTATCTCTGGGTTCACTGCACAGCCTCCGGTGCCTAACTGGGTAGCGGCAATGTTGCACCACTACCCAGTTAGTTCCCATGGGTAAAACTAGGCCAGCTTTTGTTGGACCTAGTTTTATCCGCAGGTCGCTAACTGAGTAGTGGTGTAATATCACTGCTAACCGGTTAGCAACTGTCACCACCCACGACATGCCCATGACACACTCTGATGCTAAGCCGTTAGCATTGGGGTGTATAGCAGCATTAGTTGAGGGTCATGTGATGGTGCCATTGAATATCCCGTTCATAACTGTGTAACTGCCTTTAGAATATCGGGCCCTTAAACTTTAAATATTTACAAGAAAAAACAAAATCCCTTTCCCAATTGTAGCCCCTATCCTCTTCTGCCAGTCATATGGCATTGTAAAAGATCCAAAATGCATTGAAACAAGCCACTGTGGTAGACATGAAGTGGTGTTTGATAGCACAGTGATAAGGCAGGTGGCAGGCAGCATTGAGAGTGGTGAAATGATAGCCTTGAATGACCTGAAGATGATTCAGAAGGTGGGGTCTAAGAAGTTGCTGCATCTCTTAGCCCCCACTTGCCTAGTGCCCTGCAGGACAACTTCAGTAAGCAGGTGATCCCCAGCCTGTATAATCAGTTGCATCAACAACTGCAGTTAGATCAGGCAAAAGCAGAGGTCAGTACAAGCATGCATTTCATCACTAACATCTGGATTGGTCAGAACCCTATACATGCCTACCTCTCCTTGACAGAAAACTGGTGGCAGCTGGATGAGGCAGGAACAGGCTGCAGGTCTAACGGAGGAGCAACAGCAGAAGGGTACTGATGGGCTGTGCTGTACAGCAAAGTAATGGATGACAACCATATATGGATCCATCTTAGCAGAAATAAGGGCAGTGATGCAGGTCTGGTACATAGGCACAAACAGCATCATGCATTCAGGTTTCTTTGTGCAGATGATGGGATGAACATGGTGAAGGCAGTGAAGAAGAGGGTGACTTTCATAGGATCAGAAGCTTTCTACACTTGCTATACCTGGTTTTCAGAGAACTCCCTAGGGCTGAGAAACAGGAATGCTGCAGCCCTATCCTGAGGGAAATGATCAAGAAGTGCCAAAAAATAGTTGAGTATTTTTCCTGGCATGTGAAGGGTGGGCATGAGCTGCTCAAGAAGCAGGAAGCAAAAGGGGTAAGTGTTCACCAGCTCAAGCACGATGTTACCATCAAGTGGAATTCCACTTAGGACGTGCTGGAGAGCTTAGTGCAGCAATGGGTGACCCTACATAAAATGGCATCAGAGAACAAGATCAACATTGACAGGCCCCTAGTTCACAAGGACTGGGCAAATAATCTCACAGGTGATGGAAGTCCTAAAGCTCTATAAGGATGCTACAAAGGAACGGAGTTCCACAAAAGCTACCCTGAACCCTCTTATACCAGTAGTGAAATTGTACAGATGAAGTTAGAGGCTTTTCGCAGCTCAGGGGTTCCACAGCAGAGGTTTTGGTGATGGTGGGCTTCTTGCATGGTTAAGCTTTTAAAAGGAAGCACCTCCAGGTGCTGCTCACCACTGCTTCAGCCACCAAGAGCCTGATCGGCAACAGAGAGGCAAGTGGAAAGGAAAGCCCCTCCCTGATTGCTTCCATAAGGCCAATCAGGCCCACCAGAACCTCTGGACACCAGCTTTTAAAAAGAAGCGCCTCCAGGCATGCCCGCACCTGAGAGCCTCGCCAGAGGACCCTTTGGCATAGACTGAGGGAGACACTGAGAGGACGTGACCAACAAGGTGACTTCACCCGAACCACACTCCCCAGCACGAAACTCTCCTAATTGCTATCTCACACAGCGTGGTTGCCAAAGCCTCCCTCTGTGATACCTGAGGACTGCAGACACCGATCCAGCAAAAGCAGCACACCCTCTCAGGTAAGCCGCCAACTTCACAACACAATATGCCTTCACACAATCTTCTGCCTTATTTTGTCATGTTACTACTGCTGCTATTCCTTCTAATGACAACACATGTGCTTGCCTCTCAAAATAATAACATTCCAATCCATCACCGATTTCTGATTCCCATTCCAAATCCCTGCCTCAAAGCTCAGCATGCAAAATTGCCATGCAGATTACTTGAAATCAATGCCACTAAGCAACAGAAACTGGACATCAAGCAGAAGATCCAATCAAATGTTCCCTCATCAACACATGCTCAATACTCAACAAGATCCACATGACTACCGATTTTCATACAGCTCAACACCGACCTTAAAATGTGCATCACAGAAAGCTGGATCTCTAACTTGGACAATGTCCTACTCAATCTAGTAGCCCCGCACTATAAGCTTTTCAACTGCCCCAGAATCACGAAAAGAAGCGGAGGAGTCCTAATATTAGCCAAAGAGCACTTAAACTTCACCACAATTAATTCACAATCTCTGCAAATGATAGAGTTCCTTACTATCACCAACAGCGAAAATGCCATGTGCTTAGCATATCGTGCACCCTCCTTGAACACAGAAGACCTATCAGACTTTCTTGAAGAAGGCTGCACTCACACATCGTCTAACAAACTCTTCTTTCTCTTTGGTGATCTAAACCTCCCATCCACCTCTATGAAACAAGCAAGTGCATTTATCAGTGCAGTGGAAGCTCTCCAACTACAACAGATAATCAATGCACCCACTCACTCTAGAGGATCAACTCTAGACCTCATTTTTGCACCTAGTCATCTCCCCACAACTGACTTCCACACTCAGATAGACCCAGTGCCATGCTCAAATGACTCAATAATATCACTTATACTCCTGACCAGTACCCAAGATACATTACTCCCTGGTCTACAGCTACAAACATGCTGTTTCAAAGCATTCAACTTGAAAACCTTCCTAGAGGAACTCTCCAATCCTAGTATCTGACCTTATCAACTTGGACAGTCTCATCCACTCCTGGAACTCAGTGATTAACAAAGCTGCCTCCTTCACCACATGATATCACATGACCCCATCCTACACAGCTCACCCGCCCTGGTTCTCTCCTAAACTCAGAACCACTAGACAAGAACTCTGACAGATTGAGAGAAGATGGAAACACACAAACATCCACAAAACAACAATACATCATCAAACAACGAGACTACATGAATATGGTTAACAGCAGCAGAAAAGAATACTACACTAACATAATCATGAAATCCCTCAACCGCCCAAGTGAATTGTTCTCCATTGTAGCTACCCTCACCAAATACCCCACAGCAACACTTCCCTCAACCCAAAAGACAAACTACATCCCCAGGCTATGGCCAACTACCTTCACGGCAAGCAAACCTCATCTCCTCAATCCAAAAAAGTTCTATATAAGCAGGATAAACCACCGCAAATTCACCCCTTTAGATTAATTAATCAAAGAGAGCTCACTGACATTATCCAAAGTATGAATACCACTACTTCCCCTCTGGACCCCTGCCCAGTCTCCTGGATAAAATCCCTCCAGTCTGAATTTGCACCACTTAAGATAGTCCACTCCTCCCTATCACAGGGACACTTAACTTCTGCCCTGAAACAGGCATCAATACGACCCATCCTAAAGAAATCATCAACCCTAGCTTTTATCAACCAGTTGCCAGTATTCCATTTCTCTCCAAGTTAACTGAAAAGGCATACAACTTCAACTTCAAGAACACATCAATACCCATGCTCCCCTCGATCCACAACAACATAGTTTTTGCCCTCAACATGGTGTAGACACCCTATTCATAGCTCTCTTCAACACATTAATCAGGGGTCTAGACAAGCCACATCAAGGATTTATTATGATCTTTCTGGACATCAGTGCCACGTTTGATTCACTATCACACAACACACTACTTACAAGGCTCAGCGACATATGTCTCCATAATTAGTTCACCTCTTACCTCATTAATAGAATGCTATAAGTAAAAGTCAGTCATGACAAATCCAACTACTTCAGGCTAAAACAGGGCATACCACAGGCTTCAGCATTATCAGCCCTCCTATTCAGCATCTACATTCAGCCTATTTGTAATATATTGAGGAAATTCAAAATGCATTTTCATTTATATGCCAACGATATCATGTTCTACCTGCCCTTCCACACTCTTACCCCAGACTTCTCTATCATCTCTGATTGCCTTACAGCCATCACAGACCGCCTCACAGAACTTAACTTAGCAGTAAATAACAGCAAAACAGAGGCCCTTCTGGTCACAAGAGACACCTTTTTCAAACTGCCAGAGAAACTCATGCTCCAAAACACAGAGATCATGATAAAAAGCGGTCAAATACCTCAGCATAACATTGGACCATAACCTCAACATGCTTTCTCACATCAAGAAATCAGCCAATACAGCCTAAAGGAAACTCAAATCTCGCTAGCATTTACAACTTTTACTCCAATACAATGACTTCAGAACAGTTTTTCAGACCATCATAATGCCCCATCTCGACTACAGCAACATACTATACCAAGGGCAACCAAAACAAGCAATATACCCACTTCAACTAGGACAGAATACAGTTGCCGGAATCCTGACAGAAACTTCAAGAAGGCAACACATCACACCAAATCCAAGAGCCTTCTTTGGCTAACGATAGTCCAAAGGACAAAATACAAGGTCATAACCACCGTCTATAAAATCATCCATAATGCATCAGCTCCTTGCCTGGAAGATATAATCAATAGAGCACGCTCAACAAGACCTAGAAGATCAGCAAATCAGAACCTTCTAGTCATCCTCCCCTTCAAGACCAGGACCACGTCCTCTTCTTTTTTCTCTGTATACCCAGTCCCTTGGTACTCTCTTCTCCCACATATTTCAGTATCATTTTAATGCTGATGATTCTCAGATCTATCTTTCTACACCTGATATCTCTTTGACATGCAGTCTCGCATCTCTGCATGCCTGTCTGACAACACCACCTGGATGTCTCAACACCATTTGAAATTAAACATGGTCAAAACTGAACTTCTTATTTTTCCCCCTAAAGCTTCCTCCCCCCTTCCTCCTTTCTCTATCTCTATGGATAACCCTCTTCTACTTTGTTTCCTCAGCTCTCAACCTTGGAGTCATCTTTGACTCCTCCTTTTCCTCCTCCTCACATATCGAAAAGATAGCTAACACCTGTCGTTTCTTTCTCTGTGGAGGAAAGAAAGGGAGGTGGGAACCTCCACAATTATCCAATGGAGTCCACAAAAAGTGTAGAAAAACGGTCACACCAGCAGTAGTAAAAACACAATTTTATTCAAAAAAACCTTTAAGTTCAAAAGACCCAACTTGGCCAAGTTTCAACTGTAAAGCCTGCATCAGGGGTCTGAAAGTCTCAAAAATAACAATTGGAACTTTAAAAAGTAACAGTTAATGAAATAAAATCATAATGTAAACTTAAAATACAGTGTGCAAGCAGTTCTTGGACAATGAAATAAATTAAATAATGTTGCACACTCCTGTACAAAATATGGTTAGCCAGACTGTAGCAGGCCTGACGACATATACTCTCTCCATAGCTCACATGTGTTTTCTTCTGTGCCATTCAAACAGGGTACCCATGTAAATTGTAGAGAGGCAGGAGTGCAGTCACAGAAACACATGAAGCAGATCTGAGCAGAATGATCCCTAAGCCAAAATATCCCAACAATAACTAAGAGAGTATTATACAAACAATTACCAGCATCAGGAAATTATTTTCTTCCACTTATCTTTCCAAATAGGAAGATTCAATATGCAAAACTCTACAATAAAAAAGTACATATGCAAATAAGAAGCTAACATAATAATAAAATGCTTCCTTAATTTACATTTATTTATTTATTTAGTTGTATTTATATACACCCTTTTGCCGGATCAAGGCAGTTTACATAAAACATGATAAACAGCAATTACAGAGAACATTGTGTGAGAAACAGTAACATTTTAACATTTTAAACCATGTACAGCATACAACAGGTGGCTGGGGATGGGATAGTATATACATATGAAGAGATCTAGCACAGGTTGAATATGTATGGTTGTCCAGTTTACAGTGAGTGAAGTATCTGGGGTGTGGGGGATTATTTGGTGGGTGTGAAATGTTCATAGAAGAGGTGTTTTCTGAATGTATTGAGGTTGGATATGTTCCATAGTTTGTCAGGTAGAGCATACCAGATGGAGTGAGCTTAGAGCTGAAATGCACATCCACAGATCTGTTGACCGGATTTGGTCCTGGCATGGGGGCTGATTAGTGCATTCCTCATGGATGGGCATCTTGATCTATTCAGTTGGGGTGTTTGCAGTAGCATGTGGAGGTAGATGGGGGGGGGGGGGGATCAGAGTGGATAGCCTTGCGTGTCAGTAAGATGGTTTTGTACTTTATACGGCTTGTGAGTGGTAGCCAGTGGAGTTGTTTGAGTATGGGGGGTGATGTGGTCCTGATGTTTTGCACCTTGGAGGATGCAAGCTGCTGTGTGAAAATCCGTTCGTAGGGGGAGAAGAGTGGATTGTGGGAGGCCTTGGTAGATAGCATTACAATAGTTGAGGTGTGATAGGACCATGGCTTGAAAAGCGGTGCAAAAATCTGATGGTTCGAGGAGTGGATGGAGGCGTTGCAGGGTCTTTGCTTTGTGGTATATGGCTCTTATGACATTGAATATGTGGGATTTAACCATGAGATATTGAGGGTGATTCCTAGATACTTTACTTCCTTTCTGGTTTTGATTAATATGTTGTTTATGGTTATGGTAGATTGAGGGGTGAAGGCTTTGTCTTTGGTTATGAAAAGAGCTTGTGTTTTCTTATAATTGATTGTCAGGTTGTTATTCTTCAGCCAATTGGAGATGTCATTGAAACAGTTCTGGAGGGTGGAGTACTGGAGTAGGAAGTTTGCTTTGTATTTATTGAGTCGTATATCATATCATCACCTGCATAGATGTGAAAACTGAGGTTATGTGATCTGATGATTTGTGAATAGGAGTCGGAGGTAGGTGTTGAACAGGAGCGCTGAGAGGGTGGAACCTTGGAGGATGCCTTGTGATTGTTTGTAGGGGCTAGAGGTGTTGGGACCGATCTTTATTTGCTGGTAGCTGTCGGTCAGGTAGGATTGAAACCATTGAAGAACTGTACTTTGTATTCCGGTGGAGCAGAGATGTTGTAGGAGGATGTGGTGATGTCCAGGAAAATCAGTAGGAATCCTTATTTGGTGTTCTGTATGCCTTGTATGAGGCTGTTGGTTAGAGTGGTTGGGAGAGTTTCTACTTTGTGTTGTGGGTTGAGTATGTTGTTTCTGTTGATGTGGCCTTGTAGTTGGATCTGGACAGTCTTTTCAATAATCTTGGTTAAGAAGGATAGGCTGGCGATCAGTCTATATGATGGTTCAGAGGTGGTCTAACTGGCTTCTTGAGGGTAGGACGTATAGAGGAGGTTTTTAGGGTCTGGGGCATTACACTTTGTTGAAGAAATCTTCCTCAAAAGACATACTAAACATACATAAAACCATAATGGAAGACATAAATGATATATAAAAATGTATATCTCCTACCAATTGTGGGAACTCTTCTCAATGCACAAAGTAACCTATAATAGATAAAGGATTGATTTTAAAGACAGAGTTAAAAAGGGAGTTAAACTCCCAAAGTATGGCTTTCAAAGCAATAAAATCAGCAGACGATAATGCTTAGATGGAGAAAAAAAGCCATTTAAAACTATATAAATTGTTTCTAACAACAGGATACTACTAAATTAATCTTAATTACCACATTTATATTTAATGGACATCATTTTCTTTTTTAGTGCGGTCAAGTCAGTGCTGACTCCTGGCGACTCAGCTGCCCCTGGGTTTTCTTGGCAATGTATCACTGGAAGTAGATTGCCAGGCCTTTCTTCCGAGGTAATGGAGGGTAAAGTGACACTGATGCATCTAAAAAAGTAGAAACTATGTACGGGCAAAGAAGGAAAAAAACGTGTTAACAATCAAGTCCCTATATCTGATGTCATTATCATAATTAGAATTTGGATACAGTTAATCCATTTTAAAAAGTAAGAAGAGAAATAAACTAAAAGATTAAAAAGAAGTATCCAGTTGTATACTTGTGAAGAGATAAAATCATGGAAAGGAACACAACTTGAGGTCTATTAGTAAACAAATGAAGAGCTGAGCAGTGCTAGGACAAAAATGGCAGCACTCTAACATTAAAGCATTTGACTCTATAAACGGGATGTAGTGCCAAATCATGCTAGTGTGTACTACACAAACTTATCAAAGGAGAATATTAAAACTTATTCCAATATACAATTGTAACACATATAAAATTACATGTATAGAAGGCTAAGCATGCTGGCCAATTTTCTTTCAATTTAAAAAATAAATATATACAGTCAAACCTCGGTTTTCATGATTAATCCGTTCCAAAAAGTCTGACTAAAACCGAAACGGACTAAAACCGAAGCAAGATTTCCCATAGGAAATAATGTAAATTCAATTAATCCGTTCCAGACACCCAAAAATATTGACAAAAAGTACATTTTATAGAGAATAACTATATTTTTACATACAGAAAACAATGAGAAATTGACAATGAGAAGTCTGAGCCAGCAGTAGAACAGCTCCTGTCACTTCTCTCAGCAAACACACAGATACCTTAGGACACCAATGTGATCGCTGACTCCGTCTCAACAGCATACCCCGCAAGAGAAAGAACTGCCTGCCACATTCATTCAACATCTCCTGCTTACCCCTCAACATCTCCTGCTACCTCCGAGCCTGAGGGGGCGCTCCAGAGAACAGGCAGGCGGTGGAGAGATCGGGGCCTTCCTCTCTGCAATCCTTCCATGTCTGGCTCGAGGATGTTGCTCACCTGGGCAGGCAGTGTACTGTTTGCAGGCACACGCAACAGCTGGGTTTGAAGTCTGCCAATCTCCAGTCATCTCCAGATCTCCTTCACGCACACGCGATCGGTGAGTCCGGGGGGGGGGGGGGTAATGCTGCCGGGACTGGGCAGGCAGTGTACTCTGTTTGCAGGCACACGCACACGCGATCGGTGAATCGGGGGGGGGGGGGGGCTGTACGAAAACCGAGGCTATCGACGAAAACCGAGACAACATCTGAGTGGGGAAAAGACGTCGAAAACCGAAACCGACGAAAACCGGGGCAACCGATAACCGAGGTTTGACTGTATTGTAGATAACTGATAATAAAGGAATTTAGCAACTACGAGAAACAGCGATAACATGCGGATAATCGAAAAGCAGACAGAATTGTAATTTATATTTTAAAGGGAAATACTCGGGCTTGTAGTTGCTTACCAATGGCATTAACCAAGCACGGATTAAAGAAAGAAAAAACACGCATGTGTGCCCTTTAAATAACTGTCATGTCATGCTGGTAATTGAAACTAAAGGTAGAACATGGAGAGTGAAAACAACTACGTTACCTCTGCTTATAACAAACCGTAACTGAAAAGTTTAGTACAATTGGAAACTCTGCATGAATAAAGAATAGGTTCCATGGCTTAAGGAAAAAAAACTGATGCTAGCATAACAATATCTATCGCTAATGGTTCGGGAACATAATTCTATAAAATCTGAGAAGCTTGTTTGCTGGAAAGAACCAAGCTGCTAAGTTGGAAGTACACAGGGAGCAGGGGAAACATTTTTTTTTTAAAAGCTTACAACCTTCAACTTTCAAATTTAGCTATGATTGTTCCACTTTCAAAAAATCAAGAAGATAAATTCTTAAGGGAGGGGGTGGGGAGGGAAAAAGGAAGGGGGGAGAAAGGGAAAATAGAAAAAGGCACTCGTATAACAACACAAGAGAACATAATATTCAAATAAAAATGTCTAAAAATCACATATATAAAAAATATGTGGCATGCTATGCAGCTTTAACTTTAAAAAACATGTTTTATATATAAATCATAAATCTGTAACAATAGAGATTTTCAAAACAGCTAAAAGCAAAATTTTGCATGCGGATGACCTATAAGTAGAAAAACATATTCTAAAGGAAAATCTAGGTGCTGGCCAGGGGCAATAAATAAGCAAGCGTGGACCAAAGAAAAGAAAAAAACGCGCATTAAATAGCTTGATCTTGTCATGCCAGTAACTTAAACCAAAGGTGGAACATGAAAAAAATGTCCATTACCTGTACTTATGGCACAACAGAACTGAAAATTTGTACAGTTGAAAAGCTCTACATGAATGTAAAATACATTCCATGATATAAAGCAAAAGCACTATCAACTCAAGCAGTTGTGTAACATACTCCTGTGAACTACCAAGACCGTATTTAATAAAAAGAATCAAGCCTCTCATGTGATGCTGGAAGAACATGAGGAGCAAGCAGGAAGAAAGGGGGGGGGGGGACAAAAAAACTCACTGACTTTAACTTTCGAATCTAAGCTTTATTCTACTTTCCAAAAAATTGAAAAATTGAGATCCTGAGGAAGGTGGGAAGGGGGGTGGAGGGGAAGGACATGCAGATGACAACAGAGGCAGACATATTATTTAAATATTATCAAAGGAAAGAGGGGATGTTAGATTGTGTTGTGCTGTGTGTTAGTTTAGAACTTGGTTCTTGAAATTTCTGTTGGCTTATTTTGCTTTTGTAACTCTCCCCTTTTTGTGGGCTATGAATAGATGTTGATGAGTTTTATTTTATTATATAAGGATGGTTTTCCTGTATGTTATGGTGTCTCATTGGTATCTGGATTTTCTGTATACTTTTGTTGTAAGTATGTGTTTGAAAAACTTTCAATAAAAAAAAAATAAAATTTTTTTTTTTTTTTAATCAAAGGAAAACTTGATACTCGATTTCCTTATTCAAGTCTTCTGGAGCAACCATTCCCAATTCAAAAATATACCATTGTTCTTCTCTTAACAAAACCCGATCTAAATCTCCATGTGGAGAGGGTTTGATCTTAAGAACAAAGAATTTAAGGTCCTTGAATGAATGAGTGTGATCAATCCAATGTTCCACAAGCAGGGCTGATACAATCTTTCATTTGATGCAACTGATATGTTCCTGTATGCGTACTTTCACTGCATGTATCGTTTTACCAACATACATCAATCTGCATGGACATATAATGACATAAATAACATTGAGAATTGCAATTGGATGTTTGTTGTAATGGATATTGTTTTTTAGTATCTGGATGTGTGAAAGTCCTTAGGATCAATGCATTAGAACAGACAACATTTTCCACATATTAAATGGCCTAAACATTTCGAAAGGTCTCTTAAAATTTACTGGGCAGGTATGAAGACACCAAGGGGTATGTTTACTAAAACCCCGGTAATGTGCGGGCCGCGCTAGTGTGCGGGTGCCATATAAGGAGTGGGCGTTTCTTTCTGAAAAAGCAAAACCGGGATTTAAATATGCGCTAAGGTGCGCGGCGCCCATGTGCGCCCCGCACATTAGCGCATGAGAAAGCTGCGCGGGAGGCATAAGTGGTGCGCTAATTTGCAAGCAGAAGAGCAGAGCCACAGCACAATGGTGCAGGGATCAGGGGTTCAATCCCCCACAGTGCCCAATGAAGACGGCTGGCTGAGGCATTACTTTAGGAGCCAGTTTAATATTGGGCGGCATAAGGCGGTGCGCTGATGGGCATAAGGTGGCGCGCTATTGCTTTAGGAGGCATTTTAATATTGGGCGGCATAAGGCGGCGCGCTGATGTGCAAGCACAGGAACAGAACCACAGCACAATGGTTAAGACACTGACCAATGGTGCAGGGATCAGGGGTTCAATCCCCCACAGTGCCCAATGAACAAGGCTGGCTGAGGCATTACATATTATGGGGAAGAGTGCTTTAGGAGGCATTTTATTTTTATTTTAATTATCACTACTAGCAAACGCACTCTCAAAGCGTGTTAACATAAGGTGCCCCATAAGGCACATTTTAAAGTGCACTGTCCGCCAAGGCACCCTAGAATGTTGCTTATAGGGCACTTTATAGGGTGCCGTATGAGGTACCGCAAGGTCAGAGTACTGTTTTTGATGGCAGCACTGTGCAGTTTAAGGAATGAAAAGCATAAGTAGGTGCGCTGCCATGCAAGGAGGAGCAGCAGTGGAGCACAATGGTTAAGGCACTGACTGCTGATACAGGGGTCATGAGTTTGCTCCCCAGTGTGCCTAATACGTAAGGCTGGCTGAGGCATCAGCTTTGCAATGTACGTTTGGTTTCTTGCAGCACTTTATTTTTATTTTATTAATTGCTGCCAGCAAACACGCCCTCATGTGCCGTAATCGAAGGTGCCGTATAAGGCACCCTATAAGGCACTCCATAGGGCACATTATAAAGTGCACTGTCCGCCATGGCACCCTATAAGTTGCATCACAGGATAATGTATAGTGCACCTTATATGGATGGGAACCATAAGGTGCCCTATAGGGTGCCCTCAGAGGCACCTTATGGGTACAGTACGCTGAGGGTGTTTTTGCTGGCAGCAAAAATGTACATTAAAAAGAGATAATGCTTTGGGCAGCCCTATCAAATAACCCCACTGTGGGTTTGAACCCATGACTTCTGGCTTCACAGGCAGTAAAGTAACCATTGGGCTACAGCTCTATAGCTACTAGCAAGCCCCTAGCTGGCTGCAGAGAGCCTGCACATCACCACACAGACAGTCTGTTGTGGTCACCAGGATAGGGTTAGCACACCCGTACCCATGATGCACTGCACATGCAAATCAGCTGTCCACAGATGAACACAAGATAGGGTATGCACCCCCACAACACCTCGGCCTGGTAGGGGGAACTGACCATGTGCACCCCCACAGCACCTCGGCCTTGTAGGGGGTACAGACCGTGTGTTTTACTGGCACAGAGTAGCTACACACCGTCACATTGTGCGGGTACTGTGCTCACCCTGATGGTGCGGTGAGGCGCCCAGCACCAGGTCCACAGCACTTTCCATGGCAGAAATAGGCCATGATGCAGGTTCAAAGCAGTGTTAATGTGTGAGCATAGGTAGTTTCTGCAGAAACACCTTGGATATATCTGTCTGTCTCAGTCAGGTGTAGCCCCCAGGAGGATTATGTACCATCACCCTCCTCCTCCAGGGCTGAGGGTGGTAAACAGGGTCTCCCATCAACAGATCCACATTCTACCTCCCTGCAATGGTGGCAGTAGAGGGGACCATCAACCCCGGTCCTGCTGTGGAAAAGACACCCTTCAGGGAAGTCAATGCAGCTCTGTACAGATCCATAACACAATAGCAGACAGACATTAGGCCTGTATATGCTAAGCTGCACCCCACCACTATCTGATATTCTCCTGCAGCAAGCCTTCAGCTGCTGCACCCTGCAAGGTGCTCCATCAAGACACATACCAGCTGCAAACAGTCTGCTAGTTAGTCTATAGTGCATGTTCCTGGTGGAAATGCATGCACCTAGAACTGGGATGGCAGCACACACAACAAACAGATAAGTCAGTGACTGGCCCCCAAAAGGAAACCCATAAATATCACATGACAAAAATACTATATAGCACTATGGGTGTGCCTAGCCATGCTGTCGTCACTGCACAGTCAGGGTGAGAGTGATCTCCCAGCAGGACATACTGAGGTCACCCTGTCTGTGTACGTGGTGGCCAGGCACTAAAATGTCCCAGTCAGTGCCCTATGTCCTGTGCAGATGCACCCTGGCCAGGCCACCCTATCTGGGCTATACCCATGGTACCTTGCTCCTCATTATGCACATTGGCAGGCCAATACTGGCAACAGTGCTGGCAGTGTGGGCTGTGGAAGGTGTTTGCAGCCACCACACACTGTATAGACAGACACACACTCCGACACCTATGCCAGCATTGTGCTACTATAGAGGAGTCTATCAGCCCTGGCCACCACACTAGTCCTGGGCACAGTACAGGCATGGATATGGTACGCAATACTGTTGGGGGGCACTCCCCAGGGTGGTAAACACTGTCAGAGACCAGACCTGAAGCACACACCACAGACATCCGAAAGATTGTTATGATGGAGCTCAAACAGCAAACTGTGCTTAACGTAGAAATCGCTATCTGGCAGTAATCATAAAAAACGTTTGATAGCTGTGTACCGTATACCCAGGTGTAGGGTGGCATTGCTAAGGTATGCAAGTGCTAGTATTGGGGGATGCACGCAGGGCCCAATGTCCTGCCTCTCCAGGAGGCATTGGCTAATGGGGCCTGTGGGTGTGGGTGTGGATGTGTCTGCCCTTGTTGGCTGCTGCTTTACGGCAGAGGTTCCCAACTCCAGTCCTGGTGTGCCAAACACTGTTCGGGTTTTCATGCTGTCCCTCATGAATATGCATGAGCTACATCTGCATACCATGGGGGTGGTGCATAGATATGCAGCACAGGCATCTTTATTAGAGGCAGCATGGAACCTGAATGGTGTTTGGCCCTCCAGGACTGCATTTGGGAGACTCTGCTCTAGGTAATGCACATTTCTATGATGTTTGTGTTGTGTGGGGTAAAATATAGGTGTTTGACCCATGCTTATGTTTTCAGCAATAAAGGTTCAGTCTTTACTACCATGTTTTCTGCATAGGTAAAATAAAGGGACTGGGTTGGCAGGAGCCCCAGCTGGGATTTGAACCTCTGACCTTCTGGTCCTAAAGGCACTGGCTGTGTTCGCTGCACCACCGTCTTAGCACGACAACAGTGCATCCCCTGGGGAGTCCATGGCTGTTTGTCAGACAGGGCCTGTCTGTTGGAGTGCACTGCACCCACGTGAAGGGGGCTAGGCCACCGTCTGCTGTGGGCAGCAGCCACTGCCCCCTCCACCAATGGTACCCCTCTGCCACCATGCTGACATGGCCTTATATTGGAGACAGCATCACAGCTGAATGATATGTGGCCCTCCAGGACTGCATTTAGGGGACTGTGGTCTAGGTAATGTGCATGTTTCTGGTGTCTGTGCTCTGTAGGGTAAAATACAGGTGTTTGGACCATGCTTATGTTCTCTGCAAAAAAGGTTGGTCGTTACTATCGCGGTTTAGTGGTGGGTAAAATATGGGGATTGGGTTTGCAGGGGCCCCAGCTGGGACTTGAGCTGCTGACCTTTGGCTCCTGAACACACTGTCTGTGTTCACTGCACCACACTGTGGCCACAGAGACAGTGCAGTCCTTGGAGATAGGAAACCTGGCCAAAGAAATCAGAAACCCTGCTCTGCACAATTTCACTGTGGGCTCATTCATCTTGTATTGAGACAAAAGGGCAAATAAACATTAGAAATGGCCTCGAAAAAAAGGGAAATAAAACATAACCAAGCTGGGCAAAAGTGATATCAATGGGCAACAGTAAAAAACACTCCCAGGAAAGCTCCAAAAAAAAGAGCTTTTTGAAAGGGTCTATGGAGCGTAGACCCTTCCAAAAATCATTTCCTTTTTTTTGAGCTTTCCTGGGAGTGTTTTTTATTGTTGCCCATTGATATCACTGTTGCCCAGCTGGATTATCATTTTTTAGAATTTTTGTGTGGTCATTTGCTATTTTGTTCTGTGCACATGTATCACACTGCTCACGTTTTGTAGGTTTCCCTGGTTTTGCTGTACATTGCTGACAGAAATGGTTTCTCTTCCCTTTAAATCGTCTCTACTGCGAGGTTTTCACTCGTGGTATTTTTTTAGTTGAATTTCAGCCCCGCTCCTGTGCGGGGAGCCTCTCCCCCCCCACTCTCCACCCATTGACCCCGTCCCTCCGCCCCTCGGGAATCTTCCTCCGCCCTCAGAATGCCTTTCCACGCCTCTATCGCACATCAGCGCGCCGCGCACTTGTGCGGGCCCGTTAGTGCTTTTTTGTGCCCCGCACACGTGCACTATTAGCGTGCGCTAAGGTACCTTAGCGCATGCTCAAGTGCGCCCCGCACAATTGCACGGTTTAGTAAACATACCCCCAAATGTCACCCAGATTCCTTTCTCTGTTATAGGCAATAGGCAATTTTTGATCCTGAAAACATGGAAAAGTCTGTAGAATGTGCCAGTGTTTCATAATTTTCTGTATGTGGGACGACAGATATGAAAAGTGCATCATACAAATATATTTGTTATCAGTTTGCTGCTCCTTTGTGGGTTTTTGTTTTTTTTTATTGAAAGTTTTTCAGTCATATACAACAACCAAATAAAGATAAGAACATCACTGATGTTACACAAGATTAGAACCAAATATTACTAAAGTCATCAAAAACAATACAGTAACAAACAGAAAATACAGTCCACGTCATGAGAACCGTCCGCTGCTTAAATAACGTAGTATTGATGTCTCCTCTTAGTATGTAGTCAATCTTTTTGACTTGATCTCTGCTCCTTTGTTTTTAATAGATCTTGCCTGCATGATGAATGGGCCTTATGGTATCCCTCTCAATACATCTAGAAGGGTAGCCATGTTCTGCAAATCTGCAAGCCATATCTTTGGATTGTGTCTCACATTCTACCATATTTGTATAAAGCCTATGTTAGTGCAGAAATTGTGAGGTAAGCAGGTTTTTCTTGAGGCTGGTGTTGTGAAAACTATCATATCATAGTAGTTTATTCCTATCAGTTGGCTTCCTATAGTGGTGGTCAACCCATAGAGAGACTTTCTAATAAGAATGTCCAAGAAAGGTATTTGGTGAATATCAAATTGCATTTGGACTTAAATCCACATCTTGGGTGTTCAGCCAGTCTAAGAATTGAAAAAGCGTAACAGTATCTCCTCTCCACAAAATGAAAATGTCATCTATATAACATTTCAAAAATAATCACCTCATTGAGAAATGGGGAAGTGAGAAGCTGAAGCAGCTCAAATTCAACTTCATATAGGTTGGCTATGTCAGGAGCCATAGCCAACCCCATGGGTGTTCCTTTGATTTGTTGATAAAAACATCCCTCCAAAACAAAATAATTTTCAGTCAAGGCTATCCGAGCTGCTTGCACACTGTGTTTTAATTTTACATGTATTATGATTTTATTTCATTAACTATTACTTTTTAAAATTCCAGTTGTTTTTTTGTGCCTTTCAGACTCCTGATGGAGGCTTTACAGCCAAAACTTGGCCAAGTCAGATCTTTTGAACTTAAAGAGTTTTTGAATAAAATTGTGTTTTTACAGCAACTGCTAGTGTGGCCATTTTTCTCTGTTTCTTCCTCTATAACATTAACAAAATTCATCCCTTTCTGAACACACTGCTAAAACACTTGTCCACTCTCTAATTACTTGCTGTCTCGACTATTGCAACCTCCTTCTTGATGGTCTCCCTCTTAGCCACCTTTCTCCCCTTCAATCTGTTCAGAACTCTGCCGTGTGACTAATTTTTCGCCAGCCTCAATATTCTTATATAACCCCTTTTCTCAAATCACTTCATTGGCTTCCCTTCTGTTTCCATATCCAATTCAAGCTTCTCCTTCTGACCTATAAGTGCATTCACTCTTCTGCTTCTTTCTCCCTACACCCCTCCTTGTGAACTCCGCTTTTCTGGCTTGCTTTTCTTTTTGCCCTTTTCTTCCACTGCCAACTCCAGACTTTGGCCTTTCACTCTGCTGCCGCTAATGCCTGGAACAAACTGCCTGAGTCTGTATATCAGGCTTCATCTCTGTCCCTTTTCAAGTCTGTATTAAAGGCTCACCTCTTAAAGTTGCTTTTGGATCTTGACTCCTTTTTTTCCCTTGTGTCTCCTTACCCTCCTTTTCCCCTTATTCTTATCCTTTTTTCTTGTCTGTCTTAATTAGATTGTAAGCTCTCACGAGCAGGGACTGTCTGTTTTTACAGCACCGTGTAAGCCTTGTAGTGCTTTATAAATGATTATTATTAGTAATAGTAACTGTTCCTGCCTATGAGATAGAAAGAGTCCATAGGAACCTGTACTCCATACCAGGTCCTGGCTCCCCTCCCTAGACTTTAATTGTGAGACTCCTTTGGCACCTGGAGTTGGAAGGTATGTTAAAAGAAGCCATAAAGATTGACTATGTGATGTACAAAGATTACACAATGATTATGTGACTTCCTCAAATAATCCAATAAAAAGCAAGCTTTTAGAGGAAACAACCAGGGAGTCTGTGAATGAGCATAGTATTTTCCCTTGGCAAATTCAGAGGCTTTTCCTCTCAAGCTGGCTTTTTATTGGGTTATTTGAGGAAATAACATAATCATAATCATAAAATGCCACAAGATGTCACCAGAGTTTTTCCATAGATCAAAGGAATTGCTTACATAAATAACTAGCATGAAATTTACTTAGATTGTAAAGTTCCAAAAATTATGCTGAGCAGGCAGCGACTTATAGTTAGTTATACAATGACCTATAGTTACATTAATGCTAAGCCAGCAATGTTCTATAGTTCCCTTAGAGTGCTCACATAGTTCATATGACTATGTGTCTGTCTTTATTTAAAGCAATGAGCAAAAAGCTAAACACTGTCTCCAAAGTTCATCTGGTCAGCACATATTAGATGCCTGTGTCAAGAAAGTCATAGGCCTCTTCAATTACATCCTGGAAATTTGGTATTCTTCTGCCTGTCCATCCTCACACTCTGAATCTAAGTGCAGAAACACTTTGTAAGCACTGATACTCAGATACCATGGTATGTTCAAGCACCAAATGTTCAGTGCAAGTATATGGTTTCCAGCAAAGTTTGTGGTAACTACGTAAAGAGTAAGGATTTTTTTTATTTATGCAAATTTTCAATGATACAGCAAAGAACAAATATTCCTTACACAGATTACAGAATATGATAGCAATAATGCCAATAAGCAAACAACAAAGAAATAAATATAATCATAAACTGTTGTAGTTCGATACAGTGGGGGGAGAGAGAAAAGAAATATTCAGCCAAATCAGAGCCTTTGGCTAAAATCATCAAGAATACTTAACAAGAAAGAAACCAAATAACTGCGGAGGGCCCCGGGACTATATCTAGGAGGATTAAGCTGTTATAATAGCCAGTGTTACTCGGATAAAACAACTGCAGGAAGCCTAGCATTAATAAAGGCATTTAAATCATTGGGGTCAGCAAAAACATATTTCATATCATTATAAAACACTAAACATCTGCAAGGATATCTAAGAAAAAAGGTTCCCCCAATTTGTAACACACCAGATTTATATAATAGGAACTGCTTCCTCCTCTTTTGAGTTTCCTTAACTAAATCTGGAAACATTGATAACACAGGTACACTACCAAAAACCTGCCTCCAGTTTTGCAACTGATTCCTATAGATTTTGGGGTGCTGAATCCAGGAAAAATAGCCAAAATGTTCCATCACGTCACGTTTTCTTGCAAAATTAGATTTCTTACCCATATAAGGAATGTTCACATAATTTCTTTTTAGCTGACTGCAGTTTATTTTCTTGGCCCAAAATAGAGGTTGTAATGGTTAACTAACTAGAAACACTCCCTCATGATATTTTAGAGTGTTTTGTATTCATTTTATACATTAACAGGACAATTGGGAGGCGGGGGGCTAAATCCAGTACTCGCGCTGGCGCATGTTCTTTCCTGTTCGCCTCGCCTCGTTCGCTCGCTCAAACACGGTGGTTGCGACATGAACGTTCCTGTCAAATTTCAGTTTCTTGCAAGTTCATTATTACCTTTTGTTTGCTCAGTCGTAATCCAGCTTTATTCCGAAGTGGTTCACTACAATTGTAGTTTGCAGTGCTGTGTATTTGTGATGGCTCACAGAGCCAGAGGTTGCGTCAACTCTCCGGACAGTTTTTGTTTTATTTGTGGGGAATATACCGTGAAAAAGCGGCAGAGGAACATTTCTGCATTTATTAAAAAAGTATATTTCGCCTATTTCGGTTTGAAGTTAGGCGATCAAGACAAACCGTGGGCTCCTCACAAAGTGTGCAAGACATGTGAGGAAGATCTACGCTTATGGATGAAAGGTAAAAAACAAGCATTTCGTTTCGGAATACCTATGATGTGGCGTGAACAAAGAGACCACAGCAGTGACTGCTATTTTTGCTCTTGCATTGTGAAGGGATATAACTTAAAAAAATAAGAATGTAATAAGTTACCCCAACCTTCCCTCAGCAATTAGGCCTATGCCTCATAGCAACGAAGTACCTGTGCCTGAACCACCAAAATCTTTGGATCATATTTGTGTGGACGGTTCTGATCATGATGAGACTCATCAGATGGCTTTTCCCGATGAGTCCAGTACTTCCGAGTTTGAAACTGAACCAGATCCGAAACCTGAATTTTTCTCTCAAGCTGAATTGAATGATTTAGTCTGGGATTTAGGACTCCCAAAAGATGCTGCCCAACTGCTAGGTTCTCGGCTTAAACAGAAAAATCTATTGTCACCAGGAACAACTTTTTATTGGTACCGCAACCGCGAGACACAATTTTTGAAGTATTTCAGCAAAGAGGAAGATTTGGTATTTTGCAACGATATATACGGAGTGATGGAAAAGTTTAAACTCAAGTATAATCCTGCTGAATGGCGGCTGTTCATTGATTCGTCAAAAGACAGCATAAAAGGTGTTGTTCTTCATAATGGCAACACATTCGCTTCAGTTCCTATTGCTCACTCTGTTATTCTCCAAGAAAAAATACGAGAATTTGGCCCTGATTCTTCAGAAGATTCGTTATGATGAGCATAAGTGGATGATTTGTGGAGACTTTAAAATTCTATCCATGCTATTAGAGCAGCAATCCGGTTTCACCAAATATCCCTGCTTCCTTTGCTTGTGGGATAGCCGGGCCCGCGACCTACACTGGGGGAAAAAAGACTGGCCAATTCGGGAGTATTTGAGACCCGGTGAGAAAAATGTTCTTCATGAGAGCTTGGTACCTCATGATAAAATTCTATTACCACCTCTCCACATTAAGTTGGGTCTCATTAAGCAATTCATCAAGTCCCTTCCAAAAGATGGTGAGTGCTTTCGGTACCTTTGCTCAAAGTTCCCCCGACTTTCTGAAGCAAAGCTAAAGGAAGGAGTGTTTGTTGGCCCTGATATAAGGAAACTCATTTCAGATGGAGCATTCGCTGAAACGATGTCTGAGAAGGAAAAAGAAGCCTGGGATTCCTTCAAGGATGTTGTTCTCAAATTCTTGGGGAACAGGCGGGATGAGAACTATAAGGATATTGTTGCCAGGATGCTCAATGCCTTCAAAGAACAAGGCTGTAACATGAGCCTGAAAGTCCATTTCTTGCACTCCCATGTGAACTACTTTCCCAAAAACTTGGGGGCGTACAGTGAAGAACAAGGTGAAAGGCTTCACCAGGACATCAAGGACGCAGAGAGAAGGTACCAAGGAAGATGGAACACCACTATGATGGCTGATTTCTGCTGGTTGCTGCTGCGGGAAACCCCAGATGAAAAATACGCCAAGCAGCGCACCAAGAGAAGCATTCGGGGGAAGAAGAAACGGGCCCACCAGGAGATTGATTGACCCAAGAATGACTTTAAAATCTAAACTGTGTTGACAAATATCGTGTTTTTACTAAACTTTGAAATAAAAATTTGCTAGTTATTACCACAGTGTCGGATCTCATTTATTAGAGTTTTATTTTCACACCATCGGGTGTTTGTCTTCATGTATTGCAATGGTGCGATTTGCGTTTTCTATTCTTACATACATACCTGTACAACATTTTTTGCACATTTCTTTGCTTTGCTTTGTGTCTAACCTCGCTCTTATATGCTCAATGTTTGTGCACATGTATGTGGCTGTTTTAAGTGCAGACAATTTTGCTACCATCACAGTGTGTTTTGTTGACATTACTCTATTCTTATGTGCTGCCTTGTTACAATTTTCTTTATTCTTATTTGAATAACTACTAAACAATTAGTATAAAGAATTCATCCAAGAAACTTTTATCTCGATCGCACTCAATCTGAAACGTTCACCTCAAACTGCTAACCCAATGTAGCAAAAAATCTGTACGTGATGGAGCAAATTGGTTACCAGATTTGGATTCAGCGCACCAAAAAACGTAAAAATCAATCAAAACATTAGAGGCAGTTTAAAAAAAAACTTTTTTAGTGTACCTGTGTAATCTAAACCCTAGGAAGGTTTCCAATCGTTTCTTAAAGAACATTTTTAAAAGCCAATCTTTATCTGATATTAATGCACATTGGACTAACAATGTTGAAGATATGATAGTGGAACCCCCTCCCCCAGTGTCCTCAAGAAGACCGGTAACATCCAAGACGTTAAAGTTCACTTTAGACACCAACTCTGTAGTCTCAGCTTTCTTTTTCTGTCGTGGTAAATAATATACCTTGGTGAGAGGTGGAATCAAGTCAGCAGGAATTTTCAAAACCTCCTTCATATACCTTTTAAACATATCTAGGGCCGTAACCCCAGAAAGACATGGAAAATTCAAAACACGTAAATTCGCTGCTCTGGAAGCATTTTCCAACACTTCTAATTTATACCTCAGTAAACCGTTCTCCTTAGTCAAAGCCGACGACACGTCGGAGACTGTGGCAAGCTGAAAACTAATAGCAATATTTTGTACCTTAAGCTGCTCACATGTAGACAAAGCCATATCAATATTAGCAACATTCTTCTGTATGCTGACCGCGTTTTCTCGGACATGGGTCATCAACGTTGCAGACTGCATTTATAGAAGTTGAAAGAGAGGAAATAGCTTCCCAGATAGTCTCCAAAGTAAAAACCAGAGGACGAATCAAAGTTGGTAGTGGCAACAACGGCGTCGACACAAACTGCGGGGCAGGAATTTCCTCCGAGCTGCACGGCTCTAAACATCTGCCCGATGCCTCCCCGAGACTATCGGGGGTCAAGGAACCCAGCTGCTCAGGCTGCACCCTCTCCACAGTCGGCGCCCCCACCTCGGGAGACGTCGGCATCACTGTTCCCTCTAAGCTGTGCGTGTGTGCGCGCGCGCACACAACTCGCCGAGCGAGCGCACATACTTTACAACAGAGCACACAAAAATTACAGTTTTGATTTTGATAGAAAACACAGACGTCTTAAAATTTAAAAGTTGTGATTGTAATAGAAATTTTCTGCTTCATTTAGTAATCGTCTATTTTCATTTAATTTGATTAAAATCAATGTGGCGTACATACTGTATTCTGACGTGTAGTCAAATTTTAAAGTATATCACTCTGAGTGTCATTATGTAGCGCACAAAAATTTAACCTTCCTTCAAAAGCTGCACAGCTGATATTTTATGCGCACACAGCCTACAGAAAATTAGAGGGAACATTGGTCGGCATCACAGAATCTGAGGAGGGTTCCAACACAGCAGGGCGTGGTGGTGGACTCCTCACTTCAGGAGAGAGAGAAATTTCAATTTCCAACGGCCGCGTCGTAGCCTCTGCACTCGGCGCGGCCAAGCCGGCTCGTATCTCCTGCTTCTTCTCCGAGGACAAGGTAACAAAACGGTCCATAGGACCAGCACTGGGTAGTTGCGGCTCAGAGGGAAAATCCCCCAACTTCCCCTTTCTCTTAGGCATAGATGGTCAAGGAATCAAACACACCACAGCCATCTTGAATAGTCTCCTCCCCCCACAAGGACTTTTTTTAAAAGTTTCAAGCTGCCACTAGATTCCTGAGAGGTAAAGATGGCACTGGGAGTAGTAGTACTGAATGAGATGAAGACAGAAAACCCTGTATGTGGTGCTAAACAGACTGACCTTATAGGGTGGAATGAAAAAACAATAATCTAGAAAACAACTCAGCAAAAGGCAACTGGCCAACAGATAAGAGTCTCAGTGAGAGTGGAGGAAATGACCTGATGCCTTTGGTGCAGCAGGATATGGAATGTACTGGGGGAGAGGAGTCACTCAGTGTAACTTCTGAACTGCAGAGTTCGTCATCACCTGTTGAGGATAGGTATGTAAGAGATGGGGCAGTGGCAGAAAAGGAGTGTTCCACTGCTAATATTGCTGCAAATTGTATTCTGAGTAAAAGGCTGATTAGATCAGAGAAAGACAGAGATTGTAAGCCTGATTCCAGGGGCTAAGAGTGAAATGGATTAGGGGAATGGTTGAGCCAATCATGGTGGAGGGGGGTTGACCATCATGAGGGAGTAATGAAAGCTCATGGAGAGGAATTTTAGAAGATCCATTCAAGTGCAACCTGGGAAGGCTTAAGCCAGAATGTCTAAAAAAAATGCAGGTATTCCAAGCTGTGGATGTGATTTCAGAAAGCTTGACATGCCCGATATGGCTGTCTGCGAGGGTATCTACCTAGACATCCCCAAAATGGACATCTAGAATAGCCTAATGGTCAGAGTAGTTGGCTAGGAACAGGGCATCCAGGGTTCAAAGCCACTGCTGCTGTCATTAACATTGTGCTGAGTACTGGGGATGAGGGAGTGTATTCTTCACTACACCCTCTGGATGTTCTTCAGCTAAAATGAGCACTTTTCAGATGTTTGTTCATGGCTGTTCATGCCTCAAAGTCAAAACAGGTCTAAGGTTAAATGTGACTGCCAGATATTCATGACATTTCTATGATCAAGCGGGGACTTCCTGGTTCCTTGGTATGCCCTGGCTATGCCTCCTCCACACCCCTATTCAGATTTGAATGTCCTCATGTTGGAGACATCCCCAGAGCCGGCTTCTAAAATGGCTAAGGAAATGTCTCTGTGCTTTGGACAACTCTATGCCTGTTTTCTGATGTCCAAAGCATGAATACAACTTCTAAAAGGACCTCTATAGCAGTAATACTGACCCAGATTTAAAAATTGGTTTAGGTGGGTGGGATCAGGGGTAGTATGAGCTGAGTGGTGAGGTATGTGTTTAGTGGCATTGAATTTAGTATGGAGATGTTTGGGATGTGTTATATTGGATTTAGGGGGGTTGGGAGAGCATTGTGACGGGATGGCTATGCTTCGGTCTTTACTGAGGAAGATGAAGGATGTTACCCATGACTGAAATGGTATTTAAAGGTGCGGAAGAATGGAAGGAAATATTGATACATCAGGAAGATGTATTACAACTATTTGATAAACTGAAAAGTAGCAAATCACCTGGACCAGATGATATACATCCAAGGGTGTTGAAAGAACTGACATGAGACTGCAGACCTGCTATTAGTAATCTGTGACCTATCATTAAAATCATCTGTAATACCTGAAGATTGGAGGATGGCCAACGTAACGCCAATTTATAAAAAGGGCTCCAGGGGTGATCCGGGAAACTAGAGACCGGTGAGCCTGACGTCAGTACCGGGAAAAATGGTAGAAACCATCATAAAGAACAAAATTGCTGAACATGTAGATAGTCATGGTTTAATGGGAGACAGCCAACATGGCTTTAGACAAGGAAGATCTTTCTTACTAATCTGTTATGTTTTTTTGAAAGTGTGAATAAACAGGTAGACAAAGGTGAGTCTGTTGAAATAGTGTATTTGGACTTTCAGAAAGCCTTTGACAAGGTCCCTCATCAGAGCCTTTTGGCAAAACTAAAAAGTCATGGGATAGGAGGCAGTGTACTGTTGTGGATCAGGAACTGGTTAAAAGATAGAAAGCAGAGGGTAGGGCTAAATGGCCAATTTTCCCAATGGAGAAAGGTGAATAGTGGTGTACCCCAGGGATCTGTGCTGGGTCCGCTGCTTTTTGACATATTCATAAATGACCTGGAAAAGGGAATAACGAGTGAGGTTATCAAATTTGCAGATGACACAAAACTATTTAAAGTTGTTGAAACCCATGAGGATTGTGGAAAATTGCAAGAGGATCT
Organism: Ichthyophis bannanicus; assembly: GCA_033557465.1. Classification (NCBI taxonomy): domain Eukaryota; kingdom Metazoa; phylum Chordata; class Amphibia; order Gymnophiona; family Ichthyophiidae; genus Ichthyophis; species Ichthyophis bannanicus. Next base: position 1,637,240,968 of record CM066031.1, on the reverse strand, counting down.
TGACAAATTGGAAGACTGGGCATCAAAATGGCAGAAAATAAATTTAATGTGGACACGTGCAAAGTTAAGCACCTAGGAAAGAACAAACCAAACTATTGTTACACGATGCAAGGTTCCACATTAGGAACCACCACCCAGGAAAAAGATTTAGGCGTCATTGTGGATAACATGTTAAAACCCTACGCCCAGTGTGCAGTTGCGGCCAAGAGAGCTAATAGAATGCTAGGTATCATAAGGAAAGGAATGGAAAATAAAACAAAGGATATTATAATGCCTCTGTATCGTTCCATGGTGTGACCGCACCTTGAATATTGTGTGCAATTCTGGTCACACCATGACCAGATGGCTGGCAAAGAGATGGCTGAGGGGAGATATGATAGAAGTCTATAAATTAATGAATTGAGTGGAATGGGTAAACGTAGATTGATTGTTTACATTATCAGAATATAGAAAGACTAGGGGACATGAAATGAAACTACAGGGTAAACTATTTAAGACAAATAAGAGAAATAATTTTTCACTCAACGTATAATCAATCTCTGGAATTTGTTACCAGAGGTTGTAGTAAAGGCTGTTAGTGTAGCTAGGTTTCAAAAAGGTTTGGACAAGTTCCTGGAGGAAAGATCCATAAACCATTATTAAAAGGGACCTGGGATTTCACTGCTTGACCCAATACAAGCACTGTGGAACCTGTGTCTTATGGGGAAACAGCTAGGTATATATGACTTAGATTGGCCACTGTTGGAAACAGGATACTGGGCTTGATGGACCTTGTTCTGACCCAGTATGGCATATCTTATGTTCTTATGGCTTTTCATAGCAAGCAGGGGAGGGCTGCTATATTTACAGTGTAGGCAATGTGGGTGGTTGGGGCCTACTGAGAGTATGAGATAATATGGGAGGCATAAATAGCCCAATAAAAAGAAAAAGAAGTCTCAAATATTTAATGGATAGCAAGGCAGATTTTGCCCTGCTCCAAAAAACTCATCTCTCTGCTCAGGAGCTCTTGAAATTAAAGGAGTGATGTGGAGAGGTGTTTTTTCTGAATTTAATTCCAAGAAGAGAAAGGTGGTGTTCATTTAAGTGAATAATATTATTCCTTTGGTGTAGAAGCTGAGCTGAAATCTAAATCCTCAATACAATACCTGGGAGTCACCTTTGATCAACGCCTGGATATGAAGGCCGACATAGGAAACATAGTCAGATCAGTCTACTACAAGATCCGCTCACTTAGGCATCTACGTTCCATCCTTGAACCAACTGATTTTCGGACAATTTTCCAGGCATTGGTCATACCTCATTTTGACTATGCCATATTACAAGGTCTTCCCCAATCTACGTTAAACCCGCTGCAGCTAGCCATGAATGCGGCAGCAAGAGTCCTCCACGGAGCCTCCAGGAGCGACCACGTGACGCCTCTGCTGATACAGCTACATTGGCTACCCATTCATGCAAGAATTGTCTTCAAGACCTTGATAATCACTTTTAAAGCTGTTCACAATCTCTCACCTGCATCCGTAACCGCCCTCATCCATTCCACATCCCCAAATAGAATAAGAAGATCCACGGCTATAAACTCCCTAAAAGTCCCAAAGGCACTTACTGTTTGCACCAAATCGACAGCCAACAGGGCCTTCAGTCTCAGTGCCCCAAGATACTGGAATGCATTACCCCATGATATCCGGGCTATTAAGAACCTACCACAGTTTAGGAAAGCCCTCAAAACCCACCTCTTCAACAAGTACCTTATAGAGCCCATCTGCATCCCCTAGAACCTCAGGACACCCCCGATACCATTCTCAGTCAAATTTACAGTATCACAATCAACTCACCATGTGGATACTCAAACCTATGAAGTGAATTGTGTTTTCTATGCAACTTCTTTGATTATGACTCCATGTAATAAGTTTTGTAAATAGTTTACCCGTTATCCAAGTTTCTGTCCCCTGTTATATGTAAACTCATACATGTTAACTGTACTGAGCATTTTGTTCCATGTAAACCGTGCTGATGCTGAATAGTGCGGTATATAAGAGACTGTAAATAAATAAATAAAATAAATAGTATAAGATGGAATGGGATAGCCAAGGATGCATAGCTTGAGTAATAGGAAGGATGGATCAGTGGGAAATCTCAAAACACACTCAATATGCACTGAATGGGCGCAAGGGTCCATTTTAAAAATCTTATCTATTGAATTTTGAAGATGCAATCAGGAGGTCCCTGGTGGAAGGGAATTTGATTTGGTGGATGGTCAGAACAGAATCAGGGGGTAAGAAATTACACTTACTTTTCCAGAGAATGCTATCTAGGAGGAACCAAGCATGGTGGCTGCTGAACATTGCTTTGCATCTGATAGTAATTTCGGATCATGCAGTGATTTTGGGGGACTTGATCCCAGAAGAGGCTCAGGAGGTATAGCAGCCTAGAAATGGAAAGCAAATATGAATCTACTGCTGAAAGGTGACAGACTTCTCCTGATCTTCTCTGGGAGGTGGGAAAAGCTGTTATGTGAGGGGTATTAATTCAACTAGCTGCTAGGAAAAAGAAAGAAAAGGAAAAGGTATTAAAAGCTCTATGTGAGGAACTGGCAGGGTTTCGGAAACAACATAAGGTCATGGGGAAGTGGGAGGTTCTCCAAGAGCTGATAAAAGTCAAAAATAATATTGACAAGCCAGAGAATGACAAAATATAATTGTATTACACCTTACTAAGAAGAATTTCCTGGGACATTGAAATCAAGTGGATAAACTCTTAGCGTGGTGACTAAAGAAACAAAGGAAAGCTAGACTGGTGAAAGAGACTGAAGGGGAGGGGGAAACATAGAAGAATTGATTATGAATATAGAAACATAGAAACATGATGACAGAAAAAAGACCACATGGCCTGTCTAGTCTGTCCTTCCATATCAACAACTACAACAGTTCCCTTTTGACCTTTAGAGATCCTCTGTGTTTGTCCCATGCTTTTTTGAATATAGAAACATAGAAGAATTGATTATGACTACCTCAGGGTCTGCATTTGAGCAATTGAATTTAAAACTTTATACTTATGCAGATATCATCTCACTGCTGTTGACTTTTTCTCCTTCTAAAGATTTTTATAAAACTCATAACGCTGCTTTTGGAAATTTGGGCCAAATTGTTACGCTTGCAAGTCAATATTTCAAAAACAAAGGTTATGTGCTTTAATAATAATAAACCTTTACCAGATTCTTTAATGTGTGCTTTGGCACAATTAGGGCTGAAGTTAGACCCGGTCTTAAAAATTCTTGGAGTTTTGATAGGTCTCAAATGTTAAATTTGTATCTATGTAAGTTTGATTGTCTTTTTATAAACTACACCAATTGTGTAGATTAAGAGGCTATTTTTTAATAAAACATTTTCAAATTGCAGTGCAAAATGCCATCTTGTCATATTTGGACTATGGAATTTTATTATTTCTGAATTGTTCTCAATTTCAGATTAGATGATTACAGCTGTGTCAATCCACAGCTGCTTGCCTCATTTTTGGCATCTCCCAGTATACTAAAATAACCCCTCTGCTACATAAATTGGTTGAGGGTCACTAACCAGTTTCATTTTTTTTTTAATTTTTTATTTATGAAAATTTTACAAATAAATCAAGAAAGTTCAAACAAAACATTCTTGCAGAAAAAGAGCAGACACAACAGAAAATGCTATTTACAAGATTTACAAAAAAGAAAAAAAGAATCAAGCAATTTCAAATGAAAATAAGTCCGCCCATCCTAGCCCACAAAAATAACAGGGGAGATACCACATTATAAACTCTAACAACATATGCAAAGAAAAGGTAAGGCAGACAGCTAAATCCAGATAACCTAACTCATGAGGGCACAAGAGAGGAATCAATTGAGGACTCCAGGCACCTAGCATTGATGAAAGCCATCAGCTGGGAGGGCTCATAAAAAATATAAGAAACAGAGTGAAATTTCACTAAACATTTACATGGGTGCTTTAAGAAAAAGAGCCCACCCAGCTGCACTACCCCAGGATGAAGCAGGAAAATTTTCCGTGTGTCGTTTCTGAGTACCCCTAGCTAAATCAGGGTAAATACGTATCGATAATCCTCGAAACGGTAGCTTCCTTTTCTGAAAGAAAAGTTTTAACATCTATTCTTTGTCAGAAAGTAATGTGAACGTTATTAACAGTGGAAGGAACCTGAGAATCATAACCTGAATTTTCCAACAAATCAGTTACATTCAGAATATTCCCCTGCTCTTGGTCTCCCCCTAAATTAACCAAAGCCGGAGTTAATTTCGCCTAGATAGATAATACATCTTAACAAGGGGTGGGATCAATTCAGCAGAAACCCCCAATACATCAACTAAGTATTGTTTAAACATATCTCTAGCTGAGACTGTAACAAGCCTTGGAAAATTAATTATTCTCAAATTATTTGCTTTAGTCAAGTTATCCAAATGTTCCAACTTAACTTGAACAGATGAAAAGTTCTTTTTATAAGCTTCAGAATGTTCCTCAAGAGAAGCAACCTTATTCCGCGTTTCTTCCACTTCAGACTGTATCCCCGACACCTTCCTTTCCAACTCCTCAACTGCAGCCAAAGAACTATTCACTTTCAAAGCCAGTGACGAGACCTGAGGCAATAAGACTTCTCCCAAAGAGACAATAGCATGCCAAATAGCCTCTAAGGTAAAGTTAGCAGGTCGCTGTAGGGAGAAAGCCATCATTGATTCAACAGGTGGTAAAACAGATTCCATTCTTGCTGGCGACTCTCCTCCTCGCAATACATGGACCTCTTTCCCTGCTCGATCCTCGCTTGCCAACGCTCTTGGTTGTAAAGAGCAGTGCCGTCCTAAGATTGCACTCTCAGGCTCCAAAAGCCCCTCCGCTCCCGACCCTCTCGAGCCAATGACTTCCCCCTGCGTCGGGGGAGAATCAAGCTCCAGGAACCTCTCAGGCAGGGGCTGGCAACGGAGCACTTTCGGCGCTGGGCTCAACGCTGGGGAAAAAGATGATACCAAAGCAGCCGTTGAGTCCCTAGACTGGCGAAACTGCAGGTCTGCTTACTTCCCCAGCCACCACCGGATCCTGAGCAGCATGAGTAAGAAAAGCGTCCGGGGACCCACAACTGAAGAAGCAACCAACGTAGAGGTATGGGGGGGGGGGGTTGGGAGGGCAATGACCCACCTCTCCCCTTACGCTTCTTCCCCATTAACAAACGCTCTCACAGTCGGTGCAGCCGGCTGCTATCATCTTGAAGTGGACACTCCCTCCCTTAATTCTCATTTTTGATTAACCAATTTCATTTTAAGTTTTTATGTTTTTTATACAAATTCTGTAACGACTTTGTTCCAGAATATCTTTTATTGTTATTACTTCCGTTAATGACTTGTAAATATAAGCGCTTACAATCTATTAGCACCTTACTGTATACATCTTGTAGGAGTGTTTATTTAAAATTAGGCACACCATTCCTTAGTTGGAAGTATGATGTTGGTCTGAATTGCCCAAATATTTGAAATGTATCTCTTCTTTTCCTCAATTTCATAAAAGATTGAAAACATGGTTGTTTAATCAAAATTAATGGTTTTTCTTATGTAGGTGTTTTTTCTTTGCTGTAAACTGCACAGAACTAATATTTAGCATGGGATCATTGCGGTATATAAAATTGTGTTAGATTAGATTAGAAGCATACAACACTATAACAGATAAAGACCATATAGCCTATCCAGCCTGCCTTCCCTAAGAACTATTAATTTCTACAATACAATCCTCTCCCTAAAATAACCATTGTACTTGTTCCATGCTTTCTTAAATTCAGATACAGTTCTTGTTTCTATCATCTACACTGGGAGGTTGTTCCAGGCATCCACCACCCTTTCCATAAATAAATATTTCCTCAGATTATTTCTGAGTCTTCCCCTTTCACCTTCAACTTATGGCCCTTTGTTCAAATCGAGGATTGTCTAAGTCGCATCCTTGAGTTAAAAACTTTTATGAGAAGTTATACACATCAGAATGCTCTCTGAGAGAGGAGAATGTATTACCATGTCTGAACAGGGCTAATCAACAAGCTGGAAGAGATAGAAGAAGCAATGTTGGAGTTATGAGCACCAAAAAGTGATCTGAACTGCTTCTCTCAATCTTTGACTCCTCTATTTGTCATCTGCAAACACAAATTACAAGAAGAGGGCTGATGATTGCATCCCAGGCACTAAAGGCACCAGTTATGGGTATCTGTGGCAGGTATGGTCCTTGAGTACCAGGAACACTTCTTAATCCCACTGGCAAGTTTTTGGGACTTATCAGCTGGAAAAACAGCCACAGTGAAATCAAATTACTTGATTGTAAAAAAATAGAAGGCACCCACAGCTGGAGCACCAGCGTCTAAGGGGGCAGAGGTACTGCAGAAAAAAAGGAAACTTTAATCGATCAAAAAAGAAATTAAGAAAGAAAAGAGAAAAATGTGATGAGCAGGCTGAAAAATGAAAAAGACACCATTGAAGGTGGCAGGGTCCCCAAGGAGGGGAAGAAAATACCGACTGAAGGGAGAGTCTTGAAAATGTGTCTGTTGGGCTCCATGGAAAAACAAAGACTGGTATAAAATGGCGCTGCCATGGCAGGCGGGAAGGTAGCATGCATGCATGCACAGAGGAAGCTCCCAAAAGCTTTAGTTATTAGCTGGGGAGCATTCCTACACGGGCTCTGTCAGATGACATTACCCATACAAGAGGACTTATTTCCTGCTTGTTCACGGAGAAAGATGACTACACAGTAGAATGTTATAAGATTTTGGTGTATAGGATCTCCCTAGTGTTGAGAGATCTCTTTAATGAGATCCTTAGAGAGGTCACGTGAGCATATAAGTGGGCGAGGACATTCCTTGTCTCACTCCCAGGATGCCCTGCCTAGTATCACAAAACTTTCAATTAAAACCAATTCTTCAGGGGAGAGTCCTTCCCCACTATAATTGGAAGGTCTCCTAACACAGATTTGGCAGGTGGCGGCTGCACTGACATGTGGTTGGTGGCGAAAAAAGTACAGGAGAAATTGGGCCATGATTCCAAGATGGCACCTGTGGTGGCCACAGTTGTCACGCCATCTTCCCTGGGCACAGAGAGCATTGACTCATCGCCGGAAAACCTGGCCTGAGAGGTAATAAAGCTTGTGGATCCGAAATTTGACAGGGTCCATACAGAAGCTGGAGGAAATGGGAGAAGCATTAATGGAGGTGGGCCATAAGATTGAGGAAGTGGAGCTGAGAGTGGCGGTGCTGGAAGATATTGAGGCACAGCATGAACGAGAGCTCTATAAGCAGCAGAAACACATTGAAATGTTGTCGGTTAAACTTTGCTCCAGGCAAAATAATCTCTGCATGATAGGAGTATCTGAAACCTGGACAGACCAACAACTTCCCTCGTTATTCAAAACCTGGCTTCCTAAAGAACTGGGACTGGCTTCGCTTGTAGGAGATAGCAAAGTGGAGCATGCACATTGGCTTGGACCCAGGTTGGAGGGCCATGAAAGACTGCATCCGGTCCTAGCCTGGATTTTGAATTTTCAGCACAAAACTCAACTGCTTCATGCTTTCCACAAACATCATGATCTGCAGCAAGATAACTGGCAGATTCTTCTTTTTCAAGATTATTCAGTTTCTCACACTGCCAAGCGGAAGGAATTCTCCTCCATCTATGCTGAACTTTTATGGTTTATCCTGTAACCTTAAAAATCTACCACAACCCATACTTTTGAGCAGGCGGGGCGGCTAAAAATTCATGGACATCCTGAAGTAATTGACGGACGGTTCTTGTTCCCAGCCGTGAATAGGGAGCGAGGGTTGGACTTGGATTTGTCTTTTTCATCACCTTGTCTATGGACCAGCATGATGGCTTGGAAAAGAGTGGCACCATTGCTTGGACACTCTGTTATATATAATGTGGTGGTAGTTATGATTTCAACTAGCTCTGCTCTCTCTTGGGTCCCTTCTTAGGGACTTGCCTTACTTTATCTGTTTGTGTTATGCAGGGTGGCTCTCCCTGAGGTGGGTAGGAGGGCAACCCAATGGCACCGTTGTTGGTGGCCCATTCTGTGATATCAGAGTTTGGCTGTGGCTGTTAGTTCTGTGGTGGTTGGGTGTTGTGTGTGTGCCAGCGTGAGAGAGTGTGAAGAGGAGGGGTTGGGTGGGGAGAGATTGTAGATGTGGTTGATATGGGGTGTATGGCTGATTAGGTTTAGAGAGATGTTGGGTGGGTGGGTCGGACTCTTGGCGGGTATTTTGGGATGCGGATGGATAACTAGATTGGAAAGAGGGAGGGGGACAGTTGGGAGGATTCTCTTAGCAGGAATATGCTCCACAGTGGAGACTCTGTTTGCTCCCGGGCTCTGAGGCTGGGCAGCTCCCAGGAGATATGATGTTAAATATTTCTCAGCATTATGCCACCATAGGCCACGTCACTTAATTTGCAGATAATCTCATGGAATAAGGGAGGAATCAGCTCTCAGATTAAGCACACTAAGATTCTGCAAGTTTTAAAACGCAAAGATGCCCACTTGGCGCTGCTTCAGGAAATCCATCTTAGTGCAGCAGAACATGAGAAATTAAGCCGGGACTTGGTAGTCAAAATTTATGGGGCCATCTCTGGAATTCGAAAGGCTGGGGTAGTGGTCTTGGTCAAAGGGGGATTACCCTTGGAGGTGACAAATCGGGAGGCCGATCTCCGGGGGCATTTTGTATTTTTAACAGCCAGATTATACAACGAGGAGCTTTTAATTGGCAACATTTACTCTCCCAGTGAATATGAGCACAGCTTTTTTCAGGATATCCTTCATCGAGTCTTGAAGGACTACCAAAAGGGACTGCTACAAGGAAATAGATCTACACCTGTGAATATTAATCTTCTGAAATAAACTCTAAATATTGGGGGAAAAGAGAATTATTTGGGTTAAAACTGTGTATTTTAGAATTCCGTGGCTTTGTCGAGTCAGTCAGGTCTTAGTACCACCAAAGGGCTTTGTATTTAAGTCAAAACAGAACATAGCTTAGCACAGGAAGTAATTTAAGAGTAAATAGACTCTGAAAGTGGTTTCTAGAGAGCTTTTTATTTCAATCAAATCAGAGTATAGCTTAAAGAGTATAGAAAGTATAAATAGAGTAAATTGTTACTGAAATAAAGTTGTTTCTAGACAGCTTTTTATCTAAATCAAATCAGAGCAAAGCTTAGCATACAGGTAGAATAGTCCTGAATAGGAAGAAATAAACTTGTTTCTAGTGACCTTTTCAAAGAGTCCTTTCAATTAGGAAGCAAAAGATCTGTGAAGTTGTCTTGAAGGGGTGTTAAAGGCAAGTGACAGATCAAAGGTGCAATTTAAAAGGCCCCTTCTATCAAACAAAGGGCTGCGTGAATCACCCAGGAAATTGGTAAGCCTTTACCTTAGAAGCAAGCCAACTTTTAATAGGTCTTAATTCCCTCCCACCTCTCAGATAATTGTAGCTTTTATAGACTCTTAAACCTCTTAAAGGGAAGGGGGTGCCCATATTCACTCTCAGGTGCAGCTGTTTATCCTCTTGCACTGAGGAGGTTTCTCCAAGGTCATGTGCCCATGAGGGAAGGGTTAGGACAGCCGTTTTAGTTGGTGATTTGATTTTAGGCAATTTAGATAGCTGGGTGGCTAGTGGACTTGAGGATCACCTGGTAACATGCCTGCCTAGTGCGAAGGTAGTGGACCTCACGTGCCACCTAGACAAAGTCTTAGATAGTGCTGGGGAGGAGTCTGTTGTCTTGGTACATGTTGGTACCAATGACATAGGAAAGTGTGGTAGGGAGGTTCTGGAGGCCAAACTTAGGCTTCTAGGTAGAAAGTTGAAATCCAGAACTTCCAGGGTTGCATTTTCTGAAATGCTTCCCGTTCCACACACAGGATCCAAAAGGCAGGCAGAGTTCCGGAGTCTCAATGCGTGGATGAGACACTGGTGCAAGGATGAGGGTTTTGGATTTGTTAGGAACTGGGGAACATTCTGGGGAAAGGAGGGGCATTTCCAAAGGGATAGACTCCACCTTAACCGGGATGGAACCAGGCTGCTGGCATTCATCTTTAAAAAGGAAATGGAGCATCTTTTAAACTAGAAAATAGGGGAAAGCTGACAGTCGTCCAAGAGCACATGGTTCGGAAGGATGTATCCTTGAAGGATACTAGCAAAAGATTGAAGTTAGGTCATATTGACAGAGACAAAGTAACCCAAATGCCCTTTACAGAGCAGCTAGTACTTAAAGATTCCAAGTTACCCCTGCCTACTGGTAACCAGATTAATATGAATAAAATACAGCCTCTAAAATGCTAGTATGAAAATGCTAGACGTATAAAAAATAAGCTGGGAGAGTTAGACTATACAGTCAAACCTCGGTTTTCATGATTAATCCGTTCGAAAAAGTCTGACTAAAACCGAAACGTATGAAAACTGAAGCAATATTTCCCATAAGAAATAATGTAAATCCAATTAATCCGTTCCAGACACCCAAAAATATTCACAAAAAATACATTTTATAGAGAATAACTATATTTTTACATACAGAAAACAATGAGAAATAAATATAAATGACTAATGAAATGGATAAATGAACATTTAACATCACTGAAAGCAAGCTAAGTACAGTACTGTACAGTACAGTATGTTAACATCTGGCCTTAGCCACCCCTGACAAGCTGCTGTGCCCAGCTCTCTTCGGAATCACATTGAATTCAGTCCATTAAAATACCTTTACATTATCTGCTCAATGCTTCAGAATGGCAGAAAATCTTAATGATATAGCTTCAGACGTACCCTGCAAGAGAAAGAACTGCCTCCCACATTCATGCAACATCTCCTGCTTACGTTGACAGCTTTTCTTCCCTGCTACCGGGACAAAATCTCAGTCAAAAGACGTTGAAAACCGAAGCAATGCATGAAAACCGGGACAAAATCTCAGTCAGAAAAGACGTTGAAAACCGAAGCGTATGAAAACCGGGGCAAATGAAAACCGAGGTTTGACTGTATAGCACTAATTGAGATGTTAGATATGATTGGTATCTCAGAGACATGGTGGAAGGAGGGCAACCAGTGGGACACTGTGATACCTGAGTATAAATTATATCGCAAAGATAGAGTAGATCAAAATGGTGGAGAGGTTGTGCTCTATGTTAGAGAGGGCATTGAGTCACACAGGATTAAAGTGTCGTAGGAAACAAAATACACTGTACAATCTCTATGAATTGAAATTCCATGTAAAAAGGGGAAGGCGATGTAAGTGGGGGTGTATTATCGACCACCTGGCCAAAATGAACAAATGGATGATATGCTCAAAGAAATCAGGGAAGCTAAAAATATTTACAGCACAGTAATAATGATGGGTGATTTCAATTACCCCGATATCGACTGGGTCAGTGTCACAGCAGGACATGCTAGGGAGATAAAGTTTCTAGATGAAATAAATGACTGCTTCTTGGAGCAGCTGGTTCATGAACCAATAAGAGGGAAAGCCATTTTGGACCTAGTCCTTAGTGGAACACAAGATCTAGTGCAAGAGATAAGGGTGTTGGGGTCTCTTGGCAATAGTGATCATAGCATGATCGCGTTTGATTTAATAAATGGAGGAAGAATGGCAAGGAAATCCACAGTACTACCTTTTAACTTTCAAAAGGGAGACTATGATAAAATAAGGAAAACAGTTAAGAAAAAACTAAAAGGAGCAGCAGCAAAGGTTAAAGGTTTACATCAAGCATGGGTGTTGTTTAAAAATACTACCTTGGAAGCCCAGACCACCTATATTCCACACTTTAAGAAAAGTGGAAGGAAGTCCAAAAAACTGCCAACATGGTTTAAAGGTGAGGTCAGAGGCTGTTGTAGCCAAAAAAGCATCTTTCAGGAAATGGAAAAAAGAGCCAAATGACGAAAACTGGAAACAACATAAGCACTGGAAAGTTAAATGCAAGACATTGATAAGGCAGGCAAAGAGAGTATTTGAAAAAAAGCTTGATGTGGAAGCAAAAACGCATAATAAAAATCTTTTTCAAGTACATTCTTAGCAAAAAAAAACTTGTGAAAGAATCAGTTGGACCATTATAGATGATAGAGGGGTAAAAAGGATACTAAGCGGGGGACAAGGCCATAGCGGAGACTGAATGAATTATTTGCTTTGGTCTTTACTGAAGAAGATGTAGGGAAGTTACCAATCTCCAGGAACAAGCAGGAATAAGTCCTCACTTATGGGTACGTCGGAACCAACGGAGCCTGCGCGGGAAAGCTCCCCAGCTTCCCAGGAAGGAAGCTTTTGGGGTCTTCCACTACACATGCGCGCTGCCTTCCCGCCTTCCTGACCAGCTCTCCTCAGTTTCTCTTTTTCCGCGGAGCCAGCAGGTCGTGTTCCTGTCACTGCTGAAGAAATTATTGTTTTAGTTTGTTTCTTTAGACCGCATACCTACCTTCCCCATACCGAAACCGGTACCGCCGGTCTCTCTTTTTCTTTTCTTTAAAAAAAAAAAAAAAAAATAATAATCTTTATCTTTGCACAACTTGGTGACTTCGGTTAGGCCTCAGGCCTACACAAATTCTCCTCATGGAGAAACCAGCCCCTGGTTTTAAGAAGTGTACCAAGTGTAGTGCTGTTATTTCTGTCACAGACACCCATGAATGGTGTCTTAAATGTTTGGGACCTGACCACTCCATTCCGGACTGCCCATCCTGCTCCCAGATGTCTAAACGTGGTTTGCAGAACCGGGCCAACAAATTCCATGTGCTGTTTGCTTCAGATAATCCAGCATCACAGTCATCCAGGTCTTCCTCTCCGGATGGATCTCAGGTAACCAAACCTTCTTCGGGCAGGTCCTCAAAGAGCAAATCTCCTTCAAAGCATCGAGAGGCTCTCAATTTTGAATCTGAGGACCATGCCCCAGCCAAACAACCCCGGCGGGAAGCTCTGACTTCCAAAGCACCATCTATGGGGTTACAGGTTGACATCGATGGCACGGCCTCGACTGTCACCTGTTAGACTGCTCTGGGGTACCGGCCCATACCGGTACCGACATCCAGGCAGCAGTGGCGTCTATGAGCAATACTGTTCAGACCATGCAGCAGGCCATGCTGGCTTTTATTAAAGCTGCGACGCCCTCGGTACCGCGTTCAGCGGTACCGGGTCCGGTTCCGGTATCGTCTCCCATACCGGAACCGAGACCATCGACTTCCAAACACAGATCGGTTCCGCATGCCTGATCCGGGTTTTCACCCGATACCGATCCCATACCCGGTACGCCCGATGTCGATACCGATCGGTATGCGTATCGTGCGTTGGAAGCAAATAGAGAATACTCTGATTCTTCTGAGGATTTTGACTCCTCTGAGGACTCTGATGAGCTGTCTCTAGTTCTTCATGAAGACCCCTCTTCCCCAAAGAGGAGAATGTCTCCACCAGAGGATTTGTCCTTTCAAGACTTCATTATAGAGCTAGCTAAAGGACTTTCTATTACCACATCCTCTGAAAAAGAACCTAGGTCAAAGAAATTGGATATTTTAGGATACCCTAAGGTTCCTAAAGAGGCAGTCACCCTGCCTATCCATGAAATCCTTCAAGAACACTTGATGGACTTATGGGAGGCTCCTCTAACGTTGTCTCCTTACTCTCGTAGGTTGGACACAATGTACCGGGTCCCTCCTTCTCCTGGGTTTCAAAAGACTCAGCTGCCTCACCATTCCATTGTGGTGAAGTCTGCGCTGAAAAAGATTAAGAGCACCAAAAGGCACTCTTCTACCCCTCCAGGGCGAGAATGTAAGACCCTAGACTCTTTTGGCAGGAAAATTTTCCAGGCTAGTATGCTTATAGCCAGGATTAATTCTTACAGTCTGTATATGGGCATGTTTCTAAGGGAACTTGCCCTAAAGGTAAAGCATTTTGCCCCCTTTATCCCTGAAGATAGAAAGGAGGAGTTCATTTCTTTAGTGAAACAGCTTCTAGATGTTTCTAAGTTCTCCAACAGAGCAGCCTTTGATTCCTTTGAGGGTGCCGGTAGAGCTTCGGGCATTGCCATTGCAGCCCGACGACTTGCTTGGCTCCAGGCCTCTGACCTAGAACCCTGGGTCCTGGATGGCTTACGGAATCTGCCCTGTACAGGTGAGAACTTATTTGGTAAAGACTGGCAAATTAAAGCCACTCAAATGGACGCAGAAAATGCTACATTGGATAGACTTTCTAAGTCTACCTCTACTCCTGCCAAGAAAAAGTCTTTCAAGAGGCCTTACTACAAGAAGGCCAGATTTTCCACAAATACTGGCCAACAATCTTCTCAGCCTCGCTTTGCTGCTAAACGTCAGCAACCTAAACAGGCAAGGTCAAAGCCTGCAGCGTCTGCCACTCCTCAGCATGCTCAACCCCTCCAGGGGTTTTGACTTGCCCCTAGAGAACTTAACATTTCTGGCTCTAGAACAGGGGTCACCAACCTGTGGCCCGCGAGGTCCCTTCGTGCGGCCCGCGAGGCTCTACCCCGGTGCGGCCCGCCAAGGAATTTACACGATGGGGAGCGAGGAGGAGCTTACCTTCCTGTTCCCTGCAGGTCTCGTCATCAGTCCAGTGGAGAAGCAGCAGTTTTGCCTTCATCAAATACAGGTTAGAGCGTGGTGTAATTACTCCCGTGAGCATTTTTTTTTTTTGCGGGGGCGGGGAGAAGGGGGGTGTGGCCCGCGAGGCTCCCGGAAGTCGGCTGTGCGGCCCGCGGCCCTCTGGAGGTTGGTGACCACTGCTCTAGAACAACCAGAGCCCCTCACCATTCCCGGAAGGTTAGCTCACTTTGCTCCCAGATGGGGGCAAACTACATCAGAGCACTGGACCCTCTCTATCATCAGAGAGGGCTACAAACTTCATTTTTCCAACCTTCCTCCACATACCATGGTGAGGCACTTCAATTCTCCCCATCTCTCCTGGACCTGTTGGGTCAGGAAATCTCTTCTCTCCTTGCCCAAGGGGCAATAGAAGAGGTTCCTCTTCTTCAACAAGGGACAGGATTCTACTCCCCTTATTTTCTCATACCAAAGAAGACAGGGGGATTCAGACCTATCCTAGATCTGAGAGAATTGAACACATTTCTGTACAAGGAGAAATTCAAAATGCTTTCTCTAGGCATTCTCCTTCCATACCTTCAGAGTCAGGATTGGCTTTGTTCTCTAGATCTCAAGGATGCGTACACACATATACTCATCCACCCATCCCACAGAAAATATCTAAGATTTCTGTTTCAGGGAAAACATTTCCAGTACAGAGTACTTCCCTTCGGTCTGGCCTCTGCTCCAAGAGTGTTCACCAAATGCATGGCAGTGGTGGCTGCATTTCTAAGAGGTCTGGGAATTTTTGTATTCCCATATCTGGACGACTGGCTCATCCGAGCTCCATCTCAGTCACAGGCCCAGATTTCCCTGGACCGCACCAGGCACATTCTGCAGTATCTGGGACTGGTGGTAAACCTTCCCAAGTCTCAACTTACCCCTACTCAGTCTCTGGAATTCATAGGGGCCCAGTTGGACACCGCAAACTGCAAGGGCCTACCTACCTCAAGTCCGGGGCCAACGTCTGATGTGCTTGGCCTCCCAAGCTCAATCCAGCAGTCACTTGACAGCCAGAGAAATGCTACGACTTCTGGGCCACATGGCCTCCACGGTACACGTGGTGCCCTACGCTCGTCTTCATATGAGAGCAGCTCAATGGACCTTGGCCACTCAGTGGACTCAAGCATCAGGAGCGCTCTCCGACCAAATCATCACCTCAAAGCGTCTGTTTTGGTCCCTCCAATGGTGGATGTCCACCAAGAATCTGTTGTTGGGGACCCCCTTCCAACCTTTGTTGCCCCAAGCAATCCTCACAACAGATGCCTCCCAAACAGGGTGGGGAGCCCATCTTCAACACCTCTCCACTCAGGGTACTTGGTCTCCCCAAGAGACCACCCTTCACATCAACCTCCTGGAACTGCGAGCAATCTTCTTTGCCCTCAAAGTCTTCCATATCCTCCTAGTCAACCTGACCGTCCTAGTCCAGACAGACAATCAGGTAGCCATGTTCTACATAAACAAACAAGGAGGGACAGGCTCTCTGTCGCTTTGCAACGAAGCTCTCAGATTATGGGCCTTCGCCAGAGAGCATCAAATTCATCTTCTGGCAGTCTATCTTCCAGGGGTTCAAAACTCTCGGGCAGACAGACTCAGTCGAGTTCTGCTTCCACACGAATGGTCCCTACATATGGACCAGATACGCAGAATCTTTCAGGAATGGGGAACCCCGGACATAGACCTCTTTGCAAGTCCGTGGAATGCCAAACTTCCCCGGTTCTGTTCCAGGAATCCGTGTCAGGGGGCTCAGGCCAACGACGCCTTTCTCCTGCATTGGGGTCAGGAATTCCTATATGCCTTTCCACCCATTCCTTTGATTCCCAAGACTCTGTTCAAACTCCAGAGAGATCACGGATCGATGATCCTCATAGCTCCACGCTGGCCACGCCAAGTGTGGTTCCCTCTACTTCTGCATCTCTCCCAGGGACCCTCTCTGGACCTGGGAGCTGCGCCAGACCTCCTGTCTCAGGAGGAGGGGACTTTGTGGCACCCAAACCCCAAGTCCCTACACCTCCGAGCTTGGTTACTGAAGGCCTAAGCCTTCATGACTTCAATCTTTCTCAACCAGTGAAAGATATCCTTCATGCCTCTAGGAAACCCTCCACGAGGCGTTCCTATGCTTTCAAATGGAAACGCTTTTCCATTTGGTGTGCTCAACAGGGTCTTGACCCTCTAGCACTTCCTTTGAATTCTCTACTAGACTATCTCCTGCATCTTTCTAATGCAGGCCTTAAGACGAATTCAGTAAGAGTCCATTTTAATGCTATTGCAGCATCCTTAAAACCTATAAATGGACAACCTGTCTCCTCTCATCCGCTTGTTGCAAGGTTCATGAGAGGCCTGACTCTAACTAAGCCTCCCATCCGACCTCCTCCGGTAGCATGGGACTTGAACCTAGTTCTGGGTCAGCTTATGAAGCCACCTTTTGAACCGTTGGTTTCTACCTCCTTGAAATTTCTTTCCTGGAAGGTCCTTTTCCTTATTGCAGTCACTTCGGCTCGCCGCATCAGTGAACTACAAGCCTTAGTGGCTCATCCACCTTATACCAGGTTTCATCATGATAAGGTGGTCCTTAGGACGAATCCCCACTTTATGCCCAAAGTGGTCTCGCCTTTTCATCTTAATCAAGAGGTATATCTACCTGTCTTTTTTCCAGCTCCTCATGCATCCAGTGCAGAGAGGAACCTTCATACTTTAGATTGTAAAAGAGCTCTTGCCTTTTACCTCAACAGGACTCAGCCACATCGAAAGTCTTCCCAGCTTTTCGTGGCTTTTGATCCTTCTCATTTGGGACTTCCAGTCTCCAAACGTACACTTTCCAATTGGATTGCTCAGTGTATTTCCTTTGCTTACCAGAGTAAAAATATTTCTCTGGAAGGCCATGTCACAGCTCACAATGTGAGAGCCATGGCCACTTCTATGGCTCATCTTCACTCTGTATCCATAGATCAGATCTGTCGAGCCACCACATGGGCCTCGGTTCATACCTTCACAGCCCATTACTGCTTGGACAAGGACTCCCGCCGGGATGCCTTGTTTGGTCAGGCTGTCCTCAAACACCTGTTCCATACTTGAACAACTCCTGCCCACCTTCCCAGGATGGATGCCTGAGATCCATACGAAGATGGCGAACCCTTGGAAGGGGATCTCCCAGGCATCTTAGCTAGGGAGTCCCCATAAGTGAGGACTTATTCCTGCTTGTTCCTGGAGATAGCACAGTTACTTACCTGTAACAGGTGATCTCTGGGAACAGCAGGAATTAGTCCTCACAACCCACCCACCTCCCCTAGGAGTTGTATCTTCTATCTATCTTCCTTTCCTCTCTCTATTGTCTCAGCTATAAACTCGAACTGAGGAGAGCTGGTCAGGAAGGCGGGAAGGCAGCGCGCATGTGCAGTGGGAGACCCGAAAAGCTTCCTTCCTGGGAAGCTGGGGAGCTTTCCCGCGCAGGCTCCGTCGCTTCCGACGTACCCATAAGTGAGGACTAATTCCTGCTGTTCCCAGAGATCACCTGTTACAGGTAAGTAACTGTGCTATGCCTGAAATAGTATTTAAAGCTGATGCAGCAGAAGAATTGAAAGAAATATCGATAAACCGGGAAGATGTATTACAACTGTTTGATAAACTGAAGAGTAGCAAATCACCTGGACCGGACGATATACATCCAAGGGTGTTGAAAGAACTGAAATATGAGATTGCAGACCTACTATTACTAATCTGTGAACTATCATTAAAATCATCAGTAATACCTGAAGATCGGAGGATGGCCAATGTAATGCCAATTTTTAAAAAGGGTTCCAGGGGTGATCCGGGAAACTACAGACCAGTGAGCCTGATGTCAGTACCAGGAAAAATGGTAGAAACCATCATAAAGAACAAAATTAATGAACATGTAGAAAGTCATGACTTAATGAGACAGAAGAAAAAAACCTATTATCAGGGTCAAAAATAACACACACTACCAGAGACCCTGCCCGTTCAAGAAAACCAACCCCTCAGAACAAACCAATTATTTTTGTCGAAGTTGCCAGCTCAGTGAATAGGAAACAAACCTAACACCACTGTGGCCCTTCCATTTTAATAAAGAAAAAGTGTTTAATTCAACAGCTTGACTTAGCTGATAGATGGCTTTTACAAAACTGCTCCCCCGTTGCACCGCAGTCTGCTAAGCCGACGTGTCATGTTTCAGGTTCTCCCAATAAAACGCCCTGCTTCAGGTCGAGCAATTTATTATCCGCAAATTGCTCGACCTGAAGCAGGGTGTTTTATTGGGAGAACCCGAAACGTGACACGTCGGCTTAGCAGATTGCGATGCAATGGGGGAACAGTCTTGTAAAAGCCATCTATCAGCTAAGTCAAGCTGTTGAATTAAACACTTTTTCTTTATTAAAATGGAAGGGCCACAGTGGTGTTAGGTTTGTTTCCTGTTCACTGAGCTGGCAACTCCGACAAAAATAATTGGTTTGTTCTGAGGGGTTGGTTTTCTTGAACAGGCAGGATCTCTGGTAGTGTATGACTTAATGAGAGACAGCCAACATGGCTTTAGCCAAGGAAGGTCTTGTCTTACTAATCTATTATGTTTTTTTGAAGGTGTGAATAAACAGGTAGACAAAGGTGAGCCGGTTGATATAATGCCTTTGACAGGGTGCCTCATGAGAGACTTTTGGCAAAATTAAAAAGCCATGGATTAAGAGGCAGTGTAATATTTGGATCAGGAAATGGTTAAAAGATAGAAAGCAGAGGATAGAGCTAAATGCCAATTTTCCTATTAGAGAAAGGTGAATAGTGGAGGACCCAGCAATCTGTGCAGAGTCTGCTGCTTTTTAACATATTTGTAAATAACCTGGAAATGGGAATAACAAGTGAGGTAATCAAATTTGCAGATGACCCAAAATTATTCAAAGTTGTTAAAACCCAAGAGGATTGTGAAAAATTGCAAGAGGACCTTCTTAAACTGGAAGACTAGACAGTCAAATGGCAGATGAAATTTAATGTGGACAAGTGCAATGTTATGCACCTAGGAAAGAACAACCCAAACTATGGTTACACGATGCAAGGTTCCACATTAGGAACCACCACCCAGGAAAAAGATTTAGGCGTCATCGTGAATAACATGTTAAAACCCTCCGCCCTTGATTGAGGGGGCATTACCAAAATGGCTGCAGCAACAGTCAGCTCCGCGTGAGTGCACCGTAATGGGAAGGAAGCGAAAGGGGAAGTCCGGGCCGTTGCCCTCACAGCCTGTTGCTTCCTCTACGCCGAGTGCGGTTCCTGTATCGGGTCCTTTGGATCCATTTCTTCTGCGCACAACGCGGGTTTCGGAAGGAGCGGGAGGATCTTCTTGGCTTGCAGTCTCGCTGGAGTCGGAGTGCCCAGCGTCTGCGTCAGTATCATCTTCGTCCCCCGTATTGAGTCCGGCGCCTAAGTTGACTCGCAGCCAGCCCTTGCCAGAAGGCTTCCTGGAGCTTGTCTCTCCATCCCTTGAGGTGGGGGGCAAATCCTCACGAGGGTCAGGTTGGGCTGTCTCAGCTGGGTCAGAGAGTGAGCTGCCCGGAGACCTGTGCTCACAGAGATCTTTGGTGGCATCGGGAGAGGCACGAGTGGAGAAGGAGTTGCTCTCCACGGGTGGTGATCGATCCTTGGCGTGTATGGAGCCAGTTGCATCCCTCGCTGAATCAGAAGTGTTTTTTTCTCTGTGGAGACCGCAGAACTTTACGCTGGAAGCCATTTGGAACGCGATTGTCACCTAGGGTGAGGCTCTTTTACCACAAGTATCTTCGTTGACTAATAAGGTGAATGCTTCTACAGCTCTGGTGAGTGAATTGGAGAGGAAGGTTTCCACGCTTCAGACGGAATGTGTTGATGTTCGTAACAAGGTAGAGAGCCTTGAGGAACATTCGGAGGGACATAGAAAGAACTTTCAGTCCTTACAGATGAAAATTGAACATTTGGATAACTTATCTCATGTTAATAATTTGAGACTTATTAATTTTCCAAAAGTTCCATCGATTTCTCCTAGAGATATGTTTAAGAAATATTTGGTGGAGACACTAGGAGTGTCCCCTGAGTTGATGCCCCCTTTGGTAAAAATATATTATTTACCTGTAGCCAAATGTGTTTTGGCTCAAAATGTTATAGGAGTTAAACTCAGGAGGATGTTTTGAATGTCTCAGATATATTAGAAAATTCTGGTTTTGAATCACAGGTACCGTCTACGTTGCTGATAACCTTCGCTTTGTTATCTGATAAGGAATGGTTACTGAAATTGTTTTTTCAGAAGCGGAAAATTTTGTTTCGTGGGCTTTCAGTACGTATATATCCTGATCTATCAAGAGAAACTCAGAAGCAGCGTAGAGAGTTCCTGCTGCTTCGGTCTGGGGTCTTGCAATTGGGAGGGCTTTTTTTTCCTTAAGCATCCATACAAGTGTCTGGTGAAATACCAGACGTTTTCTTATATTTTTCTTGAGCCCTCCCAATTGTTGGCTTTCATTAGCGCCAGGCATTCTGAGGCCTCTGTTGACCCATAGGATTTTGGGTCCGAATTATGATTGTAAGCATTTTCTTCTTATATTGTGGTTAAATTAATTAAGTTAACTCCCCCTTTATAGTGGGCTGGAGAGACAAGGCATTCTGCACTTATCATGTATTTCAGGTATTTTCAGATGATGTCTGTATGTTTTGTTTAATTTGTTGGGGTAGGTTATTGCTATGCAAAATCTCAATGAAGAAGATTTGTAATTAATGAGGTCCTTAATGGTACCCCTCTCCTGGCCTTGATGTATAAGTCCAATGTAGTAGTGTTACACAAGGAAGGCAAATCAGAAAAGCTTTGTGGAAGTTATTGCCCAATCATGCTCATACCATGAAGTGATACAAAGGCATTATAATATCCTTGGTTTTATTCTCCATTCCTTTCCTTATGATTCCTAGCATTCTATTTGCTTTCTTAGCCGCCACTGCACACTGAGCAGAGGGTTTCAACATATTATTCACGATGATGCCTAAATCCTTATCTCCAGGAACAAGCAGGAATGTAGTCTTCACATATGGGTATCGTCGGTACCGATGGAGCCTGCGCGGGAACGCTCTCCAGCATCCAATAGAAACACATTTGGGAGCATACCTCAGCACATGCGCGCTGCCTTCCCGCCTTTCCAACTGTCCCTCTTCAGTTCTTCGTTTTCCACAGAGCCGACAGGACTCATACCCTGTCAACGCAGAAAATTTCTTCTTTAATCTTGTTTCCTTGTGGTTGCGCTTGCCTCCGCATGACACCTACTGGTACCACTGGTTCTTTTTTTTCTTTTCTTCTTAAAAAAAAAAATTCTAAATTGTTTCTCTTCAGAAACTTTCTTTTTCAGTGCTAGGTGCCATTTTGGGCACTAAGCCCCATTTTTCCTTAAAGAAGGAAAAACCTGCTAATGGTTTTAAAAAATGTACTAAGTGTGGCGGTACCATTTCCGTCACCGACACCCATGACTGGTGTCTTAAATGTTTAGACCCTGACCATTCTCCATCTGAGTGTCTCTCTTGTATGGGAATGACTAAAAGAGGAAGACAGAACTGGACTGCAAAGCTCGGTACCCTCTTTTCTTCGGATGCCAGGTCCATTGCATCAACGTCTTCAAGAGCCTCTTCTTCCTCCCATGGATCTCAGGTAACTAAACATAAAAGCTGGTCCTCAAAGGGTAGCTCTCCTGCAAAGCATCGAGAGGCCATTGGCATTGCCCTTGAGGGAACCACATCGGCAAAGCAGCCCCGGCGGGAGGCTTTGGCCTCCAAAGCATCAACGGAGTTCCAGGATGTTCTTGAGGCCTCGGCAGAACTACTGGTGCCATGCTCAGGGGCCCCGGCCGCCTTCACCAGTACCGACACCCAGGCATCAGCAGCGTCGATAGACCAGAGATTCCTCGCTATTGAGCCAGTATTGCAGCTCTCCTTACAGCTGCGGTACCGTTGACACCGATGGTTCAACGGGCACCGGCACAAACACCGGTACTGATGCTGGTACTGGCACAGATACCAGTACCAGCACCGACGGTACCAGCCCTGGTGGGAATTCTTCCCATGCCGTTTTTGCCCGGCATCGAAAGATCGGTACCGGATCAACTCGGTACCGACTTCGATTGATACCGGGACCGTGCCTTACATGAACATCGTGATCAGAGATACTTTGAATCCTCCGATTCCAATGACTCTGATAATTCTGCTGGGACCAGAGTTTTTCTCCCGGAAGACTCTTCTTCTCCCCAACACAGAATGTTGCCTCCAAAGGACATGTCCTTTCAGGATTTTATTTGTGATGTTGCCAAAGGCCTTTCAATCACGGTAGCTCCTGAAAAGGAACCTAGAGCAAAGGAATTGGAAATTCTCCAATATCCTAAAGCTCTAAAGGAGGCAGCCACTCTGCCCATTCATGAAATTCTTCATGATTTGGTGCTCAGAATGTGGGAGACACCTTTGACCACATCTCCTCATTCTAGGAGGCTTGATACCATGTATCAAGTTCCACCATGTCCTGGATTTCAAAAGACTCAGCTGCCACACCATTCCATGGTAGTGGAGTCAGCCATGCATAGGATGAAAAGTGCAAAGAGACATGCATCCAATCCTCCAGGTCGTGAATGCAGGACTCTTGATGCTTTTGGGCGTCGAACCTTTCAAGCTTCCATGTTTTCAGCTAGGATCAGCTCATATATCTTATATATGGGTATGTTCCTCAAGGAGGTCACAGGAGATTTGGAGCTTATGAGCCCACTTCTCCCAGATTTTACTTACTTACTTACTTACATTCTCTTATATACCGCGCTATTCTGCATCAGTGCGGTTTACATTGAACAAACTGAAATTACATTGAACAGGGCATTATAACTTGGAGATAACTATTTTACAGGGAACATGGGCTATGGAGGGTTAAGTGGCTTGCCCAAGACCACAAGGAGCACCTGTGGGACTAGAAACCCCAGTCCTTCCGGCCCAAGGTTGCTGTCCTCTAGTGGGATTTGAACCCCCGACCTTCCAGCCTGAAGTACCTTGCCCCAACCACTAGGCTACTCCTCCACTCAGATGACAGACTCCTGTCATCTGAGTATTCCATGCCCAGCTCAGCTACAAGACAGTCCTAGTCCAAACGGACAATCAAGTAGCCATGTTCTATGTGAACAAGCAGGGCGGAACAGGCTCTCTGTCATTATGCAACGAAGCTTTATGACTTTGGGCCTTCGCCAGAGAGCATCAAATCCACCTTCTCGTGGTATATCTTCCAGGCATTCAAAACCTTTGGGCAGACAAACTCAGCTGAGTACTGCTGTCTCACAAATGGTCTCTCCACCCAGCCCAGATGACAAAGGTATTTCACATCTGGGGGACTCCAGACATAGACCTCTTTGCAAGTCCACTGAATGCCAAACTTCCCCGGTTCTGTTCCAGGATTCCGGCTCACAATTGCCAGGCAAGGGATGCCTTCCTCTGTGCCTTCCCACCCATTTCTCTCATCCTCAAAACACTTTCAAGCTTCAGAGAGACAGAGGTCGTATGATCCTCATAGCGCCAGGGTGGCCACGTCAAACATGGTATCCCCTACTTCTACATCTCTCTCAAGCTTCACCTCTGGAGTTAGGCTGTGCTCCAGATCTCCTTTCCCAAGAGAGCGGGACGCTATGGCAACCGAATCCCCAGTCCCTGCATCTCATGGCCTGGTTGCTGAGAGCTTAAATCTTCAGGATCTCAACCTTTCCCAACAGGTAAAGGATATCCTTCAGGCTTCTATAAAACCTTCAACAAGACGATCTTATGCCTTCAAGTGGAAACGTTTCACTATATGGTGTTTCCAGAAGGGCTTAAACCCCCTGGTGATACCTTTGGAGTCGATACTAGAGTATCTACTTCATTTATCAAATTCTGGTCTAAAGACCAATTCAGTAAGAGTCCATCTTAGCGCAATTACAGCTTCCTATAAGCCTCTAAATGGACAACCAATTTCCTCGCATCCTCTCATATCCAGATTTATGAGAGGTCTTCTTTTAACAAAACCTCCCATCAAACCACCACCGGTGGCATGGGATTTAAATCTAGTTCTCGGGCAGCTCATGAAACCACTTTTTGAACCTCTAGCCACTACTACCCTAAAGTTTTTGTCCTGGAAAGTCATCTTCCTAATTGCAATCACCTCTGCACGTCGCATTAGTGAATTGCAAGCCTTCGTGGCTGATCCTCCTTACACTAGGTTTCACCATGATAAGGTTGTCCTCAGAACTCATCCACACTTTATGCCAAAGGTGGTTTCGCCTTTTAATTTAAATCAAGCGATTTATCTTCCTGTATTCTTTCCGAAGCCTCATGCCTCTAATGCAGAGAAGAACCTTCACACTTTGGATTGTAAAAGAGCCTTAGCTTTTTACCTACAAAGAACACAGCAACATAGAAAGTCTTCTCAACTTTTTATTGCTTTTGATTCTAGTCATTTGGGACTTCCAGTCTCCAAGAGGAATTTATCCAAATGGATTGCACTGCTTATGAGAGTAAGAGTCTTCCTCTTCAAGGCCATGTCACAGCTCATAATGTGAGAGCCATGTCAGCCTCTATGGCTAACCTTCACTCTGTGTCTATTGATGACATTTGTCGAGCAGCCACCTGGGCTTCGGTACATACCTTTACAGCCTAGATAAAGCCTCCCGTCGGGATGCCTTCTTTGGCCAGGCTGTTCTTCAAAATCTCTTTCAAACCCAATACAACTCCTACCCACCAACCCTGGTGGGATGCCAGAGATCCATGGGAGGAAGCATGGCCCACCTCACCATAGGTTGCAGCTTCCTGGGATCATCTCCCTGGCATCTTCAGCTAGGGAGTCCCCATATGTGAAGACTACATTCCTGCTTGTTCCTGGAGATAGCGTAGTTACTCACCTGTAACAGGTGATCTCCGGGAACAGCAGGAATTTAGTCTTCACAACCCAACCACCTCCCCTAGGAGTTGTCTCTCTATCTCTCTGTCTCTTTCCTCTCTCCCTCTATCCTTTCACTCAGCTACAAACTTAACTGAAGAGGGACAGTTGGAAAGGCGTGAAGGCAGCACACGTGCTGAGGGATGCTCCCAAAAGCGTTCCTATTGGACACTGGGGAGCGTTCCTGCGCAGGCTCCGTCGGTACCAATGATACCCATATGTGAAGACTATATTCCTGCTGTTCCCAGAGATCACCTGTTACAGGTGAGTAACTACGCTTTCCTGGGTGATGATTTCTAATCTGAAACCTTGCATCATGTAATTCTATTGGAGTTGTTCTTTCCCATCTGCATAACTTTGCCCTTGTTCACATTAAATTTAATCTGTCATTTGCACAACCAGTCTCCCAATTTCTCAAGGTCCTCTTGCAATTTTTCATAATCCTGTTGTGATTTAACAACTTTGAAAATTTTGTGTCATCTGCAAATTTGATCACCTCACTCATTGTTCCTTTTTCCAGGTTATTTATGGATATGTTAAAAAGGCCCAGCACAAATCCCTGGGGTATTCCACTATTCATCTTTCTCCATTGAGAAAACTGGCCATTTATCCCAACTCTCTGTTTTCTATCTTTTAACCATCTTCCAATCCACAATACTACACTACCTCCTATCCCATCATTTTTTAATTTCCTCAAGAGTCTCTCATGAGGGACCTTGTCAAAGGCTTTCTGAAAATCTCAATACACTATATCAACCGGCTCACCTTTATGTGTTTATTCATACCTTCAAAAAAATATAACAGATTAGGGGGACAAGACTTTCTGGGGAGATACCTGGCATGAAAGGAACCTTTTGCTCATCCACGAAGTCTCCTGCCAAGATGCCAGTTCCCAATCTAGAATATGTCCAGGCCTCTAAGCTTTCTCGGCAGTCCTCATCGCTCCCTCTGCAGCTGAGCGGAATTTCACAATCGCTTATGATTAATCAGCATTCTGGGGGAGCTTTGCATTTATCACATGATCTCTCTGATGAGGATCTGCTTGCCTCTTTGGAAGAAACAGAGAAAGCTTCTGTTCTGACAGATTCTTCTATAGAGTCTGTTTCTGGGCAGAGTAAACAGGCAGCACATTGGAGACAAGAGTTGCTCTGAACCCAGATGTTTGTAATGGCTACTCAGGGGAAGCCGATGGCATCAAGTGATAATCTAGATATTCTTTATTCTGCATTATATTCTCAAGACAACCTTTAAGATGGAGATCTGCCTCAATCTGACAACATTCAGTGTGGTGGTAAAATTGATCTGGCAGCTTGTGCAATAAATGTGTAACCTTTCAGATACTCATAAAGCTTCACTTAAGACAACTATAAATGTTGACTCCGACTATGAATCTAGAGTTAAACCTAGAGCTTTGGAGAATTCATCAGTAGATTTACTGTAATTTTAAAAGCTTTTATTAGGCTGAAGAAACTTGTGGTAACTAAACAGGAAGTTCAACTTGATGTAATTGTTAAATTTGAATTGAGACTACAAGAATATGAACAGAGCATGGAATCGTGCTCTCAAAAGATTTCTAAAGTGGAACAAGGCTGTAAGTAATAACACAAATTGTTTGAGGAAATTCTTTTTTTTATTATTTTAGCATAACAATAAATCAAGAACAACTTGATCACAGAAAAATAATAACACTTGCCGAAATACATTAAAGTACACAATATCCATACAAATTCAAAGCAAGGATTATTCTTTAGCCCACAATAAGGGGAGGAGAGGTAACAGCAATAAACAACATAAGGAAAAAATTAATGGAAAAACAAGACAAAGACAGTGTTCGAAGGCTCACTAAATGAGTATTCATATCCTACTCAGGAAGGAGAAGAAAAAGGCAACTGGTTACTAATAAAGGCAGAAAGGTCCTCAGGAGAAAGAAAAACATACTTATGGGAATTATGCATAATCAAACATTTACAGGGAAATCTCAGCATAAAGGTAGCCCCAATACGAACCACCCCAGGCCTCAACAAAAGAAAAGCTCTCCGACGCTTCTGCGTCTCTCTGGATACATCCGGGAAGAGATACATTTTTTTCCCATAAAACAAGTTTTCCCTCTTTTTATAGAACAACTTCAATAACCATTCTCTATCCGACGATAATGCTAAGATAACAAGCAAAGTGGAAACAGGTATGTCCTCCTCTTTAGGGGTACAAAGCAAGTTAGAGACATTGAGAGAGTCTAACTTTAAAGGGCCCACAATAACTTTCCCCTCCTTCTTTCCCAAAGGAAGATAATATATCTTTGCAACTGGTGGCAACAACTCAGCAGGTACAGACAGTACCTCCTGCAAATATTTCTTAAATAAATCAAGAGGAGCCACTCCGGGAATAATGGGAAAGTTCAACAATCGAAGATTCGAAGATCGAACTGCATTCTCCAATGATTCTGTTTTACTTCTTAAAGCAATATTATCCTTAACCAAAGAGGCAGTAATGTCAGAAATCTTTTCAAGCTTCTGATCCAGCACCAACTGCTTAGCGTTCATTTCTTGAATATCAGTTTTGACCACACAAATGGATTCCTCGAGTGCTAGAGCCCTCGAAGAATATGAAGACAATTGCTGACCCATAACAGCTGATAGGTAAGAAATTGCATCCCATATACTATCCAGAGTCACAGATTCAGGTCGAACCAGTTGAGGAAATACAGGCCTGGAGATTGGAGTACCTTCCACCTCAAAGGAAAATGCCGCCTGAGCAGGATTTCCACCGCTAGATAACAATGCCGCTGAAACGGCGGCTTGAAAATCCCCTGCTAAATCACTGTCAGTTTCCGAAGGCGAGACCCGCTCCAACATTGCAGCAACCACAAGTTCGAACGCTACTGCTACGTCACTCGGACTCTGGGAGACCGCGGTAGCAGGGGGAGCAGGAGGAACACGCCCATCCGGGGAGAGCGAGATGTCTAGGGGTGACGACGCCAATCCACCTTCCTTCACAGGCGTCTCAAAGCCCGCTCGGATCCCCTGAACCTGGTCCTTCGAAAGCTGCACGTATCAATCCATTGGTCCTTCAGCATTAGGCAACGGCGCCGCGGGAACAGCCTTAGCTTTGCCCTTCCTCTTAGGCAAGGAAATTCTTAAGAGTAATGCTATTATGTCCTCACTACCTTTCCTTTCTTATCTCACTCTACACCTCTCCTCTGGAACTCTGCTCAACCTGGCAGATCACTTTTATCTGTGCCTTTCTCTGCCACTGCTAACTCCAGACTTCATTCATTCCATCTTGCTGCTCCATATGCTTGGAACAAACTTTCTCTAGCTCTATTCAAATTCAGGCTAAAAAAACCTACCTCTTTGAAGCCACTTTTGGATCCTGCTGCTCCTCACTCTCTTTTCCATTCCTTATGTGTATCTTACCAAAACTAGTCCCTGGTTTCACTTTGAGTGCGCTGCCATAACGTGCACGTCTGGCCCACGGACATGTCTAAATCAAAAACGGGCTCCCTTTGAACCTAATTCCATATTCGGCACAGCACGAATTCCATATTCGGCACAGCATGGGCAAAGCACTATTCAGCTTATCTTTGCATGTATCCAGGGGGTGGGACCTGAGCATGGGCGCAGGCATGGGCCATTTATCATAATGGAGAAAACCATCCCTGTCAATATTATCAGATACGGGTAAGCATTATATACGTCCCCGCACCCACTATATTCTGAAACGTTACATGTTTTTGATTCTGCTCATCTCCACGAGGTATCCATGGATGTCATGCCCCTTGGGAAAAACATGCATCTCCTAAGCTGCTCATCACAGACAGTAGTTTAGACAGATATACAAATGAGAAATGACAGCTGCTGCAGCCTAGAACATACACCATTTCTCCTCATGCCCTGAAAAGTGCTAGGTAATCCCAGTGTACCCTAATATGGTATAAGAGAATGTAAATATGAACATGTGTGTCAGGACATACCTTGCATGACATGGTACTTGGCATTTGGAAATGGCCCAAGTGATTCCTGCCTTGGTCATCTCTACAAACACACTTTCAATTGCTAGGTATGTACCTTTCCCAATGCACCAAACCCGAAACTAAACTTGCAGTTCCACAAAGAATGCATAATATTGCCGAGCAACAAATGTATGCCCTTTTCATGCCTTTGGCCTATAAGTGTACTCATTCTGTTGTTCCACACTACCATTCCCCTCGTATCTCTCCCTATACCTCTTCTGTCAGATTACTTCTATCTGTGTCCTTCTCTTCTACTGCCAAATCCAGACATCGCTCCTTTTACCTTGCTGCTCCTTATGCCTGGAACAAACTACCTATGTCAGACTTCATCTCTGGCCCCTCTCAAATCCAGGCTGAGCATTCACCTCTTCATTGCCGCTGTTGGATCGGATCTACCTAAGCTCCCTTATGTTTTCTGACCATTCCCCTTGGATGTATCCTGTCCACATTTGCTGTGTTGTCTATCTTGACTAGATTGAAAGCACCACTGAGCAGGGACCGTCTTTTACATGTGTCTGTGCAGTGCTGCGTACACCTTGTAGCTCTATACAAATGATCAATAGTAGAAGTAGGGCCTTCTGGCTATGGCATCTGAGGCCCACCTATCTGGGTATGGCATTTCTCACAATAGCTACACCTGTCCCATCATGACGTATGTTGGTCTGTATACATCCGCTATCTGTGGGGGCAACGCTGTCTGCCTTCCCACAGTCTGCTTTGTGGCACTGCTCCCCTGGTCGGGCCTGTGTGGGCATGGGAAGGAAGATCCCTGTGCCATCACACCAAACAGCCAGACTCCAGACATGTCACCACTCTCGCAGCTCTCATTGATCCATGCCTGAGTACGGATGTAGGCCACATGGTACAATCCGGAGAATGTTGGCACAACATCAGTCATGTCTCCCAGTGCCTGGCACAGTAGATGTATGGCTGCCCTATCACACTTTCAACAATATCTGATCTTACTAGAGTACGCTATAAAAATAATCCAGAAGGAATCAGCATAGGTTCTCTATAGCTAAATGTCAAACATATCCCTCTCAATAATATGGGACCCTCAGAAGAAGAGCATTCAGCAGTGTAAACACTAATACATGCTCAAAAGCAACACTATTGGTCCCCACAAAATGTGTATTATGGGCATGCATTAGTGCTGTTTTCATTGTTGACTGCCTTTATTCTGAGGGTCCTTTATTATTGACAGGGATATGTTTTTACACTTTGCTATAGTGAATCCTCTCTGATTTTTGACTGCACGATCACACTGGCACCTGGTGACACTGCAGTCATCCATACGGTCCAGATACTAGAAAGGCTTTCATGCCTCCCCCTCCCCTGCATTGCAGATGAGCACACCAGATCCCAGGCACCCCTCAAAACATACACACACACTCTCTCACAACAACATAATTTTGTCAAAAAGATGCCCTAAACCTAAACATAACATAATAGCATGAGGTACCAGGACTGAATATATGATCTCTGTTTCTCACCCAACGAGAATCCTTTCCCTGTTCACACCTATACTATCCCTACATCAGCAGTCCCATTTTTCAGAACATGGGAATTGTTAGGGTCTCCTAGATTGGCTCCTTTAGCACAAACAGCACATTTAAGCATAGCCAGAATAAACTATTGCTCTTTTTAATATTTCTGTAAGGGTGTTTATTAATGTGTCTATATACCTTCCAACATTCCCTCACCTCTGCTCTCTGTATCTTACAACTGCATCTTGTGTTTTTCCAGACTGCAGCCGCACCATTCTTCAAAACATACTTTCACAACCATTCTTCAATATGGGACGCATTGCAGAGAAGAGTAGAATTTTTTCTAAGTCCTGGTCTTATTCCACGTTTCAGCAGGAGTAACGTGGATGTGGAAATACTTAGTACATACAAGGGCCTTTCCTGAATATGTTTATATGTCTCTGTGACTGACCACATCCCTGTTCCATCCCTTCTGGCAACGTTCTGAGATTCCCATGCTTACAACATGGACATGCATGTCAGCAGTTTTTTAGAATACGGTCGGGGACATTTTGGGTATATAACCCCCCCCCCCCCCCCCCCGGTACGTGCAAACTCCTTATTTGTGTTCTGGAATGACCCCCTATATGTTTTGTCTTGATTAGATTGTAAGCTCTGATGAGCAAGGACTGTGTCTTACATCTATATATACAGTGGTGGTCAACATTATTGGCACCCTCGCATTTTAGGTATGCTGTGTACAATATCTTGAGAAATAATTGGAAATTTTTCCATCTGTATGTGATCATAATATTTTAATAGTATGTTCAAAGGTATATAACAAAAAAAATTTATCTGTACAACTTAGACGTAATTTCTGAGAAAAAACAAAATATAACCTGGACAAGATTAATGGCACTCTTCACTAATATTTGGTTGGAAAACCCTTGGTAATGATAACAGCTTCCAAACGTTTCCAGTAGCCATCCATAAGTTTCACACATTTGTCTGCTGGTACTCTCTCCCACTCTTTAACTGTGATTTGTTCCAGCTCATGAATGTTTCCAGGATTCTTTTTACCAATGCAGATTTCAACTCTTTCGAAAGGTTCTCAATTGGATTGAGATCAGGACCCACTGCTGGCCAGTTTAAAATAGTCCATTACTTCCTTTTTAACCATTCTTTTGTACTTTTGGATGTATGTTTTGGGTCATTGTCCTTCTGGAGGACCCATGACCTTTAACCTAGACCTAACTTTCTGACACTAGGTAGCACATTTCACTCCAAAATACCTTGGTAGTCCTCTGACTTCATGATTCTTTTAATACAAGATGCGATCAAAAGGTTTTGAGACTTGTACAATAACATAAGAAGTATAACACTGACATTGCACTCAGTTTCCTTCAAAGTAGACCCCTTCCGATAAAACACACTTCTTCCAGCGTTCCTGCTGTGGTTGGGCCAGCATTAAGTAATGTGGGCAGAAAATAGCCTTCCCAGATGATCATGACATCAGACACCGAAAGTGCTATATATTTCAAACAGTGTTCTTCATACTGCACGATTATGGAGCATACGCTTATATTGGAGCTTGAGGTCCTTGGTTACCTGAAGCAGAGCTCTTTTAAGTAATGAGCTTGAAATGGGGCCCATGTCAGCTTTGGCTTCTTGGATACCTCTCTCTCAGCTCCTAGAATGCGTTGCAAGCTAAATGATGTTATTTTTATAAGGCTTTCAAGATACATGCCTACTTACCTTTCAATTATTTAAACATTTCTAATAAAAAGGAAGGTTTGCTATTTGGGAGTGGTTATCCCTTCCCATACATACAGTCCGAGAAAAGAAAAATAACATAGTTAGGTGTGATCTGCTCTTTTTTTCTAGTTCAATCTTGATCAGTTGTGAATTTATGGTGGTTGATTTGGTCAGGTTTTTCTTTGGTTGAAACATTAATGAACATCATCCAACAAATTTCATTGGCAATTTGCCTGGCAATCCCTCAGTAGTTTGGTTTGTTCAAAGGGGCACACCCCATTGTTATGACCATTGGGTGATATGCTAGCAGTGGTACACAGAGGAGCGAAGTTCTAATACTCTTCAGTGTGCTTCTAGCAAAGTGGTTCTCAACACAGTCCTCTAGGACCCCCAGGCCAGTCAGATTTTCAGGATATCCACAATGAATATGCATGAGATAGATCTGTATCCACTGCTTCCATTGTACGCAGATCTATCCCATGCATATTCATTGTGGCTATCCTGAAAACCTGACTGGCCTGGGATATCATTCCATTGACATGGATCAGCCTCATTATTTGCCAAATTAGTTAATTCTTTATCAACCTGGGAGGTTTCAGTACTCCTCTCGGGCTTCATTATTGGTTGGTTCCTTCTCTGGCATAAATTAGACTAGATAGCATCAGACAGTGTCACCAGTAACCACCCCAGAGCCGGTAGCACCTAGGGTTGGTCAGCCTGGGCATTCTTACTTAGAAAGTATGGCAAGGCTTTTATGCATGCACTGCCTCATGGGAGTTGTAGTTTCCACTTACTTTCCAAACAAGAAGCAATTGTAGTCAAGTGGGTTAGGCAAAAGGGACAAGATTTTTATTTCCCCTTCCGGGCGGATTAAATGCAGTTGAAACACAGAACAAAAATAGCCATACACTTCTGGCATAAAGGAAAATACAGGAACTCAGGAAAACAGCTTCTTTCGCTTCAAAACTTCAAACATGCAGCTTAACACAAGCTCAAAGGTAACAGTCTCTTTTATATCAAAAAGACACACTCTGCTTTTCTTCTGCTGTTTGAGACAGCCTTCTAAACAGCCTAGTTAGCAGAGTGAGATTATATGATCAGCTATAGTTAAAGTACAGTCCATTTGTTCCCCTGCTATGTCCTCAATAGCAGGCTCCGTCTGCATCTCTTCACAATCACTATCAGCTGAGTAAGTTTTCACCCTATCATACGGTGTCTCAAAGCACACTCGCCCTCTCTCTTCCCGAGGCTTCCCTTCACAGCACTCTAGTGAGCAGGGTTGAGAATTACCGTATATATGGGATTTTATATCAGGAGAGCCCAGCACATCTTGGCACACACATGGAAAACTCTGGCACTTAGTTTCTCCTCTATACCACTTGGGCAGCCTACCTTTTGACTTTTGAACAGAGGACCTTCTCAGCACAGCTGGGTCAGCAAAGGAACCAAACACTGGATGTGTTTTCCTGCCTTTTAGCTTCTCCTTCTCTTCGGACATACAAATGTCGTCAGGCCAGCACCTCTCTCTCTCTCTGGAGTTTCAGCATGCTTCCAAACTAACCTCTCAGGCAATCTTTCAGCTACTGCCCTATTGGCTGCTGCTTCACTTCTTGTCCTCGTCCCAGTGCTAGTGCACTTCCCTGTGCCTTCCTTCGTGCTCCTCCCGGTGCCTTCTCTCTCGTTTCTCCCGGTGCTTGTGTTGGTGCTCCTCCCGGTGCTACTGCTTAAATCTAATGAGCACTTTTTATCTCTCTGCTTCTTAGGGCTCAGCTCCGCCCCTCCCCCAACCAGGTGTTTTCCCTTAACTCCTGATGCCGGGGAACCATTGCAGCAGGGGTGTGTTTTCTCCTCCCATGACTCATTCTGTTTACTTTTCCCTTGGCAACCCTGAGCCATGTGCTCTGCCTGCCTGTCAGCTTGTAAAGCCAATTCCTCTGCTTCACTGAACTCTATGGGGCCAGAAGGGTCTTCTACATGACAACAGTCAGTGTTTGCTGGATTGACACCTGCTTTGTGGAATGCTCTTCTGCTGTATCCATGGCAGATGTCCTTTAAGAAATTCAAAAGGGAACTAAAGGTTTGATTTTTCAGGCAGGCATTTGAGCAGCGAGCATGGACCAGCACAGCACAAATTATGTTTGTTTGTATGAACGTTTTGTGTTTGTTGTCTTATGGTTTGTATTAGTTTTTATTGAAATACCTCAATGTGGTTATGCTTAAGGGACAGTGAAACAAATTGTATTTATTACTATTGCAAAGTCAGATTGCCTTTAGTTGTCAGTCTAACCAATAGCGGTAATCTCCAGGAACAAGCAGGAATGTAGTCTTCACATATGGGTGACGTCAGTACCAATGGAGCCCGTGCAGGAATGCTCCCCAGCATCCAATAGAAAAGCTTTTGGGAGCATCCCACTGCAGCTGCATCGCTGCCTTCCCACCCTTGGAACTCTCCCTCCTCAGTTCTTTGTTTTCTGCAGAGCCAGCAGGAAACAAGTCCTGTCACTGCAGAAAATGTCTTCATTCTTTTATTATTTTTTGTGGTTGCATCTGCCTTCCCGTCGACGCCAGAACCGATATCTTTGATTCTATTTCTTTTGTTCTGTAAAAAATTTAAAAAAAGAACTTTAAGTCCTTTAGGGGGCATCAAAGCCATTTTAGGCCTTAGGCCTTCCATCCACTCTACTGCCACAATGGAAAAACCAGTCAATGGTTTAAGAAATGTTCTAAGTGTGGTACACCATCTCTGCTACTGATACCCATGACTGGTGTCTTAAATGCCTCAGCCCAGATCACCAGTCATCTGAATGTCCCCTATGCAAAAAGATGACAAAGAGAGGCCTATAGAAGCGGGCCGCAAAACTCAGCTCCCTCTTTGCCTCAGATGCGGTTCCACTCACTTTGACATTGTCGAGGACATTGTCTTCCTCACATGGATCTCAGGTATCGAAACACAAGTTTTCCTCAAAGACAGGCCATCCTCCCAAGGGTAGATCTCTGTTTAAACATAGAGATACCTCGAGTGTTGCTCTGGAGCTGGATCGACCGGTCATACAACCCCGGCGGGACGACCTCCCCTCCAAAGCCACCAAACATAGAAACATAGAAATATGATGACAGAAAAAGACCACATGGCCCATCTAGTCTGTCCTTCCATATCAACAACTACAACCATCCCCTTTTTACCTTTAGAGATCCTCTGTGTTTGTCCCATGCTTTTTTGAATTCAGTTACTGTCCTCATCTCTACCACCTCCACTGGGAGACTATTCCACGGATCCACTACTCTTTCCGTAAAGAAATATTTCCACATATCACTCCTGAATCTATCTCCCTTCACCTTCATCCCATGTCCCCTCATAGCAGAACTTGCTTTCAATTGAAAGAGGCTCTCTCCCTGAACATTTATGCCACGGAGGTATTTAAACATCTCAATCATATCACCTCTATCCCGCCTTTCCTCTAAGGTGTACATATTAAGATCCTTCAGTCTGTCCTCATATGCTTTATAATGAAGACCACAAATCCTTTTAGTAACCACCCTCTGCACCGACTCCATCCTGTTCACATCCTTTTGAAGGTGCGGTCTCCAGAATTGCACACTATACTCCAAATGAGGTCGCACCAAAGACTTATACAGAGGCACTATCACCTCCTTTTTTCTGCTAGCCATTCCTCTCCGTATGCACCCAAGCATCCTTCTAGCTTTTACCGTCACCTTTTCTATCTGTTTAGCTACTTTAAGATCATCAGACAAAACCACGCCTAGGTCCCGCTCTTCTTTAGTGGACAAAAGTACTTCACCCCCCTATACTATATTGCTCCCTTGGATTGCTGCAGCCCAAATGCATGACCTTACATTTTTTAACATTAAATCCCAGCTGCCAAATTCTAGACCATTCTTCAAGCTTAGCTAGATCCCTCCTCATGTTATCTACACCTTCCTGGGTGTCTACTCTATTGCAGATTTGGTATCATCCGCAAAGAGGCAAACCTTACCCGACAGCCCTTCCACTATATCACTAACAAAGATGTTAAAAAGAATCGGACCAAGGACAGATCCCTGGGGCACACCACTGGTAACATCCTTCTCCTCAGAGTGAGCTCCATTTAGTTGTACTCTTTGTCGCCTCCCACCCAACCAATTTCTAACCCAAGCAGTAACTTTAGGGTCCATCCCTAGGGTGCTCAGTTTGTTTATAAGTTGCCTGTGAGGAATGTAGGGATTATAAGGATATGTTCCTGGTTCATAATCACTCAATGGCCTTTATTCTGTTCTGCTCTAATAAAAATATGTCAACCAAACTACTATACATTGGGCAAGGAGAAGCAGGCCAGTATAAAATCATATAAATCTTTGCACTGCATATTACTGAGCTGGAAGGCCCAGAAATAGTCATGCAAACACATACACAGGAAACCATGCAAGAAGTATAAGCTGAGCCGTTAGCCCTGAAGACAGTAGATGGTTTTTTGACAGTTGGTGAGTATAGGCAAGACAGAGGCCTGAGGAATGTTGAAACAGGAACAGAGGGGTTAGAAAGGTCAATGACAGGAAACAGAAGGAGAGAAGAGAGGGGGCCTCACAGAGGGATGAATGTGGAGACTATGCATATACGGAAGTAATACACGGAAGCAAAAAATGTATATATGTAACATGACTATTATACTCAGGAGAGGAGGGATTCTGATGTCTGATGACTGACAGAAATTCTCCTCTCCTGCCTGTATTGTTCCATCAGTTATCTAATAAACAGAGATTCTGATTGCACCTGTACTGACTTTTGGATCTGGACTATACAGGAAATTAGTGATAATTAGTAATCGGTCTCTTGTGAGTAACAGGGCCTCACAATTGGTGCCGAACACCCGGGATTGGGGTACGGGTGGGTCTTTATGACCAAGATACAAATTTAAAGATTTGGATTCCCCTCAAGAAAAAAGAGGGAGGTACGTAAAGATTTGGATTCCCCTCAAGAAAGAAGAGGGAGGTACGTTCCCGGTGCGTAGTAGAAACCGGAGGAGAAGAAGAAGTGAGTGACGGATTCCCTAGGATGACGGCGGCTGTGATGACGGCGTCGTGAGTATAAGTATTTTTAACCAAGCTTGGTAAGTGTTGTTTAATTTTTGTTTTTGTTATATGAATAAAGTGTAAGAATAATTTGCTGTTATAAACTGGGACTGAATGATAAGTGATTGAGACAGTACGTGTCGTCTGACACGAAGCGTGTATGTGTTCTTGCTCACGGTTCCATACCTCCGCGAGGAGATTGGCTGTGCTTGAACGAAGCGAATTCTTGTTTGAAAGGTGTCCTGGACATTTCGTGCACTTCCTTCCTCTATAAATAAAGAGGGTGGATATTTGAGATCCTTAAATAAAAGGTTGCACGTAGGAATCATGTCTCTGTTTAGGAGAAAGAAAGATGGCAATCAGGACTAAATGGTAAATCAAGTTTCCCCAGTGACTCCGGTCGAACGGATGATGAGAGATAATCCCTTATTAGGAAAGGAAATAGAGAAAGTTTTGTCTATTTTCACCCCCACACAGTGAAAACACCAGGTTTACTGATTATAGGCTGAGGGACAGTGATGGAGAATAAAAGATTGTTCTAAAAGAAAAACACTGGAAGAAATCTCCTTATCTGGGATGCTTACAGACCAGAGAGGGCGACAATTAAATTAATTGAAAGGAACTAGTCTAGTTACATAACAGTGTACACATCAATTGTAATTATGAAGTTCTGAACTTTGAGGTTTGTTCTTTGAACATTGCCGGTCACCTGGCCAGTGCCTAGCTGTGTTTAATGAATAATTGCTCCTATATGTCGCCTGATGAAAGAGAGCTAATTGTCTGCAGCAGGATAAGATGGTTGCCTGTTTCAGCCAGAGAGAGGGAGAAAGGCTGCTAAGGGATTTTCTTCTGGGAATGGACGCATTACCTAGAGGAAACTCTCGATTGAGCAGTCTTGTTTGTTTAAATAAAGGATTTATTCAGTCGAAACAGGAGATGAAGTTCAGAACTCTTTTAGTGAAGTATTTTTTCCTCTGTAATTAGCTTGCTAGCTTTCTAGGTACGAAAATGACGCTGAGAGAAAGAAAAAACTGTTTAGAAAACTTAGGTACCTGATTCCATTCTATGTGTGATGTATTTTTAGTTATAAATTGTTATGATGAATGAATGAATGGGAAGATCTTCCATGCTTTGATATATGATTATTGTTTTGTGGTAATATATATTCTGGAAACAAAATTGGTAATAGAGGAACAATAACAGCTATGATACCTGTGGAGTGTGATTCAAAAGTTACTTTGCTTTTGAAGCAGAATTACCAGTGCAGCTGTTTCTCTTCTGGAAGTGCCTAGTTCTGTATAACACTCATGCAATCAATGCTTTCTTAATTAGATTTTATGATCTCTGGAATTGAACTGCTTAAAATTCTTTGCTACTGATACAACAAAGGAAAATTGTTTCCGTTTTTCCTTTGACCTTCAAAGTAGAGGTTAAGAGCCCTGCAGGATAATATGGTATTCTGGGTCAGTGGTTGCCAGATTGCAACTTGAGAATGGTTTAAATCCTGAGTGAATAAGAAGTTAATCATGTTTGGATTTTGTTCAGATTGTTATGCTATTAAGCAAAATTAAAAGTTAAACAGGGATTTTATATCAGTTTTAAATGTCTGCTTCCCCGAACTGTAAGATTCAAGGTAAATTACTGTGTGTGTTGTTAAGCTCTGCACTGATGACTGATGAACAGGCCAGTGCCCCCATGGGCGTTCACTCATCTTCCCAGTTTTTATTTGCTACGATATTGGATTTTAGGATAAATTCACCTGTTTTTAAAGTTATGTGTTAGTGTCCAGAGCAAAAGTGTACTTTTTTTTGAAAGTCTTTTAAATTTCAGTTCCAGGAGTTCTGTCTTTAGTTGCTGTTTAGAATGAGCACATATATCCATTCAAAACTACACCAATTAAGTTAGTGGGACTGGGACACTGTTTAAGAATCTAAATTTATATTTTCTGCCTCCCATTTGTCTTACTTTTAACAATTGTCTGAGAAGCAGGATTAGCTGTTGTGTGCGAGCAGCAATCCCAGAAAGCAATCCAAGAAGAAGAAGGGGGGAGGGAAATAGCATTCTTTTGTTTGTACTTGTAGAATTTCAGGCAACTGAATTGGTGGAGCGAGTGAAAGACATTCTGATAAGAAGTTATTTCAGATCTGATGCAGCACACCTGTGGACAACAGCGACCCCTACTGCAACTACATAATGCTGACTTTTGTGTGACCTTTTGAACTGGTTCAAGCTTGTTTGCAATTTATATAGAATGGTATAATGGTATAAACAGTATTGTGTGTTCTCTCCTTCTGCTCTCTCTGGAGAGTGGCAAGTGTCTGCTGCATTATGTTTTAAATGCTATCATGTATCCAGGAATATATGCCTGGAAGCTAGTGTATCAGGCTGTATTTCTGCTCTTTTTCTAAGCCATGCTTTAGGCTTACCTCTTGAAGGCTACTTTTGAATAAGTGATTCCCACATTGTCTATTTGATTTGGCTAATTACATTAGAGAGGTTCGACCAGAGCCTCGGCTTTGGATCACGTTCCAAGAAATTGCTGATCGGGTGGCTCTACTTCCTTCCTGTACCAAGATGACTGCTGCCAAACCTGCTCTTTGGGACACCATCTGTTTCCTTCATCCTGATGGACAATTAGTTTTACTTCTGCGTGTTCACAATACAACCCACATCTCCAAAGAGGTTCTCACTTCAAACCCCTGCCTTGAACTGAAATCGGGACAGTCTGTTGAACTTTTTGATACCCTTGTGTTCTCTATTGCTATTAAACGTAGGTTAGATGCTGGACTT
The DNA here is from genome assembly GCA_033557465.1 of Ichthyophis bannanicus. Classification (NCBI taxonomy): domain Eukaryota; kingdom Metazoa; phylum Chordata; class Amphibia; order Gymnophiona; family Ichthyophiidae; genus Ichthyophis; species Ichthyophis bannanicus. The sequence continues at coordinate 1,637,200,335 of CM066031.1, read as the reverse complement.
CCTTGGTACCTTTCCAGACCCCTGCCATAACTGCTGAACTTGGTATGGCTATGCTTACTGTATGTTCAAATGAAAGCTGTTATTGATTCTATTAGTAAGTTGTCAGAGTCCCTAGAGCAAAATACCCAAATGACTCTACAAAATAGACAGGCACTAGATTTGCTCCTTGCATCTGAAGGAGGCCTGTGATCTTTTATTAATGCCACTATTTGTTGTATAGTTATGGCGAATCATTCAGTGTTTGTGCTTAATGCTATGGATAAAATATGCCACCTGACAGATTTACATATTGATGACTTTAAGGGAGGACTGAATGTAGGTAATTGGTTAACATGCCATACACATGTGAATGCTTCCTATGCCACGGTCCCCACTTCTGAATTCTCTGACTTGGTCTTATCTCCTCCACAATAAAAAAAAAAATGGGAGAATTGTAGGCATTATAAGGATATGTTCCTGGTTCATAATCACTCAATGGCCTTTATTCTGTTCTGCTCTAATAAAAATATGTCAACCAAACTACTATACAGTGGGCAAGGAGAAGCAGGCCAGCATAAAATCATATAAATCTTTGCACTGCATATTACTGAGCTGGAAGGCCCAGAAATAGTCATGCAAACACATACACAGGAAACCATGCAAGAAGAATAAGCTGAGCCGTTAGCCCTGAAGACAATAGATGGTTTTTTGACAGTTGGTGAGTATAGGCAAGACAGAGGCCTGAGGAATGTTGAAACAGGAACAGAGGGGTCAGAAAGGTCAATGACAGGAAACAGAAGGAGAGAGGAGAGGGGGCCTCACAGAGGGATGAATGTGGTGACTATGCATATACGAAAGTAATACACGGAAGAAAAAATGTATATATGTAACATGACTATTATACTCAGGAGAGGAGGGATTCTGATGTCTGATGACTGACAGAAATTCTCCTCTCCTGCCTGTATTGTTCCATCAGTTATCTAATAAACAGAGATTCTGATTGCACCTGTACTGACTTTTGGATCTGGACTATACAGGAAATTAGTGATAATTAGTAATCGGTCTCTTGTGAGTAACAGGGCCTCACAGGAACAGTGTCAAAGGCTTTACTGAAATCTAAATACACCACATCTAGAGCTCTCCCTCGGTCCAACTCCCTGGTCACCCAGTCAAAGAAATCAATCAGATTTGTCTGACAAGACCTGCCTCTGGTGAATCCATGCTGCCTCGGATCCTGTAATACGCTGGACTCCAGAAACCTCACTATTTTCTCTTTCAGCAGCGTTTCCAATACTTTACTCACCACCGAAGTTAAACTAACCGGCCTGTAGTTTTCAACCACATCCTTACTTCCGCTTTTGTGTAAAGGCACCACATGAGCCTCTCTCCAGTCCTTTGGCACCACTCCCGACTCCAACGAGGCTTTTGAAAGGTCAGACAGTGGAGCTGCTAGAACGTCCCCAAGTTCCCTCAGTATTCTAGGGTGTATCCCATCCGGTCCCATCGCTTTGTCTATTTTAAGTTTAACTAGTTTCTCACAAACACAGTCTTCTGAAAATTGTTCAAGATGCCCCTTGCTTCTGTTCCTATCTGTGGGTGTTTTCTGAGGTCCTGCTCCTGGTTCTTCATCTGTGAACACAGAACAGAAATATTTGTTAAGCAATTCCGCTTTATCCTTATCAGCTTCTACATATTCCTCCCCTTCACCCTTGAGTCTGACACAATACCACTTTTGCCCTTCCTCTTCTCACTAATATATCTGAAAAATGTCTTATCCCCCCATTTTATTGCATTGGCTATTTCCTCCTCCTTTTGAATCTTTGCCTTCCTGACTACTTTGCTAGCTTCTCTAAGTTTTTCCAAATACAGATGCCTGTCTTCCTCTCTCTGTGATCTCTTGTATTTCATGAAGGCCTCCCTCTTTTTCTTCACTTTTTCAGCTACTTCTTTCGAAAACCATAGCGGTCTCCTTTTCCTTTTACCTTTATTTACCATTTTAACAAAAAGGTTGGTTGCCCTTAAAATATCCCCTTTCAGTTTTGCCCACTGTTTTTCTACATCCCCCAGCTGTTCCCATCCCACTAATGACTCCCTGAGGTATTGGCCCATCTTGGCAAAGTTGGGCTTCCTAAAGTCTAAGATCCTCACCTTTGAATGGATTCTAACAGCCCTAGTCCTAATACTGAAGGGGTCCTAATACTTAGTCCTAATACCAAAGGGGTCCAGGATGCTCCCGAGGCCTCCACCTCAGGAGAGCTCCTGGTGCCATGCTCTGGGATGGTAGCCCATGCTTTCGGTACCAATACCCAGGCATTTGCAAGATTTATGGATCCGCGTATACTAGCCATTGAGTGGAGTCTAGCAGCTCTGTTAGCGGTTTCAGTACTGGTCAGGACTTTACGGGTGGTAATGTCGGTACCGGTACCGTCGACGCTGCAGATACAGTCTGTATCGAGTTTCATGCCGCTCGATACACTCCCGCCCATGCCAGCCCTCGAGTCCATTCCCGGTTCCGAGGTACCAGTATGACAAGTCTCTCGAACTGATACCAATCTCGATTGGTACCGGAGCTTACATGAGCAGGAGCATTGCTCCTGCCGATACTTTGATTCTACTGATTCTGATTCTTTGGATGATGAATCGATCGGTACCCGAGAAATGCAAAGTCTTCTGGAGGGACCCTCACCGTCGCTGCAATGACACATGTCCCGTCCCAAAGATACGTCTTTTCAAGAGTTTATCAAAGATATGGCAAGGGGCCTATCCATTACATCTACATTGGAAAAAGAACCCAAAGCAGAGGACTTGGAGATCCTCCAATACCGCACAGCTCCTAAAGAGGCGACTACTCTGCCTATTCACCAAATACTCTAGGATCTTATGCTCCTGATGGGGGAAACACCCCTCACCATTTCTCCCCATACTTGGCGACTCAATACCATGTATCGGGTACTGGAAAGTCCCAGTTTCCAGAAAACGCAGCTTCCACACCACGCAATGGTAGTGGAATTGGCTATGCATCGAATTAAGAGTTCTAAGATGCACCCCTCCAATCCTCCAGGCAGGGAATTGAGAACTCTCTATGCCTTTGGGCATCGGTGCTTTCAGGCCTCCATGCTTTCAGCCCGCATAAGTTCATACATACTCTACATGGATATGTTCTTTAAGGAGGTAACTAGGGATCTGGAATCAATGGTTCCTCTTCTCTCTGATGATAAGAGGCAGGCAATCTTACATTAGTCAAACATGCCCAGATTGTTTCGAAGTTTGTCAATAGGGCAATCTTTGACTGTTTTGAATGCACTAGCAGAGCAACATCTATCTGCATAGGTGCACGTAGGATTGCATGACTTCAGGCATCAGACCTTGAACAATGGGTTTAAGACAAGCTGGGTAATAGTCCCTGTACTGGTGAGAACCTGTTTGGGAAGGATTGGCAAGATAATGCTTCTCAGAGTCTGAGAATACCACCCTCAATAGGCTTTTCAAAACTACTGCCAACCCTGCCAAGAAAAAAGCAGCTGCAAAGAAAGCTTTCTATGGTAAGAAGAAGAACTTTTACCCTTCTTACCCCCCAACTTCTCAATACCAACCTCAGGGTACTCAGAAGAAGCAACAGCCTCGCAAGCAACAGAAGAAGCTACAGGCTCCCAAATCCCACCAACTGCGCAGACCCAATCTGCGTCTGATTTTTGACTTCTTCCTAGAGAACATAGCCACCCTGCCTCTGGAGAACCCCCACCCCCTCCACATAGCAGGCAGACTTTGCCATTATGCCCACAGGTGGCATCTTATCACCTCAGAGCAGTGGACACTAATCATAGTGCGAGAAGAGTACAGACTTCATTTACAAAACATACCCCCACCACCCTTGTGGGGGAATGTCATTCTCAACCCCCTCTCACTGCTCTCCTGCAGCAAGAGGTCACCTCTCTTCTGTCAGTGTGCCATAGAAGAGGTTCCAACATCTCAACAAGGGATGGGGTTCTTTTCTCCCTACTTTTTCATACCAAAGAAAAACGGAGGGTACAGACCCATCTTAGACCTCAGAAACCTAAACAAGTTTCTAGTTCGCGAGAAATTCAAGATGATTTCACTAGAAACCCTTCTATCTTATCTCCAGAGTCAGGACTGGCTCTGTTCTCTAGATCTAAAAGCAGCATATCAGAGGAAATATTTATGCTTCATCTTCCAGGGAAATCACTATCAATGCAAAGTCCTTCCCTTCAGACTCACCTCTGCCCCAAGAGTCTTCACAAAGTGTATGGTGGTCGTAGCCACATATCTAAGGACTCTCAGGATATTTGTCTTCCCTTACTTAGATGACTAGATAATAAGGGCAGCCACCTCACAGGAGGTTCATCTATCCTTCCTTATTACAATGCAGGTACTGCAAGATCTGTGATTTGTGATAAATCTTTCAAAATCCCATCTAGTTCCCACTCAAACACTAGAATTCATAGGAGCTCTTCTAGACACTCGACAGTCAAGGGCATTTCTACCCCAGGACCATTGTACTGTAATACAAAGGTCCACTGGGCTGTTCGCATGTGCAACAGCCCAATGGACCTTTGTATTACAGTGGAAACAGATCTCTGGGGCCCTCAAGGACCAGATCCAAGTCACAGACCTACTCACCGAGTCCCTTCTATGGTGGTGCACCCAAACAAATCTTCTCGTAGGGTCACCTTTTCAGATGCCTCCACATCAATGCATCCTGACAATGGATGCCTCCAAACTGGGTTGGGAGCCCACTTAGGCCCTCTCTCCACTCAGGGCCTCTGGATGGAGCAGGAGTCGCAGCTCCAGATAAATCTCCTAGAGCTTCGTGCTATCTTCAATGCTCTCAAGGCATTTCAACAACTCCTACAGGGCCACAGGGTTCTCATCCAGATGAACAATCAAGTAGCCATCTTCTATGTGAACAAACAAGGAGGAACGGGATCTTGGACCCTCTGCCAGGAGGCTCTCTGCTTTGGTCTTTTGCCATTGCTCATCGGATACACCTCCAAGCGGTATATCTACCGGGACTTCAAAACATCCTAGCAGACAGTTTGAGTCGGATCCTTCTTCCACACCAATGGTCCCTCCATCCACAGACAACTTCCTTCATCTTTCAGACCCTGGGAATTCTGGAAGTAGACCTTTTTGCCACTCTACAAAATGCAAAACTTCCTTGTTTCTGCACCAGAACCCCGATGTCCAGCTTACAGCAGATGGATGCTTTCCACCTTCACTGGGGTCAGGATTTCCTGAATGCCTTTCTACCCATACTCCTGATTCCCAAAACGCTCTTCAAGCTTCAAGCAGACAGGGGCAAAATGATTCTCATAGCCTCGTGCTGGCAATGTCAACCGTGGTTTCCTCTCCTGCTACGTCTTTCTCAGACTCACCCCCTGAGTCTCGAGTCGGCTCCCGATCTCCTCTCCAAGGAGGAATGGACACTACTCCATCCCAGTCCACAGTCTCTCCATCTCATTGCTTGGCTGCTGAAAGCGTAGTCTTACAAAATTTTAACCTGACTCAGGAAGTAAAGGAGATCCTGCTAGCCTCCAGGAAACCATCCACCAGATGTTCTTATGAACTCAAGTGGCATAGGTTCCCCATCTGGTGTTTCCAGCTCCTGTAGAAGCTCTCCTTCAGTATCTCCTACATCTTTCCTTCTCTCATCTCAAGACAAACTCAATGAGGGTTCACCTCAGTGCGTTGCTGCTTTTCACCATCCATTGAATGGACAGTCTATCTCCTCACAGCCACATGTGGTGAGTTTCATAATAGGGCTTTTATTAACCAAGCTCCCATCAGTCCACCACCTGTGACATAGGATCTTAATGTTGTCTTAGGACAGCTCCTCAAGCCACCTTTTGAACCTTTAGCCACAACCTCACTAAAGTTTCTCTCATGGAAAGTTATCTTCCTAGTTGCCCTCACTTCGGCTAGCTGCATTAGTGAGCTTCAGGCTTTGGTGGCAGATCCACCTTATACCCAGTTCCACCATGATAAGGTTGTCCTTAGGATTCACCCCCATTTCATGCCCAAAGTGGTGTCTTCTTTCCATCTCAATCAATCAGTTTACCTTCCTGTCTTTTTCCCTAGACTGCATTTCTCTAGGGCAATGTTCCCTCTAATTTTCTGTAGGCTATGTGCGCATAAAATATCAGCTGTGCAGCTTTTGAAGGAAGGTTAAATTTTTGTGCGCCACATAACGACACTCGGAGTTATATACTTTAAAATTTGACTACACGTCAGAATACAGTATGTACACCACATTGATTTTAATCAAATTAAATGAAAATAGACAATTACTAAATGAAGCAGAAAATTTCTAGTAATTACAATCACAACTTTTAAATTTTAAGACGTCCGTGTTGTTTTCTATCAGAATCAGAACCGTAATTTTTGTGCGCTCTGTTGTAAAGTATGTGTGCTCGTTCGGCAAGGTGTGTGCGCATGCACACGCACACTGCTTAGAGGGAACAGTGCTCTAGGGTAGAGGCAATCTTGCACACCCTTGACTGCAAGCGTGCCTTAGCTTTTTACCTTCAAAGGACTCAACACCGTAGAGCTTCGCAGTTGTCCATTTCCTTTGACACTAGTCACTTGGGTCTCCCAGTTTCTAAATGTACTCAGTCCAATTGGATAGCAGATTGCATCTCATTTGCTTATGATAAGGCAGGACTATCCCTTGAAGGGCATGTCACTGCCCATAATGTTCATGCCATGGCTGCCTCAACGGCAAACCTATGGTCTGTGGCCATTGATGAAATCTGCAAAGCAGCTCTTGGTCTTCAGTAGATACCTGTTTGGTCAGGCTGTACTCCAGTACCTCTTTCAGACTTAGGGCAACTCATACCCTCCATCCTGGAATTTAATAATACCAGACATCCATGGAGGATCCATGATCTCTTGATGTCTATTCTGAGGCAAATCTACCAATTCTGAGGTCATTTCTCTGGCATTTGGGAGCTAGGGAGTCCCATATGTGAAGACTACATTCTTGCTTGTTCCTGGAGATAGCATAGTTACTCGTCTGTAATAGGTGATCTCTGCGAACAGCAGGAATTTAGTCTTCACAACCCACCCTCCTCCCTAGGAGTTGCATGGTTTCTCTCTTTTCTCTTCTTTTATCTCAGTTACAAACTCAACTGAGGAGGGAGAGTACCCAGGGCAGTAAGGCAGCAATGCAGGTGCAGTGAGATGCTCCCAAAAGCTTTCCTACTGGATGTTGGGGAGAGTTCCTGTGCGGACTCCGTCGGTACTGACGTCACCCATATGTGAAGACTAAATTTGTGCTGTTCCCAGAGATCACCTGCTATAGGTGAGCAACTACAGTGGTGTGCAAAAGTCTGGAATCACTTGTGAGTTTTGCGTTTTTCATACTTTCTAACGTTTTTTTTTTTTTTTTAAATTTTCGTTAGCCCAGCATATTCATCTTTCTACCACATTAAAAGGGATACATTTGGCTATTAGAGTTCACTTTTTTGCATTCCTTCTTCCAATTTAAATACTTTACAGATACTGGGAGATAGCTACTGCGATTTTTGTGGATCCTGCGTCAAAACTGGATCGAGATGATCCAATATGCACATGTTATTTCTGACCAATCAGGAGGCTGGTTTCACTAACCAATCACAATGCAGATATCCAGCCAACAGTGCAGCTATAAAAACGCGTGGAATTTTTGAATTTCATACGCTTTCTGGATCGACCATGAAGATGACTCGGACCCTGACATTGGAGGAGCGTGTTCGTGTGTCCTTTATGAGTGAGGAAGGATTTTCAAGCTGTCAGATAGCCAGGAAAGTTAGCTGCAGTCAGAGCGCTGTTGTTAAGATTGTACAGAAGAAGAAAGAAACGGGTTCAGTGGTGGACAAGCCTTGCTCAGGTCATCCACGTGCATCAACATCACGCCAGGAATGCGCACTATGATGCAATTCACTGACTAATCGCAAGTTGACCTCTCCTCAGCTACTTCGAGAGTGGTCAGACAAGAGTGAGGTCGGTGTCAGCTCATCAACAGTTCGTCGCCGGTGCCTGCAGTTTGGTCTCCGGGGCTGCAAAGCACGGAATAAGCCACTGATGACTGACATACAAAGGCACAACTGGATCGTGTGGGCGAGAAAGCACTCAACCTGGTCGACTGAAATGTGGGGAAAGGTGCTATTCAGCGATGAAAGCACCTTCTGCCTGTTTGGTAACCAGGCTCACATCTATGTGAGGAGATTTCCTGGAGAGGAATTCAAGCCTGAGTGTCTCATCCTCACTGTGAAGCATCCTTTGAAGGTCATGTCTGGGGCTGCATGGCTGCCAGTGGCGTTGGACGTCTTCACATCGTCGATGGAATGGTCAACGGGGCCAAGTACATCACCATACTGCAAAAGTGCATGGTGCCATCAGCACACCAGCTGTTTCCTGGCCAGTTCCTGTTCCAACATGACAATACACCCTGCCATCGCTCCAGACAGGTGATCAGCTGGAAGCAGCGGAACAACATCAAGTCAATGGACTGGCCTGCCCAGTCTCCAGATCTGAATCCATTCGAGAACCTGTGGCACAAGGTGGTCTTGGAAATAATCAAGAGGCATCCAACATCAAAGCGTGAGCTGATTGAGTCATTCATTGCAGCTTGGAACCATGTCACCAACGATCACCTTGTCAGACTGGTTCATTCAATGCCGACAAGATACAGTCAGGTGATCAAGAACAAAGGGTGGCCCATCAAATACTGAGCCATCACTGACACATAAAAACGGCCTTTTTCAAGGCCACATACATTAATTTGAAGGAAACCTGGCATGCGTCCATAATATTTTAAAGCATACTTACAATAATATATCGTTGGCCAACGATGTACATTACGCGATTTTCACAGAAAATCTATCAACAAGACAACTATGGGGAACAAACTCAGAAAATAAGGGCCAAACCAATATTAAAAGTTGGCCCTAATAGCAAAATCTATCACTTATCATGAGATACACAGAAAATCCCACTGGGAGGAAAAAGAAATTAAGATATAAGGTCACGAAGTTGAAAAAATGTCAAATTAATTGTGATTCCAGACTTTTGCACACCACTGTACGTTGTACTGCAATAGTCCTGCTTGTGGTTGACAGGCACCATCTTGAAGCTGGCAGATGACAGAGCAGGAATAACTGCCACCTACTAGACTGTAGGGAAACCCCAGTAGGCTCTGGGGGAAGGTTCGGAGATTAGGAATTGTTCTCTATGTGGTGTCAGAGGTTGAGGAAATGGGAGCTTACCCTCTATGGGATATCCATTATACCCTTTCTCAACTACTGCAACTCCTTCCTTCAAGGACTTCCCAAAACTACCATCGCCCCTCTACAGCTAGCCCAAAACACAGCAGCATGCACCATTTCCAGAGCCTCCAGACACACCCATATCACTCCCATATTGAAATCCCTCCATTGGCTTCCCATAGCATCAAGAATCAAACACAAAGTCCTCACTATTATCCATAAGGCGCTTATCAACACCTCATACGAGTATCTCAAAATGCTCATCAGACACCCTAACTCCAATAGACAATGCAGAGCATGCTCAACCTTCTCCTCCCACCTCAGATACGTAAGAGCTCACAAAGTGCCCGTACGAGAGCCTTCGAACTTTATGGCCCCACTTTTTGGAACTCTTTACCTCCTATACTACGGAGCATCCAATCACATAAAGTCTTCAAAAAACATCTCAAGACACACCTTTTTGAAGAGCATTATGGCATATCCCCTACAACTGATTCCCAACAGGAACATCTACTACTCTCACCTATCACCCCATTCCCCCCTTACCCACCACATAATCAGTAACCTGACATCTAGCCCTACACTAAGTATAGCAACCTCTTGTTCACTGTATCATAAGCTCATTGTAACATATGTTCTGCGTTATAACAATCCTGCATGCTCCCTTAATCCCCTTCTTACTTGTTGTTCTATGTTTAATAAGTTTGATGTAACCTTGCATGCCCCTTAGTTCAGTGGGTGGTGTTAAGTGCACCTGTGTGCCGGTTAGTGGTTGCCACATACTAATGACAGGGGAATGGACACAGATTAGTGCAGGTCTCTGCACTACGTTCATGGCCTAATCATATGCTTAGCGCACTTTATTAAAATATCACATATTATATCCTAAATACTTGACAGAAGCCTGAAAAAGTTTTCATTTTTGTGGTGAGAGTTTCAAACTATACTCTTTCAAGAACTGTTAGGATATGCATAAGGTGAAATTAGACTTACCTGCTAATTGTTGTTCCTTGAGGAACTCTAGTCTAGTCCTGGACCACTGGGGTTTAAGCACCTCCTCTCGCAGCCTTGGAGACTGAGCACGTCACCTTTTTTGGTGACACCAGCATAAATAGATGAGGAACTGCCTCCTTTCTCCAGTAACCTATTGACAAAGCAGACTCACCAGAGCAATAATTAAGTAGAAAACACCTTAAACATTATATAATATTGAACTATAAAACTGTATAAATTTGCCTAACACTAATACCTGGCAACTTACCAGGAAAGGCTTATGTACGCTTCTGTTTTACCCCTTCCTCCCGAAATGGACCATATCCCATCCAGTCGCTGCCGCAGCCACATGCTGAAGGACTGTATACCTCTCTTCAGGCTATGTTCCAAACAACCATAACAGGGGGGGATACGGGACTAGACTAGAATTCCTCAAGGAACAACAATTAGCAGGTAAGTCTAATTTCACCTTCCTTATCGTCCCTCTAGTCTAGTCCCGGACCACTGGGAATGTAACAGAACAGTAACAACTTTAAAGGGAGGGACCCGCTAGACCAGCCTGAAGAACCGCTGATCCAAACCTAGCATCCCCTTCCGCTTGCAGATCAATCCGGTAATGCTTGACAAAAGAATGTAACAACAACCACGTCGCTGCCTTACAAATCTCTGCTGCCGGCAGCAAACTGAACTCTGCCCAGGACGCCGCCTGTGCCCTGGTCGAATGAGCCCTCAAACCATTCAGCACAGGCCTGCCTTTCAATATATACACCGATGCAATAGCCTCCTTAAGCCACCTTGCAATGGAAGATTTTGACGCCTGTTCCCCTTGCTTTGGCCCTCCAAACAAGACAAATAATCTATCCGTCTTGCGGAAGACAGCCGTCCTTTGCAAATAAGTCCTCAACACGCGACTCACATCCAACCAATGCAACCGACTCTTTTGACTTATCGTCACCACCTTTCTCGAAAACCGGCAAAGATACTGCTTGATTCACATGAAACACTGAAACCACTTTTGGCAAGAACGAAGGCACGGTTCTCAACACAACCTTCTTGTCATAGAAAGACAGAAACGGCTTACTACACGACAAAGCCTGTAGCTCTGAAATCCTCCTTGCCGAAGAAATCGCCACTAAAAATACTACCTTCAGCTTCATAGCCTTCAAAGTTGCTTTAGCCAACAGCTCGAATGGCTCACCTATCAATGCCTCTAGAACCAAATTGAGATCCCATGTCGGTACCGGCTTCCGGCATGGCGGCCTCAACAGCGACGTCGCCCTTAAGAACCGCTGCATGTCCGGGTGAGACGGAAGCACTATCCCTTGTACCTTCCCTCGATAACAAGAAAGTGCCGCCAACTGGACCCGCAAAGATGCTGCCGCAAGCCCCTTATCAAAACCGTCCTGCAAAAACGCCAGAATCTGTGGAATGGAGGATCTCAGCGCCACCATTCCCCTATCTGCGCACCAAGACTCAAATAGTCGCCACACACGGATATATGCCACCGAGGTAGATCTACGCCTGGACTTTAATAAAGTGGAAATTACCACTGACGAATAACCCCTGGACATCATCCTTGCCCTTTCAATAGCCAGGCTGTAAGTGAGAACCGATCCACGTGAGGCATCTTCAAGGGTCCCTGCACTAACAGATCTTCCCTGACTGGCAGTTTCCACGGCGGCTCCACTAGCAGCCATACCAGGTCGGCATACCAGGGTCTTCTCGGCCAATCCAGTGCAACTAAAATCACTTGACCCTTGTGTCTCTCTATTCTTTGCAGCACCCGACCTATTAAGACCCATGGTGGAAACACGTACAGGAGCTGCTCCTCCGGCCATGTCTGCATCAGGGCGTCCAAACCTTCAGACATTCTTTCTCTTCTTCTGCTGTAAAACCTTTCTACCTTCGCTGATTCGAATGTCATCATGAGATCCATCACCGGAATCCCCCAGCGACCCACTAGCATCTCGAACACCTCCTGATGGAAAACTCACTCGCCTGGGTCCACCATGACTCAACAAAAAATCGGCAGTCACATTTTCCACTCCTACCACATGCCCTGCTAATAGGGCTTCCAGATGCAACTCGGCCCAACCTAGTAGGCCCTCCGCCTCTGCTTCCAGAGCTACACTGCTGGTGCCCCCTTGCCGATTGATGTAGGCTACTGCTGTGGCGTTGTCCGACAACACTCGAATCGCATTCCCTTGTAACTGCTGCTGGAAAGCTCTTAGTGCTAGCGTGACCATTCTGAGCTGTAACCTGTTGATTGACCACTGCTTTTCCTGCTCGGTCCACTGACCTTGGGCAAACTGACCCTCGAAGTGCGCTTCCCAGCCAAACAGACTGGCATCTGTCATCAAGGGTTTCCACTACGGTGATTCCAGCGGCATGCCCCACTTTAGTTTCCTGGGATCTAGCCACCACTGCAGAGACTGCCTTGCCTGCATCGGACAGATCAGCTTTCTCAACAACTGATCTGACTGATGAGACCACCTCCTGAGCAGCGCTCTCTGCAATGGCCTCATGTGAGCCCTGGCCCACGGCACTACTTCGAGCGTGTCCGCCGTCGTACCCAACAGCTGCAGATAATGCCATGCTGAGGGGGCTCGTTTCGCTAAGAACTCCTGAACGAGCCGCCCTGGGCCCTGGTGAGTGGCAGGAACACTCTGCCTCTCTCTGTATCGAAGCGGGCTCCCAGGTACTCCAATTCCTGAGACGGCTCCAACTTGCTTTTCGCAACATTTACTACCCATCCTAAGCTGTGCAGGAACTGCACCACCCGACGGGTAGCTTCCTCGCTCTCGCTCCTTGACTTTGCTCGAATCAACCAGTCGTCCAGGTACGGGTGTACCAATACCCCCTTCTCTGCGTAAGGCCGCTGCCACTACGACCATCACCTTGGTAAAGGCCCGTGGCGCTATCGCCAATCCAAACGGTAACACCTGGAACTGAAAATGTCCCATCGGAACTGCAAACCGAAGATACTGCTGATGCTCCAATCGGATGGGAATGTGCAGATACGCTTCGCAGAGATCTAACGAAGTGAGATACTCTCCTTGTCATACCGCCACTATGACAGATCTCAGAGTTTCCATGCAGAAGTGAGACACTCTGAGACACCTGTTTACCCCTTTGAGGTCCAGGATTGGTCACCAAAATCCTTCTTTTTTGGGCACCATAAAATATATTGAGTATCGACCGCATCCGCACTGGTCTGCTGGAACTGGTACAACCGCTTTGAGTTCCAGCAACCTCTGCAAAGTCTCTAGCACTGCCCGTCGCTTTGACTTCGTTCTGCAGGGAGACTGGACGAAGGCATCTAAAACTGACCTCTGGAACTCCAGAGCATACACCTGTTGAATGACCTCCAGCACCCAACAATCCGACGTAATTTGGACCCAGACAGGATAAAACTCTCTTAGCCGACCCCCCATGGGTACCAATCCTGCCTGGGTCCCCCTCGCTTCATTGTGACTTCTTTAGGGTTGAGGAAGAGGAGGCTCCAAAACCTCTCCCCGCTCCCCTAAACCCTCGAAACCCCTGGGATCTATATTGAAAACGTCCTCTCTGAAACTGACCAAACCTGGGAATAAGAAATCTCCGAAATTCCCTTTGCTGGTTCCTGGAGGGTGCCAGAGGATGATTCAGTTTTTGCTTGTCCTCCAGCAGTCTCCCTCCTTTAGACTCCCCGAGGTCTTTTACCAACTTGTCCAAATCTTCTCCAAAAAGAAGCTTACCCCAAAAGGGGAGCTTTCCTAGTCTTGCCTTAGAGGCTTCTGCCACCCAATTACGAAGCCACAGATACCTGCGCGCCGCTATCACCGACACCATGCTTTTCGCTAGACCCCGAATAAGATCATATTGTACATCTGCCAAATAAGCTGCTCCCAACTCCATTAGGGCCGCTTCTTCTTCCGCCTTATCTTCACGGTTCAGCTTCATCGTTTGGGCCCATCGTAGACAACCTCTTGCTACCCACGCCCCACAGATAGAAGCTTGCATAGAAAGTGCATTGACATAAAAAACTTGTTTTAGTAGACTATCTAGCCTCCTATCTTGCGCATCCTTAAGGGCAGCACTTCCCTCCACCGGAATCGTCGTCTTCTTGGTGACCACAGCTACTGCGGCATCCACTTTAGGAGACTTGAAAAGCTCCTTGTCCTGCTCCTGCAACAGGTAAAGGCGTGACAGTACCCTGGAACCTCTCATCCCTGCTTTTGGTGTGTCCCATTCTTCCTGGATCATTTCCCTAAAGACTCTATGTATCGGGAAAGCTCTCTGGGACTTTGAAATGCCTGCAGTAACGGATCCTCCAGAGAAGAATCTGCCTCTAGTTCCGCCACCGGCATGTTAAGAACTTTCAGCGTCTCTGAAATAAGGGCTGCCAACTCTTCCCGTCTGAAGACTCTGACCATCCTTGCATGCTCCTCCTGCTCTGTGATCTCACCTTCCTCCAGGTCCAGATCCATGTCTGAGTCCTCCTCTTCTGAGATATTTTCTGAAACAACAGTCTCTACCTTTTCCATTTCCTTCCCTAATCTGGCTTTTTACATGGGATGCCCCCCGCCTCCCCAGTCAGAGAAGCTCCAGCCCGCTTCAGACCCAGACCTGCGTCTGTCCCTGCAGCTCCCTGCTTCCCTCCCAGGGTCTGCTGGAGCAGACTTATAAAATCTTGGGAGAAGATTGCCGCTAGGCCCCCCTGCAATACCGTTTGGGACGTGGAGGGTTCCGGAGCCGTGGACGGACCTGGCGCTGGCACCGGAGGTGGGGCAGCTGGAGAGAAGGGTTCCGGAGAGCCCAAAGCTACTTCCCTCTGCGCTTCCCCCTCTGTAACCATCTCCTTTGCTGCAGCTTCTTGAGCGCAGCCTTTACAGACACCCACCTCTGACACTGACCCCTTCCTGGCCCCACACATAACATATTGAGGCCTCGAGGGCATATTGGTAAGGCCCCAAAACTCCTGTACCTAACAAGTTTTCCTTTTTTTTTTAAACACAGATTCCGAACTCCTCTAACCCAGGCTGCCCCCCCAAAAGGAGCACCTCGGTACAGAAGCCTTCCACTGAACTATCAAGTTTCCATAGTCCCCGCAAGGCTCCCCATGAAAATGCCACGTGGCCAAGGCCTGCCTCCCAGCGAACCTCTCAGCCGCTACAGTTTCCCTTTGCCGTGCTTTTCACACAGAGCCGCAGCACGGCCTAAGCCGCCTCTCTCAGCCTGTTCTCCTCAATTCTCACTAACTCAAGTACCAGAGAAGATTCTTTCCTTTTGGTGCTGCCGACTCCTTAATGCCTTAGAAAGACATTTCCCACACGGACCACAGATCATCGGGTCATGATCATGATCAGGTCCGAGGCACTGGAGACAGCAGTCATGTGTGTCGGTGAGAGACATACGTTTCTTACACCGATCACACTTTTTAAACCTGCTGGCAGCCATCGGGGGAAAAAGGGCCCCTGCAAGGTCAAAAGACAGGGCTGCCAGTGAAAAGAGAAAAAATGGCGCGAACGCTAGTCACTAAGGACAAAAACTGAAAAAGAGATCTGGGCTCGATACCGACGCAGGGAAAATCAACTTCTTCCTTGGGTGAAACGAATATACATCTGTCGGGCTCTGCGGAAAAAAGAAGACTGAGCAAGATGGCACCCTTGGGCGGGAAGGGGACCGCGCATGCGTGCTGCATTCACAAAGGCTTTCTATGAAAGCTGGGGAAATGCTCCGCATGGGGGCTCCGTCGGCGCCGACGTCACCCATTTGTGAGGACTGACTTCCTGCTTGGTCTTGGAGAAAGACCCAGCTGTACTGAGCACAGAAGAACAATGCTCCTTAGTAATTGGCTCAGTGGCCATGGAAAGATACCTTGTACCAAGCAAGGGAAGGGATGTAGACCTCCTTTACTAGCTAACCTTGAGAGATACCTTATACATACTAAGTGAGAGAAGGCCCAGCCTGCTTGGAGAGAATTTGTGCTGTCATCTCTCTCCCATTTGGTAGTTCTGCTATGTATATGATTGGTCGCAAAAGGACTTGCCAGTATGTGCCAATAAGCTCTGGTACATCCATTCAATTTGGAATATTTAACAATCCCTTCAAATGTATATTAGATTGATAAGAATGGGGAAAAGATGCTATGGGAAAAAGAAAGGAGTCACCTTGAAGATTCCACTGAGAATGTATGCTTGCCTACTGCCAGTCTGACCATCAGATTCCCACCTTTATTCTTTCTCTTTATGCTGTTAATTATAATTTTCCCTCAGATTTCACGCTGCTCTACAGCTTGAGCTCGTTTCTTAAAATTATCGTCTGCCTACATTCCAATGCTGATTGGTAAGTTTTGTATAATGAGACACTGCACAAGGAATATGTGAAGAATGTGATTTGTTTCACTCTCTGGGAGTAGTAAGAGTGTGCAGGTTTTTCTTTTATAATTTATATTTATTGAAATATGAAAGAGACAACTAAGCAATTGCATTTGGTTTAGAAAATAGTCATAGGAATTAAAATTAGGAAAAGACAAAATAAGGAAAACATTGCCATACAGTCTACAATTTATAGGGGATCCATATCCACAACGCCAAGAAACCTGGAAAAAATTAGGAGGCAGACACTGCCTACTACTATATACTAATGCCGACTCTAATTCAACACTCTCCTATAGATGACATCTAGGGTGGGTTAGAAAATGAAATTGGACTGACTAGAGCAGGCACCTTGCCTATCAGAAATGAAGTTGATGGCTAGGGTTAAAAAACAACAACATATTTAACTCCCATATACTTCATAACACATTTGCAAGCAATTTAAGCCAACTGCTGACTTTTAAATTCTCTCCCTCCCACCCCTCAGCTGACATTGCTGATACAACCTCCTGACTCATTAATACTATTATTTGCAGGTGTACCCCAATCCACTGGAATTTCCTCTCCTGCCTAATCATTTATCTTCTCTAATCTATAGCCTGTTATCTCTATCTATCTTATGATTCCATATCATTTTGTCCTCTTAATGCTAACTCACCAAATCTTTTCTGTTCTTTTCACCAATGTTGATCCTCTATTCCTTACCCTTGTTCTACTCCTGTCACCTCTCCTGCTATTTTGTCTCCCACCTTATTATCTGCTCTTGAGCTTCTACATTTTCTCTCTCATATTCATCTTTCTCCAAGCTCTTTGAGAGCACCTCACCCTGTTTACCATCATGCCACCTCTTCTCTTCCCCATACCTTGCTGCTTCTTTTTCCTTCTTTCATCTGGGGATATCACTCTCAATCCTAGCCCCCCCCCCCCCCCCCGGCATTTCAGTCACTCCCTCGCAATCCCTCCAGACTTATTCAATTCTTATGCACCCTGTGGAATGTCTACTCTGCCTCCAACAAACATTCATGACCTCTTTGTTTCTAATGCTCTTCATCTTCTTGCTCTGACAAAGACTTGGCTTCTCGCTGATGACTCTACATAAGAACATAAGATATGCCATACTGGGTCAGACCAAGGTCCATCAAGCCCAGTATTCTGTTTCCAACAGTGGCCAATCTAGGTCATACGTACCTAGCAGTTTTCCCAAGGGACACAGGTTCCACAATGCTTGTATTGGTTCAAGCATTGATATCCTGGGTCCCTTCTTAATAATGGTTTATGGACCTTTCCTCCAGGAACTTGTCCAAACCTTTTTTAAACCCAGCTACACTAACAGCCTTTACTACTTCAACTACTACTTCAACTACTTCAGTTGTTGTTCTCTCATATGGAGGCCTTTTCTCCCATACACCTTTCACAATCGGCCACAGC
Source organism: Ichthyophis bannanicus (assembly GCA_033557465.1). Lineage (NCBI taxonomy): Eukaryota > Metazoa > Chordata > Amphibia > Gymnophiona > Ichthyophiidae > Ichthyophis > Ichthyophis bannanicus. Next base: position 1,637,182,313 of record CM066031.1, on the reverse strand, counting down.
AGGAGTGTTGGGCTGCTACTCTCTATGGTTCCAATCCCTTCTTCCACCTCACTTTCACTCTTTTTCTTCCTTTGAAGTCCGCTCCATCCGCCTATTTATGCCACTACCCCTCCACCCCCAGAGTAGCTGTCATATTGTTGTAGCTGATAAGAATGCAATAAATAATACCCGGAGTCAGGCAAAGATTCAAGCCGGTTTAATGTGCACAGACTCAGATTGCAGTAGCATTCAAAACAGTCTGAGCCCAGAGCTCAGAAAAATGACAGTTTATATACTTTTCTTCTCCAGTCTAATACAGGCAAAACTCCTCATTGGCTACTTACTCTCATCCAATAGACATCTCTGACCGGGCCCAGGAATCGCTCCCCCTGCTTGGGTCACACTAGCCACGGGTCAGCAATTAGACATAACACTAAACATAATACTTTTACTACAGTATATTTTGCTACTTCTGCAAAGATAGTGGAAGGCATATCAGAAGCATTCTTAACAAAAGCAAAACAAAGTGAGGCCAAACATAGCAAGGCTAAGACGTATCTCCAGCCTTGGCTCAAAACACTAAACAATCTTCATAATGCTAGACAAAATATTCTTACACTGTTCAGCTTCTCTGCTATATTTTCATCCTAAGTACGAGGTCAGTGCACATCTAGCAAAGATACAGTGGAGGACATTCCTACTAAAGCAGACATCTGGCTTACCTAAACAATAAACAGTAAAAGTTTTAATTCTCTTATCTCCAGGAGAGCAGAACATGTTATCAGTTGTCAACCTCCACCAGAATAGAACAGTATTTCTTTCTAACAGCTAACAGCATTCTGCAATTTTCCAAAATCAGCAATAACATTTTAAAATAGGAAAAAAGGGCTTCAGATCTAGCTCTGCTACATACTAGGCCATCGCCTATCACATTCCCTCCTTTTGATTATTCTCACCCGCAAGTGAGGAAGGGTGAGAATCTAATCACACAAATAGCAAAATACTTCAGACTATAGTAGAGGGATCACTGTGTGGTATAGGGTAGTAGCCCTACGTTGCTAGGATTCGTGTAGCTGCCTTACATTAAGTTTAATATACGTAAGCATAAGGGGAGGAAACATGGGATACATAAACAGCCACAATCAATAATACATTTGATACAAGTGTCTTTGTCAAATCATATAGCATACCTAGTGTATAAGCGGAGGGGCAGGAGACATAGGAGGAACATATGACATATATACTGTTCAGCATAGCAATAGGCCCGTTCTCATGACCCACAAAAATAAGAACCATTCCTATTAATAGCACCTGTATCAGAGGTCGGTAGCAGTACATGTCAAAAAGGTAGGTAGCACATGTTTGAAAATTAGCAACGCATGTACTAAAGTCCAAAAAATCGCAGTTCCCATAACAGGAGAGGAAAGACTCTGGCGGGGGTTGAGACAAGTCCGGGTATTCCCTGTTGTGCAAATACTAGGTTTGCAGGCTGCACAGGGAAGTAGGGCAAGAGTCAATTCAAAGCACCCCAAGGCTGCTGCCAGAACGAAGCAATAATAAGAATTCATAATGGGCATAGTCTCTGGAAAATTGGTGGAACCGTCGGCTTCCACAACAGGTAGCAGACGTAGAGTTGATTGTAGGTCCTCAAGCTTCTGCCGTACATAGACCTACCAGCTTTGTGGCAGGAGTAGGGCTGTAGATTCCAAAGTATCACTGTCCTCTGGGATGTCTCAGGTTCTTAAAATATCATAGGACAGTCTCTCAAGCTATTATTGTCTCCTTAGAGCAGTTCACTTTTTAGGAGATCAAAACAGTTTTTTCTTTTTCTTTTTCTTTTTTTCAGAGCATTTGAACACAGTCTCGTAGAAGACTCAATTTCTTAACACAACACAGTCTATTTCTGATGATTGCAGCTTTCTCCAGATGCAAGGCTTACCTTCGGATAAACAAACAGTCTTGAAATAGTGCAGTTTCCGAGGGACCAATAAGTCTTAGGTCCGTGGCCGTTGTCGTAGGGTGAGGCGCAACGGAGTCTCAGGATCATTTATGGAAGTCCACGACCAAGTTCAGAAGCGGCTGCTGGAATGCAAAACTGGAGGACGTCTGTTCCCTTGACGTCCAGGAGCAAGTTGGTAAAGTTCTTACGATGACGGATCTTTTCTTCGCAGTGTGAGTCGCAATGGTGCTGCAGGATTGGCGATCGAAGTCCAGGGACGACTTTCAGGTACTGTGGTTGGTTTCACTCGACTGTGGTGGATCCAGGAGTCGATCTCGGCCACTTTAACTGCTGTTGGGGTTGATAACAAGACGACATATGGCCCTTTCCAATATGGCGCCAGCGGTGCCTTCTTCTACTCTGTCACCCACACCGAGGCTCCAGGCTTGAAAGGATGCAGGGGCTTGGATGGGCTGATCTCGTACTCACGCATGAAGACCCTGCAAAACAGAACTGAAAACCAATAGTGCTTATCTAGTAATTTCAGATCCTATCTGTCACACATCTCCTTTTACTCTCTATACAATAGGCTACAGAATCTCAGAATCTCAAAAGGGGAGACTCCTAAAGACTTAGGGGCAGGGGATAAGTATATCCGATGAAGGGCTATAGGAAGAACCTGGGGCCACTGCAGGTAAACCTCTGGGCAGTTTGGACAACTTGAGTACACAATGTCCATTACTTCCAAGCAATCATGGTCAGGAGGGCCTGGACCGACGGGCAATTAGGGTGGCTGGGTTTAGAGTTTGTCGGACACTTAATTGTAAGTTAGGATTCTCACATAGCATATCTTGATATTTTAACATTTGAGCATTAGTGAGCCAATGATTTCCTTTGTGTTCCATCAGGGTTAGAACAGAATGTGGCACAGTAACTTGGAGTTCTTATCCTAAGGTGAGCTTGTCAGCTTCGCTCACTAAGAGGGCTGTGGCTGCTACAGCTCTCAGGCAAGGTGGCCAGCCTTTGGCAACAGGATCCAATTGTTTCGTCAGGTAGGCCACAGGTTGCTGCCAAGACCCAAGAGGCTGGGTCAAGGCTCCCAATGCGTTTCCACTTGATTCATGGACATACAGACGAAATGGTTTCTGCACATCTGGTAGTCCCAAAGCTGGGGGTGACATCAATGCTGTTTCCAATGATTTGAATGCTTTATCTTGTTCTGGGCCCCATTCCAGGGGAGATCGTTCCATTACTTGTGTGACTTGGTACAAGGGTTTTGCCATGAGCGCAAAATTTGTTATCCATATGCGGCAGTAGCCTGCAGCTCCCAAGAAAGCTCGCACCTGTTTCCTAGTAGTGGGGGTTGGGATGCGGCATATTGCTTCTTTTCGCTCAAGTCCTAATTTCCGGGTTCCTTTAGACAGGTGGAACCCTAAATATTTCACTTCTGTCTGGCACAGCTGCGCCTTGGCTCTGGAAACCTTGTATCCAGCTTCATTCAAAAGGTGCAGGAGATCACTTGTAACTTGTATACAATCAGATTTGCTATTGCTGGCTATGAGCAAATCATCTACATATTGAAGCAAAATTCTTTTTCCCGGAATCACAGAGTAGCTTGACAAATCTTGACTGAGGGCTGCACTGAAGATAGTGGGTGAGTTCTTAAATCCTTGTGGTAATCGAGTCCAAGTAAGTTGCCCTCGCCGTCCTGTGGTAGGGTTTTCTCATTCAAATGCAAACAAAAGCTGACTGGCCTCTGTCAGGCGTATACAGAAAAAGAGGCATCTTTTAAGTCCAAAACAGTAAAGTGAGTGGCTTCTGCTGGAATCAGTCCTAGGAGGGTGTAAGGATTTGGTACTACTGGATGTATGGTTTCAACTGAACTGTTTACTCGACGTAAACCCTGCACTGGGCGGTAGTCACCTGTCCCAGGCTTCTTGATTGGGAGAAGGGGGGTGTTCCAGGGTGATTGGCATTCTCTTAGAAGTCCATACTGCAATAATTTCTTCAAATGGCGATGAATGCCTTCAATTGCTGGTCTCGGGAGGGGATACTGACGCACATGCACTGGTTTTGCTAGGCCAGATGGATTATTCTCTGCCCATACTCCAGGTGGGGCTGCAATGCTGGTAAGTATACAGGAACTTGCTGGTCTGATTGGAGATGCACTATAGAACCGCTACTCTTCTTCTCGGGGAACAGTCAGCACTATCAATCCAGCTCCTTCGATTAGGAAAACTTCCTCCACATCATTCAACTAAAGTATCAGCAAGAAGAACTGCTCTCTTCTCCATCTTACATTCACTATCTCTGTCACATTATCTCCACAATTCACAGGCATTCTGAACAACTTAATCGTGCTGTTATTTATGCCCGCAAATCCATCCCGTTTCTGCAAGTTCTGTTTTATATCTCCCTGGGACTGACTTGACAAAAACTGCATTTACCATGCGCAAATTCTCCTGGGCTGCTGGATTTCAGGGGGCATATAGTGAGGGCTGCCTGCACTATTTGGATTCCACTTGGGGTTAGCAAAACTGATGGGTCTGAATTAGGTCAATCAAATCCTAAGGCTTCTCAGTGTAGGAGGCATAATGCAGTAAATCGTAAATCAGTAAATCAGTGGCAGGGGGGGGGGCGGTGGAACTGAGGGAGCTGGCCTCTAACAATGTCTGATTAAAGGATTTAACCAAGAACGGGGACAAGCAGCATCTCTCCCTGTGCTGTAAACATAACGGATGTGTGTGCTCATTCTAAATAAGAATAAATTGAGCTAAAGTCCTTATAAGATTAAACTAATATTTTGCAACATGTTATAACAACAATCCTAACAAAAAGAACTATAGTTCATAACATGACGACTACATAGCTGTTGCGTATAACTGGAATAAAACTACTTGGCAAAAAACTGCCAGCTGTAATCAGTTTGACTTTGCAAAAGAAATTACACTCAATTCAATTCAATTTTACAGTTTTTTAGGAAGTAGATATTCAAAAAGACATTCATTCTGGATGCTTTTTCCATAAAGCGGGTGGACATTTAAAATACACATACACATTTTCCTTCCTAGTTTATTTTATTAACAATAAGCATGTCTTCTATGAGGCACTTGCTGTATCAGGAACTAAAACTCATACACGATTAACCCCTCATTCACTCAGGATTCAAAGCACTTTCAAGTTGCGATCTAGTACCGCTGGCTCGAAGCTGCAGAGTCCTGTCAGTTTACATAATCAGGGCTTCGTAGGGCGAAGGGAAAATACAAGCATTCTTTCCTATTGAAACCTGAGCTCTACAAGATTTCTGCTCACTTGATCTGCACAGGAATTCGAGTAGGAATTTAACCCTTTCCAGGCTAAGTACAATACTATCGAGATCCACAATCCTGACTAAACATTCTTATTAAATGATATATAATACATGACCATAGCAGAAGGCACATCACTATTACAAAATATTGAATAAAAACAGGTATAATTCCTTAAAATAAGCACCCATTAGTCCAGCAGCAGAACATTGAAAACATGCCTTTATAGGGTTAAAACATTCCTCTGCACAAACACGTCTCCTGTCAGTTTCACTCTGCGCTGCAGCTGAATGAGGGAGAGACAGCTTCGTGATTTTACAGTGACTCTAGGTGTTTCTTTCTTTTACTATTTCATATGAGGTAAAGTGTCACAAATTACTCAACGGAATATAATCCTACCCTTATACTAGAAGGGAAACTCGTGGTTTCAACAGATAACAAAGACAAACTCCCAACGCTTCCTCCTTTTCACAAGCATTCTTCACACAAACATGCTAGCATTTTCCAAATTCCGAATTCCCGGGCTGACTGACAAACCAGAATTACTGAAACCGAAAGGGCTGATGGTTTCGCCCCGCGCACTACTTGCAGGGGTACTAGGATCGCCCTGGAAGTTGATCAGACTTCCTTTACCTGTTACTGTACCAGAAGTGTCTCGAGACTTTCCAAAGCTATCTAAGAACCAGAAAAATCAATACTCACCGGATCCGGTAGCTAATGCGCTGCGCAACCAATCCCTCCTTGGGTTGAATCCTGGACCCCCCTCGGGTTCGAGGTGTTGGCCAGCCAGAAACAGCAGCCTGCGGAGGCAAGGAGGAGTCTCCTCCGATACAAAAGGACCAGGGGCGCCAGAGACCCTCCTGCGATCAGTCAGGCTCGGCTCTAGCCGAACCAAACCTGTGAGGCGAGATGTCGGGGCATATTCACTTGCATACCATCCCCCACTCGCACATTCCCGGCCCAATGCACCAGAAATATGTTGTAGCTGATAAGAATGCAATAAATAATACCCGGAGTCATGCAAAGATTCAAGCCGGTTTAATGTGCACAGACTCAGATTGCAGTAGCATTCAAAACAGTCTGAGCCCAGAGCTTAGAAAAATGACAGTTTATATACTTTTCTTCTCCAGTCTAATACAGGCAAAACTCCTCATTGGCTACTTACTCTCATCCAATAGACATCTCTGACCGGGCCCAGGACTCGCTCCCCCTGCTTGGGTCACACTAGCCACGGGTCAGCAATTAGACATAACACTAAACATAATACTTTTACTACAGTATATTTTGCTACTTCTGCAAAGATAGTGGAAGGCATATCAGAAGCATTCTTAACAAAAGCAAAACAAAGTGAGGCCAAACATAGCAAGGCTAAGACGTATCTCCAGCCTTGGCTCAAAACACTAAACAATCTTCATAATGCTAGACAAAATATTCTTACACTGTTCAGCTTCTCTGCTATATTTTCATCCTAAGTACGAGGTCAGTGCACATCTAGCAAAGATACAGTGGAGGACATTCCTACTAAAGCAGACATCTGGCTTACCTAAACAATAAACAGTAAAAGTTTTAATTCTCTTATCTCCAGGAGAGCAGAACATGTTATCAGTTGTCAACCTCCACCAGAATAGAACAGTATTTCTTTCTGACAGCTAACAGCATTCTGCAATTTTCCAAAATCAGCAATAACATTTTAAAATAGGAAAAAAGGGCTTCAGACCTAGCTCTGCTACATACTAGGCCATCGCCTATCACAATATATCGACCCCCTGACAAACCCACGTCGTCCTTTCTCATTGCTTTTTACTCCAGGCATATCTTATTTCTGGACCCATTTTCCTCTTCTCTTATTCTTGGGGATTTTAATATTCATATTGATGACCCCTCTGATTCATATACCCCAAAGCTCCTTGCCTTAATCTCCTCATTCAACTTCCAGTTGTACTCTTCAGCCCCCTACTCACAAGTATGACTGCTGCCTTGACCATGTCTTTTTTTTCCCCAACTGCTTGCCCTCTAACTTTTCTACCTCTGTTCTTCCCATCATCTGCTATCTTTCACTCTTAATCACCCCCTTCCACAGTCTCATCCTGTCTCCATCAACACGTTTAGGAACTTTATGGTATTTGACCTCTCTACTCTCTCTCTCCTGCTGTCTCATCTCCTCTCTCTTCCACTATGTCATCTGGGTCCATTGAAGAGTCCATCTCTTCCTATAACACTATACTTTCCACTGTGCTCTGGATTTTCTCACTCCTTCCACTTCTCGCCCTGTGAGGTGTACTGTACCTCAGCTTTGGCTGACCTCTAAAATCTTCTACCTAAGTTCATGTGCATACTATGCTGAGCGACTGTGGCTTAAATCCTGTATCCTTGCTGATGTCCTAAGAACATAAGAACATAAGATATGCCATACTGGGTCAGACCAAGGTCCATCAAGCCCAGTATTCTGTTTCCAACAGTGGCCAATCTAGGTCATATGTACCTAGCAGTTTCCCCAAGAGACACAAGTTCAACAATGCTTGTACTGGGTCAAGCATTGATATCTTCAGTCACTTCTTAATAATGGTTTATGGACCTTTCCTCCAGGAACTTGTCCAAACCTTTTTTAAACCCAGCTACACTAACAGCCTTTACTACATCCTCCGGTAACAAATTCCAGAGTTTGATTACACGTTGAGTGAAAAAATATTTTCTTTTATTAGTCTTAAATAGTTTACCCTGTAGCTTCATTGCATGTCCCCTAGTCTTTCTATATTCTGATAACGTAAACAATCGATCTACGTTTACCCATTCCACTCCGTTCATTAATTTATAGACTTCTATCATATCTCCCCTCAGCCGTCTCTTTTCCAGGTTAAAGAGCCCTAACCTTTTTAGCCTTTCTTCATAGGAGTATCCTTCCATCCCCTTTACCATTTTGGTGGCTCTTCTCTGAACCTTTTCTAAAATCGCTATATCCTTTTTAAGATACGGCGACCAGAATTGCACACAATATTCAAGGTGCGGTCTCACCATGGAACGATATAGAGGCATTATAATATCATATAGAGGCATTATAATATCAAATATCCTACATTTCAAATTCATGCTTATCTATTTCCAGTCAGTCCTAGCACTTGGTAAGCAAGAGTACTACTGTAGGTCAATCTTACAAACTCTCTTGCCTGTCTCTTTGCAAGAATTCTCTCCTCAAGTACCTCCGCCCCTTACACCTCCTTCCAGGACCGTACCATGAGCAGTGCGGCCGCACAGGGCGCAAAGGCTTAAGGGGCACATTTCAGCTGTCTGCCGTTGCCTGCCGCCGCCACTTTTTCTTCTCTCAGCAGCGGGAAGCAACAACAGACAGCTGAAATGCGCCTCTTAAGCCTTCTCGCAGCGCGCTAAGCAGATCTGTCCCTCCCTGCTCTGATGCGGCGTCAGAGCAGGGAGGGACAGATCTGCTTAGCGTGCCAGTCACTTGCACATCGGACATGCCTCTTCTCTCCCGCCGGGGGGGGGGGGGGCACGCACCCAATGTGCAAGTCACACAGGGCACAATTCACACTCGGTACGGCCCTGCCTCCTTCCCTTTCTGCCCAAACTTTGGCCGACTACTTTTATGATAAGGTTCAAAAGATTAATCTGCCATTCTCCACAGCACCACTTCCACCTCAGTCTCCCTCTCCCCCTTCATTCACAAATCCTTCTTTCAACCTCTGTCACTTTTTCTTCCTTTTTTTAAAATCACCAAGGAGGAAACTGCAGATCTTCTCTCCTCCTCTAAATTCACTACCTGTTCTGCTGGTACCATTTGCATCAATCTATTTTCTATCTTTCCCGCTGTTATCCCCTCCCTTTATCGCATGCTCAACCAATCGCTTTTCACAGCATCTGGTTCCTGTAGTCTTAAAACATGCTGTGGTTACACCTCTCCTCAAAAAACCTTCACTAGACCCTACCTGCCCTGCCTATCTTCCTTCACGCTTTTGTATCCACACTACTTGAGTGTGTGGTTCACTGCCACTGACTTGATTTTTCTCTCCTCTTATGATACTCTGTCTCTACTGCAATCTGATTTTCATCATCTACATTCTACTGAAACGGCCCTGGCCAAAGTCTTCAGTGACCAATTCTTGGCCAAATCCAAAAGCCTTTACTTATCCTCATCCTTCTTAATCTGCCTGCTGCTTTTTACACTGCTTCTTCTTATTGCCTTCTTCTAGACACCCTGTTTTTACTTGGTTTTAGAGGCGCTGTTCTGTCTTGATTTTCCTCTTATCTCTCTCATCACATTTTTAATGTATGCTCTGGCAGATCTTCCTCCACTGCTATCCCCCTTTCAGTAGGCGTACTTCAAAGATCTGTTTTGGGACCTCTTCTCTTCTTGGTCTATACTCATTCACTTGGTGCTCTAATCTCCTTCTTATGGTTTTCAGTACCATCTTTATATTGAAGACTCTTAGATTTACCTCTCTGCACCTGCAATCTCTTCAGGAATCCAAGCCCATATCTTAGCCTGCTTGTCTGATGCTGCTGCCTGTATGTCTTGCTACTATCTAAAACTGAACATGGTTAAGATAGAGCTCATTATCTTTCCCCCTAAACCCAACTCTCCCACTTCTTCCATTTTCAGTTTCGATGGGTAACACCATCGTCCTCGCTGTTTTCTCAGGCCGCAACCCTGGGGTCATCTTTGATTCTTCTCTCTCTTTCTCTCCACACATCCAACAGATAGCTAAAACCTGTAATTTTTTTCTTTATAACATCAGCAAAGCTTGTCCCTTCCTTTCTGAACACACTACCAAGACCCTTATCCACTCTCTAATCACCTTCTGGTTGGACTATTGCAACCTGCTCCTCACTGGTCTCCCCCCGAATCATCTCTCTTCTCTTCAGTTCATTCAGAACTCAGCCACGAGGCTAATCCTGTGCCAGAGTCACTATGCTCATATAACCCTTTCTCCAAAAGTCACTTTATTTATTTAAAATATTCCTGTACCTCTACAGCATTCGAAGCGTTTTACATCATATTATTAAAACATCATTCCCTAACCATCATTCCCCACCCTTCCCCAAATACGTAAAACTCTGCACTGCCTTGCATTTGCCTTAACCTCCCCATTGAGAGAAAAGAAAAGCTTTCAAATTTTTCCTAAAGATCAGCAAGTCCTGCTCCTTTCGCAGAGTCTCTGGGAGTTTATTCCACCAAATCAGGGGCTGCTGTCCTAAACGCCCTATCTCTCCATCTCTTCTGCCTCAATTGTCAATAACCTGGTACCACCAGGAGATGACCCTGACTCGATCTTAGGGAAACAACCAAGCAGGTACACAAGGACTGGCGACAATACGATTCAGGTGGAAAATCTTTTTATTGCGCCCCAACGCATTTCAACTAGAAAGGCCTTCTTCAGGGGGTCTTTTAAAAGAGAACACACCTCAAAAGATAATAATAACAAAGTAAACATTTAAAAACATAAGTTAATTAATTGACAAAAATCAATTAAAAGATATGTACATAAAGAACATTAATTTAACAAGAACGTAAATCATAAAAGTTAAAACTAATTATAGAACATATAGAAGATGTAGGTACTTTACACAAAATCTAAAGGATATATACTAAAAAAACATAAAAATGATATAAATGATAAGAATATGAATATTAACATAACTTAAAAATAACATCATATAATAAATTATAAAGATATGTAGATATATAAATATACAAGAAAGTGAAGGCAAAAAAGAGAGAGATGAGGAGGACACAAAAAGGAGTACCTTCTTTTTGTCACGTAGTACACTAAAACGACTAAAAACAAAATAAATAAATAATTTATTATTGGGAGGAACAATAAATAAAGAATGTGATGTTAAAACCAGAACAATAACAGCACTAAGAACAATAGAACATAATGTATAAAAAATTATTATATGGCATTGCCATTGGAGATTTAAAGAAACCGCATAGCCAAAAGATAAAATTATACAACAAAATGTAAAACAACTGCACTTAAATTTTAAAACTTTTCTAGAATGCATTGTAATTTTTTAAACCAACATTTGCTATAAAATGGAATGTCAGGCACTGAAAAAGAAAGAATTAAAACTCTAAAATGTGAGGCTGAATACTATCAATCGATCCCATAGATTATTTAGATTATGCTACTTCAGATTAAGAAATACCAGTAATCAAAAGAAGAGGGGTATTGAAAGATATGCCTATTCACTTGCAGGCATAGACTTCATAGACCATTTACATAAAGGGCTCAAAATAATTATTGTGAGAAAGAAACATTTCATAATGGAGACTTTACCATTCAACATCGAATGCCTTACGCGTCAAATTTGCAAAAAGACCGGCAATTTTTCACTCGCGTGAGAGTATGCATATGAAAAAAGAAAGACACCAAAAACCAAAAATATAATACCAATTGAAAAGTGAAATCATGTTAAAGTTGTAGCATATACCATAAAGGAGGGTTTTAAAATTTTTTTTTTAGTATAGTACACATTGCAATGTCTACTTGTGCAGATTAAAAACACGTAAAAACCAACGGGACAAGGATATTTTTCGAAAAATAGAGTTTTGAAATCCAAACCTTTCATAATCAAACAATTAATATCTGAGAAAAGGAAAGACCGGGGAAAGTATTACTGTTCGGTGCGCGCTGCACTGTTTGTCTGTTGTAAGTAAATTGTTTACTTGTCCAGATTGAAATCACATCAAACGTAAAAGTTTAAAAGCCAACAAATCGAGGATGTTTTTCAAATTACATTGTTTTAAAATTTAAATCTTTCATGATCAAACAGAACATATCTGAAAAAAGATAAGACCAGGAAAGCTCACACTTCAATGGGTGCCGCACTGTTTGCTTGTTTAAAGTGAAGCGCGCTGCACTTCAACTTCCCAAAAATACAGGCGTTTTCCCACCCTCATAGGTAAGAGGTCATAGAAAGTGCAAACATATAGCGCAAAGGAATTTACTCTAAGGGGACTGATTGTGACCAGGAATAAATTGAATGACATTATAATGGAAAACGTTGAAGGATCACCAAGGGGAATACTTAAACTAGAGTTAAAAATTAATGTCCTTACTAATACTGAAAATAAATCCTAGTATATAAGGGAAAAAAGAGGGGAAAAGGGGGGGGAAAGGGGGGAGGGGAGGAAGGGGAGGAGGAGGATGAAATGGAAAGGAAGCGGGGGGAGGGAGGAGGGGAGGGGCAGATGGAAGAAGAGGGGGGAAGGAAGGGAAGGGGGAAGAGGAAGGGGAAGAAGGGAGGGGAAGGAGGAAAAGGGGGAAGGGGGAAAGAAGGAAAAAATGGGGGAGGGAAGGAGAAGGAAGGGGAGGGAAGGGGAGAAGAAGGAAAGGGGGGAAGAGGGGGAAGGGAAGGGGAAAGGGAAAGGAAAAAAAAGGGGGAGGAAGGAGAGGGGGAAGGGGGAGGGGGAAGAGGGGAAGGGGAGAGGGGAAGAGGGGAAAGGGGGAAGGGAAGAGGAAGGAGAGGAGGGGGAAGGGAAGGAGAGGAGGGGGAAGGGAAGGAGAGGGGAAAGGGAGGAAAGAGGAAAAGAAGGGGGGGGAGAAGAGAAAGGGGGAGGAGGAAGGAAGGGGGAGGGGGAAAGGGGAAAGAAGGAAAAGGGAAAGGAGGGAGAAAGAGCAAAGGAGTGGAGGGGAGGAAGAGGGAGGGAGGGAGGAGGAAAGGGGAAGGGGAGAGGGGAGGAGGGAGGGGAGGAAGGGGGAGAGGGGAGGAGGGAGGGGAGGAAGGGGGAGCGGGAATGGGGGAAGGGGAGGGGGAAGGGGAGGGGGAAGGGGAAGAAAGAGGGGGGAAGGGGAAGGGAAGAGGGGAAGGGGAGGGGGAGGGGGAAGGGGGGAAAAGGGAGGAGGAGGGGGAGGGGAAAAGGAAAGAAGGGGAGGAGGGAGGGGAGAAGGAAAGGAAAGAAAAGGGGACACATTATATTATAAAAATTACTGTAGGAAAACAGATAAATCTACCTCTTGATTTAAGCCCAATGGGTGTAATGTGCGAATTTCATATATATATATATATATATCTGTTCAAGGCGTAGGCGGAGCTTATCTAAGTCTCCCCCTCTCCAAGGAGGACGTACTACCTTAAGAACCAAAAAACGGAGATCAAGGAGTGAATGTTGAGCTCCCACCCAATGATCTACTAGAGGCTTGTCCATCACTTTTCTGCGAATATTGCTATTGTGTTCTATTATACGTGTTTTTACACTCCTCTTAGTTTTACCATTGTAACATAAATTGCAGGGACAGATAATCAAATAAATTACATTTGCAGTGTCACAATTGGAGAAATCATGTAGAGGCACTTTATATGTAGATCCTGGTTTTACAAATTCTTTTCTTGTTACTATTGCATTTTCGCAAACACTGCATTTACTGCACTTAAAATGTCCCTCCCCTTCCTCCCCCCCTTTTTTATTTTTCCTTTCCCCTTCTTCCCTTTCCCCTCCCCCTTCCCTTCCCTTCCTTCTTCTTCTCCTTCCCTCCCCCCTTTTTTTCCTTCTTTCCCTTCTTCCCCTTCCTCTTTCCCCCTTCCCTTCCTTCCCACCACCCTCTTCTTCCATCTGCCCCTTCCCCCTCCCCCCTCCCTCCCCCTGCTTCCTTTCCATTTCCTCCTCCTCCTCCCCTCCCCCCCACCCCCCCCTTTTCCCCTTATATACTAGGTTTTATTTTCAGTATTAGTAAGGACATTCATTTTTAACTCTAGTTTAAGTATTCCCCTTGGTGATCCTTCAACGTTTTCCATTATAATGTCATTCGATTTATTCCTGGTCACAATCGGTCCCCTTAGAGTAAATTCCTTTGCGCTATATGTTCCCACTTTCTATGGCCTTTTACCTATGAGGGCGGGAAAACGCCTGTATTTTTGGGAAGTTGAAGTGCAGCGCGCTTCACTTTAAACAAGCAAACAGTGCGGCACCCATTGAAGTGTGAGCTTTCCTGGTCTTATCTTTTTTCAGATATGTTCTGTTTGATCATGAAAGATTTAAATTTTAAAACAATGTAATTTGAAAAACATCCTCGATTTGTCGGCTTTTAAACTTTTACGTTTGATGCGATTTCAATCTGGACAAGTAAACAATTTACTTACAACAGACAAACAGTGCAGCGCGCACCGAACGGTAATACTTTCCCCGGTCTTTCCTTTTCTCAGATATTAATTGTTTGATTATGAAAGGTTTGGATTTCAAAACTCTGCTTTAGCGTACTACGTGACAAAAAGAAGGTACTCCTTTTTGTGTCCTCCTCATCTCTCTCTTTTTTGCCTTCACTTTCTTGTATATTTATACAAGGGGCACAATAAAAAGATTTTCCACCTGAATCAGATTGTCGATAGTCCTTGTGTACCTGCTTGGTTGTTTCCCTATATAGTGTGCAGGTACCTGTTGCTTTCCCTGGTACCACCTGACTCGATCTTAGCAGTCTTCCAGGCTGGTAACAAGTTGACAGATCTCGCAGATAAGCTGACCCTTGTCCTCTGATAACACCAGTAGCTTAAAAATACTCTGTTGCTGAAAAGGCAGCCAATGCAATTGCTGAAGTACAACCATAACAGGTCCTTCTTTCCTTTCCCCAAGATCACCCGGGCAGCGGCATTTTATATCACCTGCAATTTTCACAGCAAATACGATTGCAGTCCCACATACAAAATAGTACAATAATCCAGAATCGTCATCACAAGGAATTGCATTAACAGACTCCATGCTCCTTCATCCACAAACCGGCATAGTTGCCTCACCACCCGCAATTTACTATATGTTAGCTGCACTAGCTGTGACACCCTGAGCCAGTAAAGATAGATCAGCATCCAACCAGACCACCAAATCTTTGATTTCTTTCTTCCACTGCAACCAAGCCCCTCCCCTTCCCCCAAATCACTGGCCCATCCTGAAGACTAAAGTTTACCCACACCACAAGACTTCAGATTTCAGAACATTCAAAACCAATTGATTCCCCCTCAACCATTCTGCAACTTCCTCCAGTCAGTCATTTACTCTTCTCATCAGTTCTCTCACATCTTGCTCGAAAACTAGCACCATCTGAATATCATCAGCATAAAAAAATCCTTGAAAACCATGATGTTACATAATCCTCCCTACTGGGCTTGTAAACAGATTATAAACATAGAAACATGATGGCAGAAAATGATCACTTGGCCTATCTAGTCTGCCCTTCCATATCAACCTCTACAACAATCCCCTTTTATTCTTTAGAGATCCTCTGTGTTTGTCCCATGCTTTTTTAAATTCAGATACTGTCCTCATCTCTATCACTTCCACGGGGGCCTATTCCATGTATCTATCACTCTTTCCATAAAGAAATATTCCATACATTACTCCGGAGTCTATCCCCTTTCACCCTCATCCTATGTCCCCTCATAGCAGAGCTTGCTTTCAATCGAAAGAGGCTCTCATCCTGTGCATTTATGCCACAGAGGTATTTAAACATCTCAATCATATCACCTATATCCCGCGCCTTTTCTCTAAAGTATACATATCAAAATCCTTAAGTCTGTCCTCATATGTTTTATAACGAAGACCACTAACCATTTTAGTAGCTAACCTCTGTACAGATTCCAACCTGTTTATATCCTTCTGAAGATGCGGTCTCCAGAATTGCACATAATACTCCAAATGAAGTCACACCAAAGACTTAGCACTATCATCTCCTGCTGGCAATTCCTTTCCCTATGCACCCAAGCATCCATCTAGCTTTCACAGTTGCCTTTTCTACCTGATTAACTACTTTAAGATCATCAGACAAAATCACGCCTAGGTCTCGCTCTTATTCTCTGGACAGAAGTACTTCATCCCCTATAACTATATTGCTCCCTTGGATTGCTGCAGCATAAATGTATGACCTTGCATTTTTTAACATTAAATCTCAGCTGCCAAATTCTAGATCATTCTTCAAGCTTAGCTAGATTCCTCCTCATATAATCTACACCTTCCTGGGTGTCTACTCTTTTGCAGATTTTGGTATCATCCGTAAAGATGCAAACCTTACCCGACAGCCCTTCTGCAATATCACTAACAAAGATGTTAAAAAGAATTGGACCAAGGACAGATCCCTGGGGCACACCACTGGTAACCTCCTTCTCTGAGTAAGCTCCATTTACCTGTCGCCTTCCACTCAACCAATTTCTAACCCAAGCAGTAACTTTAGAGTCCATTTCCAAGGTGCTCAGTTTGTTTATAAGTCACCTGTGTGGAATGGTGTCAAAGGCTTTACTGAAATCTAAATACACCACATCTAGGACTCTCTCTTGGTCCAACTCCCTGGTCAGCCAGTCAAAGAAATCAATCAGATTTGTCTGACAAGATTTGCCTCTAGTGAATCCATGCTGCCTCGGATTCGGTAATTCATTGGACTCCAGAAACCTCACTATTTTCTCTTTCAGCAGCGCTTCCAATAATTTACTCACCACCAAAGTTAAACTAACCGACCTGCAGTTTTCAACCACATCCTTACTTCCGCTTTTGTGTAAAGGGACCACATGTGCCTCTCTCCAGTCCTCTGGCATCACTTCAGACTCCAATGAAGCATTGAAAAGGTCAGTCAGTGGAGCTTCTAGAAGTCCCCAAGTTCCTTCAGTATTCTCGGGTATATCCCATCCGGTCACATTGCTTTGTCTACTTTAAGTTTAGTTAGTTTCTCACAAACACAGTCTTCTGAAAATTGTTCAAGATGCCCCTCGCTTCTGTTCCTGTTTGTGGGTGTTTTCTGAGGTCCTGCTTCTGGTTCTTCATCTGTGAACATAGAACAGAAATATTTGTGAAGCAATTCCACTTTATCCTCATCAGCTTCTTCATATCCCCCCCTCCCCCCTTCACCCTTGAGTCTGGCAATACCACTTTTGCCCTTCCTCTTCTCACTAACATATTTGAAAAATGTCCTATCCCCCCATTTTATTGCATTGGCTATTTCCTCCTCTTTTTGAATCTTTGCTTTCCTGACTACTTTGCTAGCTTGTCTAAGTTTTTCCGAATATAGATGCCTGTCTTCCTCTCTCTGTGATCTTTTGTATTTCATGAAGGCCTCCCTCTTTTAAAAAACATAGGGGTTTTCTTTTACCTTTATTTACCATTTTAACAAAAAGGTTGGTTGCCCTTAAAATATCTCCTTTCGTTTTTCCCACTGATTTTCTATATCTCCCAGCTGTTCCCATCCCGCTAACGACTCCCTGAGGGATTGGCCCATCTTGGCAAAATTAGTTTTCATAAAGTCTAAGACGCTTTTGAATGGAATTTATCAGACCTAGTCCTAATACTGTACCACACCATCTGGTGATCACTGGATGCAAAATTATCTCCCACTATAATATCAAAGATACTTTGACCATTGGTAAGCACCAAGTCCAGGATGGCCCCTTCACATGTTGGTTCTGTTACCAGTTGCCTGAATAGTTCTCCCTGTAGAGAATACAGGATCTCCTTACTTCTAGATGATACTGCAGCAGGGATGCACTAATCAACATCTGGCATATTGAAATCCCCTATCAGTAGCATTTCCCCTTTCCTGGCAAAGTATAGTTACTCACCTGTAGCAGGTGATTTCTGGGAACAGCAGGAATTTAGTCCTCACATATGGATGACATCAGGTACCAACGGAGCCCGCATGGGAAGCTCCCCAGCTTCTAATAGGAAAGCCTTTGGGAGCAATCCACTGTGCCTGCGCTGCTGCCTTCCCGCTCTTCTGATTCTCCTCAGTTGAGTGTATAGCTGAAGAAAAAGGAGAGCAGATAGAAAGGAAAGAACCCTACAACTCCTAGTGGAAGTGGGTGGGTTGTGAGGACTAAACTCCTGCTGTTCCCAGAGACGACCTGCTACAGGTGAGTAACTATGCTATCTCTAGGAACAAGCAAAAATGTGGTCCTCACATATGGGACTCCCTAGCTCCCAGATCCCTTGGGGGTTGAAACTTTGACAGGTTCGTTGATCTCGACTTCCCTGACACGGAGATCTGGATTGAATCAGGCAGGGGGTAGGAGTTGTCCTATGTCCTAAGGAGATGTTGAAGGACCGCCTGGCCAAAAGCCGCATCCTGTCGGGAGTCCTTGTCCAAGCAGTAGTGAGTTGTGAAGGTATGGATGGAGGACCATGTAGCAGCCCAGCAGATTTCAGTAATCGGCACTGCCCGTAGGTTTGCCACCGAGGTAGACATTGCTCAAACATTGTGAGCGGTGACGTGTCCCACAAGGGATAATCCTACTTTGACACAGCAGAAAGATATGCAGTCCGCTATCCAACATGATAATGTGCATTTGGTTACTGGAAGTCCCAGATGAGCTTGGTCAAAGTATACAAAAAGTTGGGAGGACTTTCTGATGGCTTCTGTTCTTTGTACGTAGAAAACCAAAGCTCTTTTGCAGTCCAGGATATGCAAAGTTGCTTCCGCCTGGGAGGCGTGTGGTCTGGGAAGAACACTGGAAGGATTACTGATTGATTGATATGGAAGACGGAGACCACTTTCGGGAGAAAGTGGGGGTGTGTTTGTAGAACCACTTTGTCATGGTGGAAATGTGTGTATGGGGCATGGGCCACTAGGACATGTCTGGCTAAGAGCTATGAGGAAGAGTACCTTCCAAGTAACATAGCGAAGTTGAGCAGTAGATAGGAGTTCGAAGGGTGGTTTAAGCAGTTCAGCTAAAATGACATTGAGATCCCATACCACTTTGGGTGGGCAGATGGGTGGTTTGGTAAGCAGGAGACCTCTCGTGAACTGTGCTACTAAAGGGGCAGAGGAGATGGGTTTACCATTCACCGGGGCATGGAAAGCTGAGATTGCACTTAGATGGACTCTTATTGAGGATGATTTGAAACCTTGAGAAGAGAGATGCCACAGGTAATGGAGTAGTGTTGAAACAGATGTCTCAAATGGATTGTGCGCATGTTGCAAACACCATATCATCATATCTGCACCACTTTAGTGAATAAGCCTTTCTTGTGGAGGGTTTTCTGGAAAACAGGAGAATATGGATAGAGGAAGGTTGCATGGATAGAGGAAGGTTGCATGGATAGAGGAAGGTTGCATAAGGCTAAGCTTTCAAGAGCCATGCTGTTAGGCAAAGGGACTGGAGATTGGGATGGAGATTTGTTCCATCGTTCTGAGAGAGGAGACTCGGTTTGGATCCTAGGTGGATCGGTTGGGTTTGTGAGAGTTGGAGGAGGAGGGGGAACCATGGTAGTGGGCCCAGAAAGGGGCTATGAGGATCATGTACCCTCTGTCCTCTTTCAGTTTCAGAAGTGTTTCCAAGATCAGGGGCGTGGGGGGAAACGCATAGAGGAGCCCCCGATTCCAAAGAATCATGAAGGCGTCGTTGGCTAGACTGAGCTTTGATGGCAGTTTTGAGCAAAAGCGGGGAAGCTTGGCACTGAGTTGAGTAGCAAAGAGGTTGATCCATGGAGTCCCCCAGGTGTCGAACAATTGGTTGGCTACTGTTTGGTCTAGAGCCCATTCGTGAGGTTGGAGCAACCTGCTGAGTTTGTCCACCTATAGGTTGTCCTGACCTTGAATGTAGATTGTCCTGAGCTGCATGTGATGTTGAATGGCAAAGTCCCATATCTGGCATGCCTCCTTGCACAGAGGAAGAGAGCCCGTGTCTCCTTGCTTGTTTATGTAAAACATGGCCACTTGATTGTCCATACCTATGAGGATAGAACTGTTGGCGAGATGATGTCTGAAGACTTGGAGAGCCCTCGACACTGCTCGAAGTTCCAAGAGATTTATTTGCTGTGTGGAGGGCAGTCCAGCAATCTTGAGTGGAGAAAGTTTCCAGGTGAGCTCCCCAGCCATGCTTGGAAGCATCAGTCGTTAGGGTATGTTGAGGGCAGGGGGGGGGGGTCCAAATGGTGACCCTCTGAGAAGATTTTCTGGGGTTGACCACCATTGGAGTGAATGAGCCATGGGTGGTGTTATTTTGCTGGACGCATGCAGATCTTCGGTGGCTTGAGTCCACTGGGTTGATAGAGTCCACTGTGTTTGACGCATGTGTAGTCTGGCATGCGGAACTACATGTACCGTGGAGGTCATGTGCCCTAGTAGCTTTAGGAAGGATCGTGCTGGAGCACAATGCTGATGTCGCATGGTCTCTGCTGGTAGCTTGTCTCTGAATAAGCTTATGGGATGGTGTCCAGGAAGGTTCCTATAAATTCTAGTCTCTGGGTGGGGATGAGGTGGGATTTTGGAAAATTTATCACGAAACCCAGAGACTGTAGAAAACCTATGGTTTTGTTTTGTGCTGAAAAGAGTTTTCCAGGAGAGTCTGCCTTTAAATAAGGGAAAACGTAGACATTGTTGATGTGAAGATGAGCTGCCACCACGGCCATGCATTTTATGAAAACGTTTGGTGCTGAGGCTAGGCCGAAGAGGAGCACCCTGTATTGATAACGCATTTCTTGGCAGATGAATCAGAGATACTGTCTGTGAGAAGGGTGGATGAGGATGTGAGTGTAGGCCTCTTTGAGGTCTAGGGAACAAAGTCAGTCCTTTTGCTGCAGATGAGGAAGAATGGTTCCCAACGAGATCATCTTGAATTTTTCTTTTATGAGGAACTTGTTGAGATCTCGGAGGTCTAGAATGGGTCTGAGGCCTCCTGATTTCTTTGGAATGAGGAAATATGGGGAGTAGGACCCCTTGTGGTGTTCCTGCAAGGGCACTGGTTCGATGGCTTCCTGTGTGAGGAGAGAGGTGATTTCCTGATGTAAGAAGGTGTCAAGGGAGTTTTTGAAAGGAGCTTATCCCTTGAATCAGTGAGGGGGAAGTTCCTGAAAGTTGAGATGGTATCCATTCTGGATGATGGTTAGTGTCAATTTCTCTGAAGTTATTGTTTTCCATTGTGTGGAGAATCTTGAGAGCCTTCCTGGAATGGGAAGTAGGGCTAAAAGGGCGGGACTGGCCTTGCTCCCTATGTAGGAGTCAAAAAGTTGGTACTGAGGCAGCTGGTTGAGGCTGAGGTTGTCGTTTAGTCAACCTGTTTTTTTTTGGCTTGCTTGGCTCCTTGTTTGTGATGTAATGGGTAGGCTGGTTAGGAATATGCTGGGTAGAATTTCCGCTTTTTAGGATAGAAGGCTTTTTTAGATTGAGCCTTCTTCTTGAAGGGATCTGAAGTTTTCTTCAACAACCTCGAGGATCGTGTCATCAGTTTCAAGTTCTCCAGTCTTTTCACGTCAGTTCTTTCCAAGCAAGTTTTCATCTGTACAGGGGATGTTAGCCAGTTTGTCCTATACCCACTGCTCTAAATCAGATGCTTGGAGTCATACCAGTTGTCTCGCTCCTATAGCTATGGAGGAGGCTCCACTGGAGGTTTCAAAGGCATCGAAAGCTGCTCTGTTCACAAATTCAAAGATGTTCTGACTGTGGGTTAGAACTGTTTGAAAGGCTGGGCATTTTACCTCAGGGAGGAAAGGTAGGAAGCTCTCCCAGTCTTTATTCAACTCCTTGAGAAACATACCCATATATAAGACGTATGAGTTGATTCTGCTAGCTAACATGGAAGCCTGGAAGGTGTGCCGAGCGAAGGAATCGAGGGTTCTCGATTCGCGTCCTGGAGGAACCGAAGCGTGGTTTTTCCCACTTTTTATCTGGCACATCGCCGATTCCACCACGATGGAATGGTGGGGAAGTTGCGGCTTCTGGAAACCCAGTCAGGAACTCGGTAAATAGTGTTGAGATGTTGACTTATGGGAGCAATGGTTAAAGGTGTCTCCCACATCCTTAACATTAAATTATGAAGTATACAGTGCACTGATAAGATGGTAGCCTCTTTAGGTGAGGTGGGATATTGCAGTATCTCAAGCTCTTCCACTTTGGGCTCTGGTTCCGAAGCCGCTGGTATGGAGAGATCCGCTGCCATGTCTCTAATAAAGTCTTGAAATGACATATCTTCCAGTGGGGATTTTCTTCGGGTACTGGACTTTGGCAGTGAGATCTCCAAGACAAAGTCTCTGAAGTCATCAGAGTCCAGAGATCTGTGGTCAAAGTCGGAGGACTCAGAATCAGATTCCACGATTCATGGAGCAAGATAGATCCATGGTTGGAGGTAGCGGTGAAGGCACCAGCATCGAGGAAGGCCCCTCCTTCAGTGAAGGTACCGGCATTGCTGTTGGTATCAACATCGGTGTCAACATTGGCATCGGCCCCAGGATCATCATCAAGCACTGGGGCTAACATTGGGCTAGTTGGTATTTGTTGTGCTGAAATCAATGTAGATATCAATGCCGATGCAGTCTTCAGGATCATCGGAGTCAATAGTGTTAACTGCAAGGAGGCCACTAGCAGACCTGCTAAGGTCCGTTCTAGAGCCAGCATACGCTGATCTAGTGATATCACCGGTGCTTGGTCATTGGATGGAGTGGGGTCAGCTGCCACCAGACCTGGGCATGGCATCGAGGGTTCTGCGGAGGTTGGTGCACAGGGTATCTCTTGACTCCCTACTGAGGCTTTGGAGGACAAATCCTCCTGCCGGGGATGCCTGTACCTATCGCTGGAATCAGATGATGTCCGAGATGACTCCCGGTCAGTGCGGGAACATTCCTGGGGCCGATCCCTCAATGTTTTTGGCTTACTGGAAGGGTCTTTGGTTTTATGACTTGGATCCTTCAGAATCTCCGAGGGCTCCTGGGTCACCGACTTCCCCTTGGGCGAGTGTGATGGAGAGGGTTGTTTTGATTTTTTCTCTCTGTATCAGGAATCTTTAGAATGTTTGCCGTGCTTCGATGTTGGCGATTCAGATGATGCCCTTCAGGGAGTCGAGACCAAGGAGAGGATGTCTAAGGGGAAGAGCTCTTCAAATTTTTTAGCTCTATTCCCCAGACCTCTTTCTGTCATTTGTTTGCTGAGGGAGCACTCTGTGGGGACATGATCGTGGCAGAGGCATTTAAGGCACCAGCCATGCTTGTCGGTGATAGAAATTATGCCGGAGCACTTTGTACATTTTTTAAAGCCACTGCACTCTCAGGCTTTTCCATTTTGCCTGAGAGTGCAGGCCTAGAAACTGAAGGCCTCAAGGGACTGAGAAAGTCCTGAGGGAAAAGACAGGATTTATTTTTCTTTTTTTGAAGAAGTAAATTAATAAGAAAGAAGAAGTAGAATTGAGGAGTATTAAGCGATACGGGATGAAGGCAGTAATTCTTCAGTGCTGTCAGGAATTGATCCTGTCAGCTCCACAGAAAAAAGAGAACCGAGGACAGTCAGTTAGAAGAGCGGGAAGGCAGCAGCGCAGGTGCAGTGGATTGCTCCCAAAGGCTTTCTTATTGGTAGCTGGGGACCTTCCTGTGCGGGCTCCGTCAGTACCCGATGTCACCCATATGTCAGGACTACATTCCTGCTTGTTCCTGGAGATTGCTGTGTATGTCTTTAATTAACTCTCTGTCCACCTCTTCTCCCTGTGAGGGAGGTCTGTATATCACTCCAATGCAAATGGATTTCTCTTTCCCTCTTTCTAGTTTAAACCACAGTGCCCCCTCTCTCCCTTTTAAGCCCTGTAATTCTATAGCTTTAATATTATTTTTTACATATAGTGCCACTCCTCCTCCCCTTCTTCCTACCCTGTCCTTTCTGAATAAAGTATAGCCTGGTATAATTACATCCCAGTCATAGTTATCCGTGAACCATGTCTCTTACTGCCACTAAATCCAAGTCAGCCTCTCTCATTAAAGCCTCAAAATCTGGGATCTTATTTCCCATGCTAAGGGCATTTATACACACTGCTTTCCATATGTTGCCCCTTTTACCCATTTCCATAAAGGTATTTAATGTTTCACTTGGGGCTTTCTTCACCCATTCCCAACAAATCTAGTTTAAAGCCCTCTTCAGTAGGTTAGCCAGTCTGCTACTGAAGACACATCGACCCTTCTTGGACAGATGGACACCATCTCTGCTCTACAATCTTTGGAACAGCATCCCATGGTCCAAGAAACCAAAACGCTCTCAATGACACCATCCATGCGGCCATGCATTTATCTCCAGGATGCGAACTTATAGAAAAGGGACGGGGATAATCCTGACCCTCGAGTCATCCCACACTGCATGATTTGCACCATGGAGTATTGCTCCCCCTGTTGGGGTTTTCATGGGCTTCCTCTAGGATTATTTGGGGATGTTCTATATCAGAATTGTGGCTGCAATGCTCACTCCAACATACATAATATATATAGGACCCACCTTAAACAAATTGCCTGTGCCACCGTAAGAGCGTGGAAACTTTTATTTGTCAGGTCTGTAACATCACAAGCTTCACATTTAAATGATAAGGTACGAATTTCAATAGCAATACATAGCATTAATACATCTATAGCAAGCAAAGCACCTGACTTAAGTGTAAAGGGTCCTGAGACAGAGACAGCGTCACTCCAGTGGAGGTCAGCTGGTGTTTGTCCATCCATCAGAGTTTTTCTCTTATATTTATACTCATTTTTTAGGCTTGAAACAAAACTGCTGATAAGCAGATTTCCTTTCCTTCTTGTTCCCTATTTTTTCAAGCATATCTGCTCCTTAATCTTTTACCCTCTTGCCCTCTGCTTTCCCTTGTGGCATCCTGTCTCCTCATCCTCATGGCAGTTCTTTTCGCCTTTTGCTAGCCCTGTTTCCTGCAGATTAACTCCAGATACTGATGTTGGTCAAGTTCTTCTTTTTTTTTTTGCTCCTCTTTGTTCATTCAAGGGGCCCAGGTGGTAGTTTCAATTGCTGTGTAGTTTTCAGAGTCGTTAAGATCAGTGCCTCTCATTGTGTCAACTCTATGATTTCAGGATGTTAGCTCATTCCATAGCTCAAGCTGCTAATTCTGCAGCTCCAGGGTGAAAAGGGTCAGCAGGCTATTTCTTACTTAGGCCTGGAGCTGAAGATGTTAGCACAAGATGGAGGACAGTAATCCAACCTGAGACAAGGGTACCTGAAGGGGAATTCATTTTCCCCTCACCCCCAGTGAACCTAAAACCGCCTTCTCTTCAAAAAATATATTAAACCATCCCAAAACTCTCCGCCCCCATCCCCAACTGCCTACACCTCCCCCATAAAATATCCCAAGACACCAAAAGCTGCTGATAGATCTAGTGTACTCACCATGGCTGGCTTCCCACTATCCTTTGCTCTATACAATCCATCCTTAACCACTGTCATTGATGACTCAGTTCCCAAGCTCCTATGAAATCCCACCTACCCCCTATCCAACCCACCCCCCTTCTTGTCCAAAAATTGATCTAACTGCCCCACCACCACCTTTTCTAGAATCTTTGCCAAGCACACCAAGGTTGAGATAGTTCTTAGATTCTCACAACACAATTCATTCCCACGCTTAGGAAGGTGACTTAATTGGCTCCCTATCCATTTTCACATCCAGTTGAAACTTCTACTGATTTACAAGTACATTCACTCTGCTGCTCCTCATTACCTCTCCTATCTTCTCTCTCCCTACACCCCTCCTTGGGAACTTCGCTCATCAGCAAAATCCCTTCTATCTGCACCCTTCTTTTCATTCCTGCCTCCTTGCTGCATGCCTGGATCAGACTTCTTGAGTCAGTGTGTCAAGCTCCATCTCTGACCCTATTCAAATCCAGGCTGCTTTTGGATCCTGACATCTTTATTCTCTTGTTTATCATCAATGTGTGAAAACCATGTCGAGTCCCCTCTCTGTTGTGTTTGTCTTGCATGTATTGTAAGCTCTATTAAGAAGGGACTGTCTCTCATGTGGATATGTACAATGCTGCATACACCTTGTAGCGCTATACAAATGATAAGTAATAGCAGTAATTGTGCACCTAATCACAAAACTTTGTGTCTCAAACAAAATACTTGGGCCTGAATTCAGCGGCGGCGGCAGCTAATGTAATTACAGCGGCTAGCCGCTGAACACTAAACTCGGATATTCAATGCTGGGGCCATATTTGGCCACTGGCTTTGAATGTCTGGGTTCAATGCTGAAGCAAGAAGCTAACTGGACAGCAGCTGAATATTGCTGCTGCCTGGTTAGCTTCTGCAGCAAAAATTAGGATAGCCTTTTCTGTGCCTAACTCGCCGCTGAGGGATAACTGGTCAGCCGCTGAATATCATCATTAATTGGTTATCCCCAGGTGCTGCCTCCGGAACGCACCATGTAAATGCTTTTGAATATCAGGCAGTTGTCCCTCTAACATCCACAAAAGTTTTTAACACCTCAAAGGTCTCGAAGAGTTGAAAAAAGCGTAGTTACTCACCTATAACAGGTGTTCTCCAGGGACAGCAGGACTCAGTCCTCACTTATGGGTGACGTCGGCACCGAAGGAGCAATTTCCCAACTTTCAAAGAAAGCCTTTGGGATTGCTGCCACACATGCGTGGTCCTCTTCCCCCCCCCCCCCCCCAAGGGTGCCATCTTGCCCAGTCAGGTCCCATAGCTAGCGCCTTACTATGCAGATGGCAAGGGAAGGATAAGAATAGCAACTCTTAAGGGGAGGTGGGAGAGTAGTGAGGACTGATTCCTGCTGTCCCCCTGGAGAACATCTGTTACAGGTGAGTAACTATGCTTTCTCCAGGAACAAGCAGGAAGTCAGTCCTCACTTATGGGACTCCCCAACTACAGGCTGCCAAAGCCCATAAGCAAAAAATGCCTCCGTGAAGCCGTGAGCAGAAGCCAGTGATCCAAAGGGAGCCCAAGTCCTCGGGGCCCAGCTCTCAGCAGCCGCAGAAGAAGGGTTGGAGGGGAGGAGTTGCTTATACCCCAAACAGACTACGGAATACAGCCTGGCTGAAGGCGCTGTCCCAGCAGAACTCCCTCTCCAGGCAGTAATGAGAAGGTATTCGCTGAAGACCAGGTCGCAGCCCGGCAAATGTGTCAGAGGCATTGAGCGCAGTGAAGCTACCACCACCACCACCTTGGCACGGATGCGGTGCATGGTGACTTGCCGATTCAGCGGGGCCCCGGCCTTCACCTGAGCGAAGGTGATGCAGTCCGCCACCCAGACAGAGAGGGTGAGCTTGGTGACTGCAAGCCCCAGCCGGTTAGGATCATAGGCAATGAAGAGACAGTCAGACTTGTGATGACCCTGGGTGCGCTGCAGGTAGAAGGCGAGAGCCCTCTTGCAGTCGAGTGTATGCAGAACCGCCAATGCCCTGTCGGCGTGAGGTCTCAGGAAGAAAGTCGGTAAGACTATCTCTTAGTTGAGATGGAAATCAGACTTTCGGTAGGAACTTAGGGTGAGTCTGGAGGACCACCCTGTTCGTGTAGAACCTGGTGTAAGGAGCTGCGGCCATGAGGCTTCGTCGAGCCGAGGTCAGCGCCACCAAGAAGACTATCTTCCAGGAGAGGTGCCAAAGTGAGCATGTCGCCATCGGCTTGAAGGAAGGCTGCGTCAGCTGCATGAGCACGATGTTCGTCCCACTCCGCTGGCTGAGGCCAGACAGAGGGGTTTGGAAAGCAAGAGGCCCTGCATGAAGCGGGAGACCAGAGGCTGGCCCGAGAAGGATTTTCCCTCGATAGGGAAGTGGTTGGCTGAAATGGTGCTCAGGTGAACGCTGACCGAATTGGATTTCAGTCCCACCTGCAAGAAGTGGAAGAGGCACTGGAGAATCCACCAGGTTGAGAAGGAGAACGGATCGATCTGGAGCTCGGAGCAGCAGACTGAGAAGCGCCGCCACTTGAAGGCCCGTCTCGTTGAGTCCTTCCTCGATGCAAGCAGGACTTCCTCGATCTCCGGGAGGTGCAGCGAGGCTAAATAGACCCGCTCAGCCACCAAGCTGTTAGGGATAGCGAGTCCAGGTTCGGGTGAAGCACCTGTCCCTCCTCCTGTGTCAGCAGACCCGGGGTACTGCCCAGGGGGATCGGAGGCTCCGAGGAGAGTCAGAGTAGCAGCGGGAACCAAGGCTGATGAAGCCATGAGGGAGCCATGAGGATCACCGAGGCTCGGTCCCGCTGAATTTTGTGGAGGGGCCTTGCAATAAGAAGAGTAGGGGGGTGGAATGCATACAGAAGCCCAGAGGTCCAGCTCAGAAGGAACGCATCTGGGGCTACTCTGCTTAAGTGCGGTATCGGCCTGCAAAAACGGGGGAGCTGTGTGTTCACCAGATTGGCGAAAAGATCTATGGACGGAGTTCCCTAGTGGCGAAACAAGTGGAGAACCACCTCTGGACTCAGACGCCACTCGTGCGGGTGGAGAAGCCTGCTGAGCCTGTTCGCGAGGACATTGTCTTGGCCCGGGAGGTAGACAGCTCTTAGCATCATGCCCCGGTGCACAGCGAAGGAGCAGAGGAGGACTGCCTCCCGACAGAAGAGGCGAGAGCCTGTACCCCCTTCCTTGTTTATATAGAACATCGCGACCTTGTTGTCGGTCTGCACAAGCACCGATTTGCCTCACAAGTAGTGCTCGAAGACCTTCAGGGCCAACCGGACTGCTCAAAGCTTGAGCAGGTTGATCTGCTGCAGGGATTCCTCAGGTGACCACCGTCCCTGGGTATAGAGGTTGCTGCAGTGGGCTCCCCAGCCCATCAGCGAGGCATTCATCGTCAAGACAAACTCGTGTTGTGGGGTCTGGAAGGGCATGCCCCGAAGAAGGCATCGGGGATTCTGCCACCACTCCAGGGAATTGGATAGACTATGTGAGACCAAGATGGGGTCCCGGAGCCGGCCCAAAGCCTGGGGCCATTGCGTTCTAAGGCACCATTAAGTTACTTGCATATGCATGTGAGCATGGGGAACAACGTGCACGGTCGATGCCATGTGCCCCAGAAGGTGCAGCATGACCCGCACCGAGACTCTGGACCAGCTTTGGACCTCTGCAGCCAGAGCGCGGAGGCAGTCTGTGCATGCTCGGAGAAGGAAGGCGGTCACCCGTTCCGTGTCGAGCAGAGCGCCGATGAACTCCAGTGCCTGCACTGGCTCAAGGTGGGACTTAGAGTAGTTGATTAGAAAACCCAGGCGCTCGAGGAGGAGGAGGATTGTGCGTGATGCCGAAAGGTGAGCCTCCTCTGCTGATGCGCCCATGACGAGCCAGTTGTCTAGGTACGGGTAGACGGATATGCCCTGCAGCCGGAGGTGGGCTGGGGCTGCTGACAGGCATTTTGTGAAGACCTGCGGGGCAGACGTGAGCCCGAAGGGGAGCACACTGTACTGGAAGTGATCCCCCTGCACCCTGAAACGCAAGTACTTCCTGTGCTTGGGGTGGACACGGATGTGAGCGTGTCTTTGAGGTTGAAGAAGCATAGTCAATCACCCTGCTGGAAGAAGGGCAGCAGGACACCAAGCGATAGCATTCTGAACTTCTCTCACATCAGAAAATTGTTTAGGTTCCTGAGATCGAGGATGGGGTGCAGGCCCCCTGTCCTCTTTGGAACAAGGAAGTAACAGGAGTAAAACCTCCGACCTTGAAGGTGCAGCGGGACCCTTTTGATTGCCTGTTGACTAAGGAGGTTGTTCAACTCTCGCTGTAGACAAGTCTGGTGCGAGAAGGCTCCGCTGGGGAGAAGGGGGAAGGGAGTCTGTCCAGACGAAGATGATAGCCATCCCAGACCACCTGGAGGACCCAGGTGTCCGATGTGATGGCCTCCCACTCGACGGCAAAGAGAGACAGACGTCCCCCCACCAGTGGTGGTGCCACCTGGGGGGCAAGAGACTATGCATTTGGCGTCAAAATCCCAGGGCTGGCTGGGGTGGCACCGGTGGTTGGGTCTTGGGCCCCTTGGATTTCCGGTGACCCTGAGCTCCTCCTTTGCCTTGGCCACTGGGTGCCAGCGCAGGGGTGGGTGGATAGGGTGGGTATCCCCGGTAAGGGAGCCCCTTCCTCTGGAAGAAGGGCTTCTTACTGTGCTGTTTCTTCCGAGGAAGAGGTTTTGTATGAGAGACGGGTGCAGGTCACAAACTCCGTCTTGATCTCGGCCGCTTTGT
Source organism: Ichthyophis bannanicus (assembly GCA_033557465.1). Taxonomy (NCBI): domain Eukaryota; kingdom Metazoa; phylum Chordata; class Amphibia; order Gymnophiona; family Ichthyophiidae; genus Ichthyophis; species Ichthyophis bannanicus. The sequence continues at coordinate 1,637,152,230 of CM066031.1, read as the reverse complement.
CCTCAATGAGCTTGCCGAACAGCTGTTCGCCGAGGCAGGGGACATCCAAGAGTTTCTCCTGGACCCACTGTTCCAGGTCTGAAGACTGGAGCCACGCTTGATGCCGGGCTCCGATGCCAGCTGCTGCCATACAGGCAGAAGATTCGAACCCGTCATATGCGGCGCGGGAAAGGTATTTTGAGTAGTCCACGACCAATCTCAAGAGTGTCTGAAATCTGAGAAGCTGTTCACCTTCGAGGCCCTCAGAGAAACCGCCGAGCTCTTTAGCGAGGTCACAAAGGAACATACCCATATATAGCTGGTATGCCTGGATGCGGCATGCCAGCATGGATCCCTGGTAAGCCTTATGCCCGAGGACATCGAGGGCATGGAATTCTCTACCAGGCAGGACTGAAGAGTGTGACTTCAGACTCTTCTGCTTCCGCATTACGGATTCCACTACCATGGAGGTATGGGGAGTTGGGTCTTTTGAAACCCAGGGCTGTGCTGGACTCTGTACATGGCATTGAGTCTTTTACTGACAATAGGGACCGAGGCGGGTGCTTCTCACATGCAGAGAAGCAGCCGGGTCAAGACGGACGGCATAGGGACCGTGAGAGACTCCCTAGGGGGAGACTCATATTGCAAAATATTCAGTACCTCTGCCCTTGGCTCTTCCTCACTCTGCATGGGCAGATTGAGGCCCTGAGCCATATCCTGCACAAATACCAAGAAGAGGTATCCTTGGGAGGTGACCGCCTTTGCGAGGTGGGCGGGGATGGGTCAGAAGGGAGGTCCCTATGGGCACGGGTTTCAGGGGACGTGTCCCTGTCCAATTCCCAGCCCAAGAGGTCCAAGAAGGACTCAGAGTCAGGCTGATCCCCGTGTCCTAGGCCCACTAGGAGCCAGAGGCACTGACTCTGGAAGACATCACCCCCAAGGAATGGGACGGCGAGCAAGACCGGTGCAGAGGACCTTCACGAAGCCCATGGCTCTCAGGAGTTTCCAAGGCAGTTTTCGGGACCACAGACGATGGCCTCCATATCTGTATGAGGTACCTTTTGAGGCTGCTCCTTGTCCGACTCTCGGGAATGCCAGGGAGGGCTAAGGGAACAAGCATGAGACCGCTCACGCTTATCCTGAGCCCCCGACAGCGACTTTGAGGTCGTCTTCTTCTTTCGCCGTTCCACCTCGGGCGAACCCTGGTCAGAGTGATGCCTGGGATGCAGAGTCACTGCGGGGGACCCCGCAAGTGGTGAAGCGGGCCGCCACCGGGGACTCCAGGGCTGCCTTACAAAAAATGTCATCAGATTTCTGCTTACAGCTTAGCAAGGCTTTAGCAGACATTTTCTTACAGAGTGAGCAGAGCTCCGGGTTGTGGTCAGCCCCAAGGCACCGCAGACAACAGTCATGGGTGTCCATGAGCGACATATTTTTGGAGCATCTGTCACATTTTTTGAAGCCAGTGGCCATGGGGGCAAAAAGACCCCGTGAGGTTGAATGCCCTCGAGGCCAGCAGTTAGAAAAAGGGCACGAAAAGGGCCCAAAGCAAGAAAAAAGGCAAAAAGACAAAAAAAGAGGTCCCCTGGCCCACAGCTGAAGTGGAGGCATTGAGGAGGACAGGAGAGGACTGGTGCAACTGGAAAAAAAGCCGAACGGCCGGAAGAGAAAAAACTGCATCCGAAGGGCTCCGTGGAAAAAGGGAGACTGAGCAAGATGGCACGCTTGGGCGGGAAGAGGACCACACATGCATGGCAGCAATCCCAAAGGCTTTCTTTGAAAGCTGGGGAATTGCTCCACTCGGGCTCTGTTGGTGTAGACATCACCCATACATGAGGACTGACTTCCTGCTTGTTCCTGGAGAAATAACAGCTACATCCATATTAGCGGTTTACAATACAAATCAAATGTTGTTGCAGGAAACAGAAAAGGAAATGGAACGCCATTATCAGACAGGAAAGAGAAAGTGACATTCAAACTAAAAAGTAGAGGGAGGTGAAGAGAGAAGAAGGAACAGATCAAAGACTGGAATGCAGGCAATTTCTGGGATTCCAATTATTCTTTATGTCTGGATAAAGCACAATCCATTTCCTGTATTTTCCCAGAAATGCCAACAAGTTGCTTACTCAAGAAATCATTCTGTGCAATTAAAGATTTCTCTAAAACAGCAGCTTCAATCCAGATACCCTGTAATGAAATTGTTTTAGGCTTAGACAATGATGGTTGAAATAAGTCAGCACTTATCTTTCCTATGAAAAATGAACATCAAACTCATCAGTACTTAGCCAATGGCCTCCAGCCCCCCACCAGAGTCCGGGCTACAGTGTCCTTTTGCTGCATATAACAAAGATTTCTTTGTTAAAACTATAACAAAGCAATTGTTTTGCCTGAAACTTAACATTTGCATTCTTTATCATTACTGGGACATTGTAGTTTGCACAATAAATATTTTGGTGAACCTGAGTTGCACTCACAGTGGTCCTTTTCTCAGAAAATTAAGAGTCTCATATTTGATGTCTTATCACTATTGTTAGGACCCTTCTGTGAACTCCCTACAGGGCATTCTGTTGAATACGTAGAACCCAAAAGGACACAGTCTTATGCTTGTTTTTTCCCTCTAGTTTAATTTGGTAATAAGCAAATATAGGATCCATCACAGAGAAAGACTGGGATCCTGCTAATGAAGAGTACAGTTGCTTACCTATAACAGCCACACTCCATGTTAAGATTACTGACCAAGCCAGTGTGCCCTCTTCCAGCAAAGAAAGTGTATTTACTCACCTGTGGCAGGTGTTATCTGGGAACAGCAGGAATCAGTCCTCATATATGGTGATGTCACCGATGGAACCTATGCAGAAACTCTCTCCAGCTTCCATGGATGCTTTTGAGAGGACCACCATGCAATTCTTTGCTTCAGTCTTTACTGAGGAAGATGTAGGGATGTTACCCATGACTGAAGTGGTATTTAAAGGTGCAGAAGAATTGAAGGAAATATCGATACATCGGGAAGATGTATTACAACTATTAGATAAACTGAAGAGTAGCAAATCACCTGGGCCTGATGGTATACATCCAAGGGTGTTGAAAGAACTGAAATATGAGATTGCAGACCTGCTATTAGTAATCTGTGAACTATCATTAAAATCATCTCTAATACCTGAAGATTGGAGGATTGCCAATGTAACCCCAATTTTTAAAAAGGGTTCCGGGGTGATCCGGGAAACTACAGACCGGTGAGCCTGACGTCAGTACCGGGCAAAATGGTAGAAACCGTCATAAAGAATAAAATCACTCAGCATGTAGATAGTCATGGCCTAATGGGAGACAGCCAACATGGCTTTAGACAAGGAAGATCTTGTCTTACTAATCCGTTATGTTTTTTTGAAGGTGTGAATAAACAGGTGGACAAAGGTGAGTCGGTTGATACAGTATATCTGGACTTTCAGAAAGCCTTTGACAAGGTCCCTCATCAGAGACTTTTGGCAAAACTAAAGAGTCATGGGATAGGAGGCAGTGTACTACTGTGGATCAGGAACTGGTTAAAAGATAGTAAGAAGAGGGTAGGGCTAAATGGCCAATTTTCCCAATGGTGTACCCCAGGGATCTGTGCTTTTTGACATATTCATAAATGACCTGGAAAGTGAAATAACGAGTGAGGTTATCAAATTTACAGATGACATAAAACTATTTAAAGTTGTTAAAACCCAAGAGGATTGTGGAAAATTACAAGAGGATCTTGATAAATTGGAAGACTGGGCATCAAAATGGTAAATGAAATTTAATGTGGACAAGTGGAAAGTTATGCAGCTAGGGAAGAACAACCCAAACTATGGTTACACGATGCAAGGTTCCACATTAGGAACCACCACCCAGGAAAAAGATTTAGGCGTCATTGTGGATAACATGTTAAAACCCTCGACCCAGTGTGCAGCGGTGACCAAGAGAGCAAATAGAGTAGTTACTCACCTGTAACAGGTGTTCTCCAGGAGCAGCAGGAATCAGTCCTCACATAAGGGTGACATCGACGTCGATGAAACCCCTGCGGAGCATTTCCCCAGCTTTCCATGAAAGCCTTTGGGAATGCAGGCACGCATGCGCGGTTCCCTTCCCGCCTAAAGGTGCCATCTTACCTCAGTCAAATGACATAGCTAAGAACAGCACACAAAAAAGTAAAATAAACTATGTACAACTGCAACTCCCAGGGGAGGAGGGAGGGTTGTGAGGGCTGATTCCTGCTGCTCCTGGAGAACACCTGTTACAGGTGAGTAACTACTCTTTCTCCACGACCAAGCAGGAAGTCAGTCCTCACATATGGGTGACTCCCTAGCTCTGGGCTACCAGGAACCCAGGCTGAACAAGAGAACTCCCTCTAGTCCCAGCATCAAAGAAAGGCTTTTCACTGACAGAACCTCCACTGGTAGCCTAACAGAGGGCAGGAGTTGCCTAAACCTCAAAGATATTCCGGAGTACTGCCTGGCTAAAAGCACTGTCCCTACGGGACTCCCTTTCCAGACAGTAATGGCCCGCAAAAGTCTGGCTTGAAGACCAAGTAGCAGCCCTGCAGATGTCCATCAACGGTACAGAGCGGAGATGAGCCACTGAGGCAGCCATTGCCCTGACATGATGGGCCGTGACCCAACCCTGCAAAGGAAGGTCAGCCGCCTTGTAAGCCCAGGTGATACAGTCAGCCACCCAGATGGACAAGGTATGCTTGGACACAGCTAACCCCAAATTATTAGGGTCAAAAGAGATGAAGAGCTGAGTAGCCCTTCTATGTCCCTGCGTACGGTCAAGGTAGAAGGATAAGGCCCTCCTACAGTCCAGGGTATGCAGAACTGCTTAAGCCTGGCTTGCATGAGGCCTAGGGAAGAATGTTGGAAGAACCACCTCCTGGTTGAGGTGGAAAGAGGAGACAACCTTTGGGAGGAACTTAGGATGAGTCCTGAGGACTACCCTGTTCCTATAGAATCTGGTGTAAGGCCTGTCACAGACCAGTGCCTGAAGCTCGCTCACTCACCTAGCCAAGGTTAGGGCTACCAAGAAGAGTGTCTTCCAGGACAGGAAGCGTAGAGGACAAGTAGCCATCGGCTCAAAAGGTGGGCAAGTCAGCTGCTGCAAGACCACATTCAACTCCCACTCAGGAGCAGGAGGACGGATTGGAGGCTTGAGCAAGAGCAAGCCTCTGAGGAACCGGGACACCAAGGGGTGAACCGACAGAGAATGTCCTTCCACCAGTGAGTGGTGAGCTGCTAGAGCTGAGAGGTGGACCCGAACAGAATTGGACTTAAGTCCCTGATTGGATAAGTGCAGTAGGTACTGAAGTACTACTGGTACAGCACAGGAGAAGGGATCTTCTGTACGTAGCTGACACCACATAGAAAACCCTTTCCATTTTAGGGCATAGGTTTTCCTAGTGGACTGTTTCCTAGAGGCTAGGACAACCTCCTCAACCTCCTGAGGTAGGCCCCAGGGAGCCAAAAGTACCCTTGCAGCCTCCATGCCATCAAATTGAGAGCTTTGAGATTGGGGTGCAGAAGGGAACCATGATCCTGAGAGAGAAGGTCGAGTTGCAACCCCAGAGGCAGTGGGGGATCCACTGCCAGCTGAAGCAGAAGTGGAAACCAAGGCTGTCTCGGCCACCTGGGAGCCACCAGCAGGACCGAGGCCTTGTCCTGAAGAATCTTGAACAGAGTTCGGGCCACCAAGGGCGTGGGAGGAAACGCATATAGTAGTCCCTGAGACCAGGGAATCAGAAAAGCATCTGCTGCTATCCGCAGAGGATGTGGTTGCCTGGAGCAGAACTTTGGCAGCTGTTTGTTCAGAGGACTGGCAAACAGATCTATGGATGGAAGTCCCCATTTCAGGAAAATCTTCTGAACCACCAAGGGATGGAAATTTTGTTTATTAACACATGCAACAGAAAAACAAACAAAAAGCAAATACAATCACCCCAACCAAGTCCCACACCTCCCCAAAACCCCCCCCCCCGACATAGCACAACACAAGTATCACAAAACCCCCCCGTGACCCACCTCCCCAAACCCACCACCAACCCCAGCAATCAACACACGTGCCCCTCCTCCCAACAACAACCCCCACAAAGTCCTTGACAATGTCCATGTCCCCTCCCCCCTTCAGTCCAATGTCCATACCCGACCCAACCTCCCCCTGCAAGAACACCCCAGCGCAGACCACACATTGTCCGTCTTGGAATCCCTGAACCCCTGCCCCGCACAACACTCCCCACCAGTCCAAATGTTCATTCTGTCGGACTCTCAGACTCCCTCCCCCCAACCATCCAAAAACAGAGCCCCCTATCCCCATCCCTCCCCCTTCAGGAGGAGCAGCAGCTTCCCCCTCCCTCCAACCCGATCCCTGCCTCCTCCCCATCCATCCCATAGAAACAAACACCTCAAAAACAAACCTCCCCACCCCCCCCCAAACAAAAAGAAAACATAAGGGCCCCTTGAGCCCATCCCCAACACAGTCCCACCAAAACAAATCATAACTAATCATACAAATCAAAAGCTAAATACAAAAGCAAAACATAACCCTTGTGCTGCCCTGCAATCCAGACAACGGAGCGGGATGCCCAGGACACAAAAAGAACAAACATAAACACTAATAACAAAAATTGGGACGGCCACCCCTCTAAGGAGAAAGGGAAAGCGGACAACCGGTCAAACCCCTCATGGAGCACCAGCTCACCCCCCCCCCTCCCCTCCTGGGAGAAAAACACCCCAAAATCATACCGAGAAGTAAACCCCAGGGAAGGGAAACCAACCCCTCCTATCACACCCCTCCCCCCAGGGATACAAAACAAACCTCAAAGTCCTACAGGGACGAGAACCCCAGGGAACCCCTCCCCCTCACGGGGGGCGAAGGGTGAGGTGACGCCACAGACGCTCCCAACGATGAGCCTCCACCACCCGCCTTTCACGTTGCGCCATGCTGGACACTTCCTCCAGAATGTCCCGCACCACCTCGTCGAGGGGCAGGACCAACCCCCGGGTCGAGACATGACAGCACGCTTGCCACAGGTGGTAGCGCACTATGGCCGTGACAAGGTAGAGGGTCCCGGAGTCCTGCCTTAGAGGAAAGGACCAGGCCCCGTACACCCACTCCGCATACGTGAGGAGAGAAAGGTCGCGCAGGTGAAGAGCAGCGGACACCAACCGGCAGGCCTCCACGTTGAAGGGGCACTGCCGGAGGAAATGATCCATGGTCTCCGTCTGCCCTTCACACCCGGCCCTCGGACAGACCCGCTCGGCCTGTGACCTGTACTTGAGGTTGTCCCTCACGTACAAACGCCCGTGGAAAGACAACCAGGCCACATCCCGAACCTTCTTTGGTAGCCGAGGGGAGTTCAACAGCCGAAGGCCCCGCTGCATCACATCCGCCGGACAGTCCCGCAGGGCCCACCGTGGTTGATAGTGAGAGGTGAGAACCATCCGGTATAATCCTTTCCGCCCCAAGGACTGGGCGAGCGGGTCGGTCACCCCCCACCGCCGAATGAGCCCCACCATCACAAATACGTACGATGGGGCCTGTTCCCCTCTCCGGCGCACACGTGGGACCGAGGACGCCCCCTCCCACTGCTCCCAGAAGCGGGAGAACCATTCCCGGTAGGAGGCCACCCACCAAACCCCACCCCCTTCCCTCATCCTACCTAAGTGAAACGCCATAGACAAGACTGACAGGAAAACAAGGGGGTGCAACATACCCAAACCGCCCTCTGCCCGATCCAGGCAAACGATGTTGCGCTGGACGGGGTTCAGGCGGTTACCCCACAGGAAACAGAAAAAGACGGCACAGACAGACGCCTGACGGGACGATGGAAGGACGAAGACCGTGGCCACGTGCAGAAAGAGAGGAAGCAGAAACGTCCCGAGGAGTTTGATCTTCTCCTCGTACGTACACCTCCACCGCAGCACCCTACACCGTGCAGTCTCAAGACAATGGTCCCAATTGGCCTCCGCACAGTCCTCCGACCCGAAGACGAGGCCCAAAACGCGGACCTCCCCCACGGGAGGAGGAAAGGGGGCGCAGGAAGGCGGGGAGGCCTCCGAGGGGCCCAACCACAGCGTCTGGCACTTGCTGTGGTTGACAACAGAGTGGGCTACCTCCGAGTACTCCTCCACGGCCTCCCGCAGGGCCTCCACCCCTTCAGTGCCGTCCACGTAAACTGAGATGTCGTCAGCGTAGGCAACGACGGACACCGGGGGCGCACCAGGCGCCTCCAGGCCCCGTAACCCACCTGAGGACAATCTCCGGAGGAAGGGGTCGAGGGAGAAGACATACAGCAGGGGGCTCAAAGGGCACCCCTGCCGCACCCCCGAGGCGACACCAAACGGCCGTCCGAGCCACCCGTTAATAAACGGGAAGCTCACCCCCCCTCGGTACAGCGCCTGCACGACGAAGAGGAAACCTGCGGGGAGGCCGAAGTGCTGGAGCACCACCCACAGGTACCGGTGACTGACTCGATCGAAGGCTTTGGACTGATCCAAGGAGACCAACCAGTGGTCCCGTTGGAGCGACCGGCCTCTCTCCACCACCTCCCGGACTGTGGCGACAGCGTCCAGAACCCCTCTCCCCCGAACGGAACAATACTGGGAAGGGGACAGCAAAACGCCCGACACCTCCACCAGTCGGTTGGCCAAACACTTGGCCAGGATCTTCCGGTCCGCGTTCAGAAGAGAGAGCGGCCGCCAAAAGTCCAAGGAGCTATCGTCCTTCCCCTTGGAGAGCAGCAGCAGCAGGACAGACTCGCGAAATGACCGCGGGAGAAACCCCGTGTCCATGATCTCCTGAAACAGAGAGGTCAGGAAGGGGGCCAGCTGGGCGATGAAAGTGCGATAGAACTCCACAGGGAGCCCATTGCGCCCAGGCACCTTCCCCAACGGCATGGCACGAATCGCCCTCTCCACCTCCACCTGCTGAATCGGAGCAGCGAGTGCAGCAACCTGTGCCTGAACCACAGCCGAATACACCGGGGGAAGGCCCAAGTACTCTCGGATATGGGTGAGGTCCACGGGGCGATCCCCAAACAGGTCCGAGAAGTATTCCCCCACCATCCGCAAAAGGTCCTCCTGGGAGGTATGAATGGTACCGTCCTCGCCCCGCAGGGCCATGACCTCCCGACGCCGAACCCTCTCCTTGCAAGTCAAGAAAGGGTCTGGAGTGCCGACCCCACCGGCCGCCCCCTCAAAGCAGAGGGAGGCATGGCGATCATAAAGCAGGCCACGGAGCTGGACGCGTACCTCTTCCACCTCCTCCCGCGCTGCCCCTCGGGATACCAAACGATCCAGCGACCTCCGGAGGACAGTGTAGGTGAGGTAGCGGGATCGAGCCATGGAGGTACCCCGGGAACGGAAGAGTTGGCGGGCACGCGCCTTCACCTCGTCCCACCAGGCGCCACGGGAAGGAAAAACACCCAGCAGGGTTTCCTGGTCTGCGAGAATGGCCAAAAACTCCTGGACCACCTCTGATGTTGCCAACAACTGCACATTCAGTCTCCACAGGCCAGGACCCCTGCTGAGCTCCTCGTGGTTAGCCAGGAAGGACACGGAGAGGACGCAGTGGTCCGAAAAGTCAACCGCCTGCAACTGCGGAGGGGAACACTCTACCCGGGCACTCACATATATCCGATCGATACGACTCCTGCAGGTCCCATGATAGTAGGTGAACCCCGGCGACCGTGGAAAGGCCCGGTGGAAAACATCCACCAGGTCAGCCGTCCGGGTCATCTCGGCCAAAAAGAGGCCCTCGTAACTGGGTGGGCGACGATCCCCCCCTCGGTCCTGCAAAAAGGTGGTGGTGTTGAAATCCCCGGCGAGGACCACCAAACGGGAGGTGTGTAAGTAGGGGCGGATGACCCCAAACAGGGTCTTCCGCGCCAACTTAGACTGGGGGCCGTAGACCACCACGAAACGAAACCGATGAGGCCCGCAGTAGCCGTCTAAGAGCAAACACCGGCCCTGCTCCAGTTCCCACACGTACTGCACCTGAAATCGGTTAGACGTGAACAAAACCGCCACTCCTGCGTAGGGCTGTGCCGCAAGCGACCAGTATGAAGGGCCCCACCTCCACTCCCGCTTTGCCCGATGAAGACTAGCGAGCGAGGTGAGCCTGGTCTCCTGCAAGAAAATGACATCCAGCCCACTCGTGGAAAGAAAATCATAGGCCGTAGCCCGCGCCTGGTCTGAGAAAATGCTGGCCACGTTGATGGTGGCGCACGAGAACGCAGGAGTGCACGCCATGCCTAGTTCGTGTGCAGTGACCCTTTCCTCCTCTTCTCACCATACCCGGGATCCCCGGAATCCCGCTTGCAGGACAAGCCCGTGAGCTGGAGCAACTCCTCATGGTCCACGTCGACCACCTCGAGGATCTCTTCCCCCTCCTGCTCGACCCTGTCACCCCACGAGGTGCTGGTGCCCCTGAGACCACCAGGCAAAGCTGTCGCAGGGGCTAACCCAGTTCCCATGGGGCGAGGGGGCACGGACAGGTCAGGGGTCGGAGGAATGATCTCCTCCGTGGGGTCCACCACCGGTGCCTCCCCCCCTCCCTGGACAAAGACTGCGACAACGTACCAGTGCCCACCCCCACGGGGGAGGCCGGGACGGCCGGGTCAGCAGGGGGCTCCTGCGAAGGCCCATCACCCAACTGCGGGGGCAAAGACCCGTCCTCCCTCACCCGTCGGGCGCCAGTATCCCCCTTGTTTGGAGGACCCTGACCGCGGCGCGCCTTCGTTATTTTGGAAGGCCGCCGCTGAGGAAGAGGGGCCGCCCCCGCCGCTAACCGCTCCGAGCGCCGCACAGGAAGCCCTGCCTCCACAGGCAAGCCCTCATCCGCCTCAGCCGCATCAGCAGCCAAAAAGACGAAACGGTTGATGTCCAACACGGGCTCTGCATCCAGCAACGGGGATGTCTCCCGTTTCTTCCTTTTGGACTTGCCACCCTTGGGAGGGACTGTAGTCCATTCCTCAGGTGGCACCACCCGCAACCCACTATCCTGTCGTGATACATTAACCTCCACCACATCAACCCTCTCCTCCTTCCTACCCGAATCCCCTCCCCCTGGTGGCTCCCTCGGCTCGATGGACTCCTCCACCCTAGGGCCCTCGGACTCCTCCTGAGGGAGAGGGGCTTCCATGACCTCCTCCCGCACAGGAGCCCGAGGTGGAGTGACGGCATCCCCCCCCGGTCCATTGTGTGATGCGGAGGGGCAGCGGGCAAAGGGGTGGCCCAACTCCCCGCAAAGGTTACACCGAATAAGCAAACACCCGGCCGAGGTGTGACCCCGTCCACCACAACGGGTGCAGACCTGCTCGGGACAGTTCATGCTCAAATGGCGGAATGAGCCACAGCGGTGACACTCGCGGGGTTGCCCGGGGTAATAGCACAAGATGCGATCCCGACCGAGGAAACCGGCCGAGGGCACGTGCTGCACCACGTTTCCCACCTCACGCAAACGGATCCTGCCCTTCCACGACCCGTCCCACACCCCTAGGGGCCCAGCGCCCTTAACCAGGGGTGCGAGGAGCACCGCATGGCGCGACAACCAAAACTGGATGTCCTGCCCTGGGAGCGACTCATTCCGGGATAGGATGGTCACAGGTACTGTCCCTTGGCGAGAGATAGGCACAACACGAAAGTCGGCCCACCCTCCCTGCCCCCTCTGCTGCTGGTATCGGTCCCAGAAAATCTCCAGCCCCCGTCTCAGCATGAAACTAACATCATATTCAATGGTGTTGTTCATGTGGATGAAGGCATAGAGATCTCCCGGGAGAAACCCCAGCCCAAGGACCATCCTCAAGACCTGTTCCCTGGCTGGAGGGGGCCCCTCCCCAGCCCACCGGATCTGCGCCACGTTGCGCCGTCTGACCTCACCCCCTACCCCTCGGAAACCTCCCCCACCTCCTCCCCCTCCTACAGGACCATTCCCCTGGGAACCCCCCCTCCCCCCAGCCCCACCCGATGTCCCCGGAGTGGTACCCGACCCCTTCAGAGCCTCCGCAAAGGTACGGGGGGGGGGAGCCGACCCCCCAGCTCCCATCCCCTGCCCTCCTTGGTCTTCTCCTGCATCCACCTGCGGGGGATCCCGCTGCTGGACCGCAGGATCCGCAACCTCCTCACATGGGGCGACCTGAGGACTGGGCAAGGTCAGCTCCGCCAACACAGAGTCAGGGATGCTATCCCTTCCGGATCCCTGGGTACCACCGAGAACCCCCGGATCACCCCCTGCCGCCACCTCCAGCTGCCGAAAGGCAGCAAAGGCCCCGGGAGGGCCCGTCGGGGTCTCCAAAGCTAATTGCAGGGCATCACGAACCTGGTTCTCGGTGACACCCAGGGGACCGGAAAGCCCCCCCAAACCTCCGTCCCGCGTTCCCGACCCAGTGCAAGGCTCCGGGGTCTCGGCCACCACTACCGGGGACGGACCCCGCTCCCCTCCATTCCCGGGATCCAGGGGGACCACCTCCACCCCTGACCCCACTGAGGACAAACCCTTCCCCCGAGCAGGGCCAGCCACTACCTCCTTCCCCACTATATGACCAGTCAGCCGCTCCCCCCTTCCCTCCGCCAAACCCTCTCCTGACCCACCTTCCGCCACCCCCTGTACAGCTACCGACAACAAGGCAGGACCTACCCGAGACAGCAGGGCAGATCCCCCACCCAGAACATCCCCCAAACCTTCATCCCCCTGCCCCCTGTCCCTCCCAGGTCCTACCTTATCGTCGGAGCCAGACGTGGCACAGGGGTCCTGAACCATGCGGCCGGCAGCCAAGGCTCCAGCAGGAAGGGCAGGCGCCCCCCCACGAGCCAGGCCCCCTTTAGCCACACTAGCTGGAAATGCAGGCGCCTGCTCATCCCGCTCCGCTGACGTAGAAAACTGGAAATCCTTCTTTCCCTTCTTCCCTTGGCTCCCCCCAGGGGCTGCAGCAAAGGAAAAGCAGCCCCCACCCTGCTCCTTCCCCTTCCCGGTACCCTTCCGGCTCCAAACCGCCACTGCAGGGTACACAGGGCGGCCGTCATCCAGCCGTTTGGAAGCCGGAAGGGCAGCCGCCCAAGAGGGGCCCTGACCCCCACCCTTTCCCCCACCAAAGTCCGGTACCGAAGCCCAATCCACTGCTGCAGTCCAGGAAGACTGATCCGCACCGGAAACAGCTGCTGCCGACCTCCGGAGACGAGAAGGCGAACCCAGAGAAGCAACAGCTGTTCCCCGAATGACAGGCTGCTGTATCGTTGACCGGCAAGGCAGGACAGACTCTTCCTGAGAGCTCCGGTGATACCGTGTCTTCAGGGCAGCAGCAGACCCGTCGCCATCTTCACACTTCCGGGCTACCCCGGAAGTGACAGAGGTGTGCGGAGGGCGGCCATCCTGCAGCTGTGCACTGCCCCGGGTAATCCCTACGACGTCCTCCTCCTGCAGGGGAAGCCCTTCAGCGTCAAGAACGCTGGCATGGGAACTCCGGCGGCCATCTTGAAAACGTCGATCAGCTACCCCGGACCCAAGAATCGTCGGAGGAGGCACAGGGACAATCCCAGGATCTTGCTGCGTACTACTACTCCGTCCCTCCTCCATCCCTTCTCCCCGATACACCGGAGGAACACTGAACACTGAGTCCCGCGAAGCTCGGCTGGTCATTGCCCCTCCCCCAAGCTTCCCGGGGGCATCGATCAGCAGGGAGCAACCTGGGGGAACACTCGAACCCTTCACCATATCCACAGAGGCTATATCCGGTGATCCAGACACCATATTCGCCAGCAGGTAAGGAGTTCCGGGGTCAGGAATATGTACCACAGATTCCAAATCTGATACTCCTGTATCTTCTGTACCTGGCATAGGCAAGGGCAAGGGGGGACAGCAGAACCATCGGGAACCCACCGGCCGCCCCCCTCCCCGGGGGTCCCCCCCGGACTGCGGCTTCACCAATATTCCACCTATCATAGTTGGCATAAATCTCCGCGAGGGACCCACAACCCTGTTGTTTGAGGTAAACGATGTCCCGGTACTTGCCCTTCAAGGCCCGCTTCACCCCCTTTCTATAGGTGGAATAGGCCACCCATTCCTCCCCGGGAATGAGGGCCTGCAGGCTCTCCAGGTGGGAGAGCTGGGCTTGCATCTGGGCCGCCTCCTCCTGGAGACCCCGAAGTCGCCGTACTGCCGCCACGATTGCATCTGGGGCCCGAACTGGCTGCTGGAAGGAAGGCAAGCCCGACCCACCGTCCTCATCCTCACTGGAGGAGGTAGAGGCCTCCTCCAGGACCCGAGGCGGATGGGGGAACCCACCTCCTCCAGCACTATACTTTTCAGCTCTCCAGGGTCTCCCCAGGGCCTCTCCCTTCTGCCACCCAGCCTCCACACCCTGCCTGGGGAGGAGACAGGAGCCTCCTCCCTGGGGTAGCGGGCCCAAACCTCCATACCTGTGGGTCCCTCCTCCCTGACCAGGCACAGTCCTACCTGGGGGGTCCCCCACCCGGGGCACCGGTTGTTCCATACTGCTTGTTCCCCCATCCAGGTTCAGTGAAGGAGGCCCACCAGGCTTGGCAGGCCTCTGGGCCTGGGCCTCTCCTGCTGGAGGTGGCCCAGGGCCCGACATCCAGCCACAGGTAGGAAGCAGGACCTCCTCCCTAGCAGGAGCTCTTCAGAACAGGTCTCCTCACCACGACAGCTAAACAGGAAGTGGGAGGAGCTGCCACTCGTGGGGCTGCAGAATCCTGCTCAACCTGTCTGCCAGGTAGTTGTCCTGTCCAGGTAGATGCACTGCCTTGAGGAGCATGTTGTGCCTGAGAGCAAACAAGCAAAGGTCCTGTGCCTCTTGACAAAGGAGCCTGGACCCAGTTCCGCCCTGCTTGTTCACATAAAACATGGCTACTTGGTTGTCTGTTTGAACTAGGACAGACTGATGAGCTAGCGTTTGAGAGAAAGTCTTGAGGGCTAACCAAATAGCCCTGAGTTCCAGTAGATTGATCTGCTGTGTGGCCTCCCAAGGAGACCACAGGCCCTGGGTGCACTTGTCTAGACAATGAGCCCCCTAACCTTGCAGGGAGGCGTCCGTGGTCAACACCACTGTGAAACCAGGAGTCTGAAAAGGCACCCCTTGCAGCAGATTGGATGGCTGCAGCCACCAGGTGAGGGAGTTCAGAAATTGTCTGGACACCCTTATCCTGTCTCTGAGGCTGCCTGTGGCTTGTGACCACTGAGACCAAAGGCACCACTGTGCAGGCCTCATATGGAGCCGGGCATTGGGGGTCACATGAACTGTCGAAGCCATGTGGCCTAGAAGCCTCAGGCAGAGTCTGGCGGAGACCAGTGACCTGCTGAGAAACCGACTTGCAAAGCTTATCAGTCTTTGGGCTCTGTCTTCGGGCAAGAATGCCTTTGCCAGCAGAGAGTCCAACCTTGCCCCTATGAACTCCAAGTTTTGGGATGGGAGCAAAGTGGACTTTGTGAAGTTTATGACAAACCCCAGGCTTTGAAGAAGAGCAATAGTTCTGAGGGTGGCTTGTCTGGCCTCCTGGCATGTCTGACCCCTGATGAGCCAGTCGTCCAGATAGGGGAAGACAAAGATACCCTGATTTCTCAGGTAGGCCGCCACCACTGCCAGGCATTTGGTAAAGACCCTGGGAGTGGAGGTTAGGCCAAAAGGCAGTACTCTGTACTGATAATGGTTTCCTCCCACAATGAACCTGAGGTACTTTCTGTGGTCTGGATGAATGAGGATGTGAGTATACGCATCCTTTAGATCTAAGGAGCATAGCCAATCTCCCTGCTGGAGGTAGGGCAAAAGGGTTCCAAGAGTAAGCATCTTGAACTTTTCCTTCTCCAAGAACTTGTTGAGGTTTCGGAGATCTAGAATAGGTCGAAGGCCACTGGTTCTTTTGGGTACTAGGAAATACCTGGAGTAGAACCCTCGACCTTGTAAGTGGGGAGGTACAGGTTCCACTGCCCTGTCCACCAACAGACCTTGTAGCTCCTGAAGGAGAAGATCTGTATGCAGGGGAGGCCTTGGAGGCTCCCCTGGAAAGTATGGAGGAGGCAGTTGTTGGAGGTGTAGTGCATAGCCCCTGTGGACTATGTTTAACACCCAACTGTCTAAAGTGATGAGTGGCCACTGGTGGGCAAAGAGAGCGAGGCGACCTCCTGTGCAGGGTTGGGAGAGCAGGGACGGAGAGACAATGCCTAAGGAGTAAAAAAACCCCACCCTGCTGAGTGGGAGCAGGGGCCGGAGGCTTGGGGGTCCTCTGCCTACGGGGCCCATTACCCTGCCCCTTGGCTTGCTGACCCTGTGGGGCAGCTTGGGCGGCCTGGTACTGTGGGTACTGTTTGTAGGCAGTGCCCTTCCTCGGGTAAAAGGGCTTTTTACCCGAGCCCTTCTTTTTGTGAGAAGGGGCAGAAGTCTTCCTAGACAGCCTTGTCCTCGTGAGGTGCTCGGTTTTGAGCTGTGTGGCCTTCTCGGTCATGGGCTTGCCAAACAGGTTCTCACCTCGGCAAGGGACATCGACCAACTTATCCTGAACCCATGGCTCGAGGTCCGATGACTGCAGCCCATGCCTGGCGTCGAGCCGTGATGCCGGCTGCCGCAACACGGGCCAAAGCCTCAAAGCCATCGTAGGCAGCGCGGGACATAAATTTTGAGCATTCCCGAATCGCCGAGGACAAGGACTTGAACCTCTGCAAGGGTTCCCAGGAGAGACCAGCAGAGAACCCGGCCAGCTCCTTGGCCAGGTCTCACAGGTACATGCCCATGTACAGCTGGTAAGACTGGACACGGCAAGCAAGCATCGAGCCCTGGAAGCACTTTCTACCAAAACCATCGAGGTTTCGGGCCTCCCTGCTGGGGGGCACCGCGGAGTGCATCTTCTGACTTTTCAGGCGATGCATGGCCGATTCCACAACCATGGAATGGTGTGGTAGCTGCGCCTTCTGAAAGCCAGGGCTCTTCCGGAGTCGAAAGATCGAATCAACCCGCTTGCTTAAAACTGGCGCTGAGGCCGGTGCCTCCCACATTCGGAAGAGGAGCCGCTCCAGCATCGGAGGAACCGGTACCAATGTTCCCTCTAATTTTCTGTAGGCTGTGTGCGCATAAAAAAATCAGCAGTGCAGCTTTTGAAGGAAGGTTAAATTTTTGTGCGCCACATAACGACACTCGGAGTTATATACTTTAAAATTTGACTACACGTCAGAATACAGTATGTACACCACATTGATTTTAATCAAATTAAAGGAAAATAGACGATTACTAAATGAAGCGGAAAATCTTTTAAATATTAAGATGTCTGGGTTGTTTTCTATCAGAATCAGAACCGTAATTTTTGTGCACTCTGTTGTAAAGTATGTGCACTGGTTCGGCAAGGTGTGTGCGCGCGCGCACACGCGCACAGCTTAGAGGGAACAGTGACCAGTACAGTAAAGGCCTCCTTTGGAGGAGAGTCATACTGCAGGGCCTCGAGCTCCTCGGCTCGAGGCTCCTCCTCGGGGTCCGCAGTGATAGCCAACGCGGTGGCCATATCCCGGACGAACTCTGAGAACCGGGTATCCTCCGGAGGGGATCTACTCCGGGGTTCAGACTGCGGTGAGTCCGACGGGACGCACCGAGTCTTGAAGGTGTCAGGGGACTCCTCATCCTCCGTCTCCCATGCGGACTCGTCCGATGAGGAATCGGGGTCTGACCTCGCGGGGCCTGCGAGCACCCGCCCCAACGCCGAAGGCACCGGCATCGATGCCCTCGGTCCCAAACGGGAGGTCGAGGGAGACCGCGACCGAGGTCGACCTCGAGCCTTCATGACTTCGAGTATCGGCTCGGTCTCCAGGGTCAACTTTGAGGTCGATGTCCCGGTGGTTGGGGCAGATGTGCCAGACAGGCTGGCCATCAGTGCCCGCTGCTGTTCCATGAAGGCAGACAGTCTGCTCTCCAAGGCTGTCAACCTGAGACCCAGCTCAGGAGACTCAGCAGCTCCTGACTCGGGCCCGACATCGGCTCTCTGGGAGGAGAGTCTACGAGGACTACAGGGCTTACGTGTCCAGCAGACTCCGGCTCCAGTCGAGGGACTTTGGAAGGCTTCTCCTGTTCCACGGGCCCGGGGCGACGGTCGGGGGTCTGAGACCTAGCTCTCGAGGAGCCAGGGACCTCTTCCGACGACGCCCTCGTGAGCCGCTTCTTCCTCTTCCGTTCCCGGTCGGGGGACCCCCTGTCCGAGGAGCCACGACGGTGCTCGGGATCCGATTCCCGAGATGTCGAGGCCTCAGATGAGGTCTGGGCCCGGCCGGAGGCCGAGTCAGAAAAGAGCCTTTCCTTTTGATGCTGTCGACTACGCAGTGCCTTGGAAGACATCTTCCCACATGGTCCACACGTCTTAGGGTCGTGATCAGGACCGAGGCACCGGAGGCAGCAGTCGTGTGTGTCGGTGAGAGACATCAACGTCTTACACCGATCACACTTTTTAAAACCGCTGGAGGCCATCGGGGAAAAAAGAGTCCCCGTGAGGTCAAAGGACTGGCCTTCCAGGGAAAAAGAGAAAAAAGGGCGTGAACGCCAGCCACGAAGGGCAAAACCCGAAAAAAGAAGATCGGGCTCGATACCGGTGTACCGAACCGGCGGGAGGGGAACCGGCGTCGAACCGGGAAGACAAAATAGCGAAAAATCGCAAGAAATCTAACAATTTTCCGGGATGACTAGGACTCACGTCCGGTGGGCTTCACGGAAAACGAGAGACTGAGGTAAGATGGCACCTTTAGGTGGGAAGGGAACCGCGCATGCGTGCCAGCATTCCCAAAAGCTTTCATGGAAAGCTGGGGAAATGCTCCGCAGGGGCTTCATCGACGTCGATGTCACCCATATGTGAGGACTGACTTCCTGCTTGGTCCTGGAGAAAGAATGCTAGGTATCATAAGGAAAGGAATGGAAAATAAAACAAAAGATTATTATAATGCCTCTATATCCTTCCATGGTGAGACCGCACCTTGAATATTGTGTGCAATTCTGGTCGCCGTATCTTAAAAAGGATATAGCGTTATTAGAAAAGGTTCAGAGAAGAGCCACCAAAATGGTAAAGGGGATGGAAGGATACTCCTATGAAGAAAGGCTAAAAAGGTTAGGGCTCTTTAACCTTTAAATGAGACGGCTGAGGGGAGATATGATAGAAGTGTATAAATTAATGAACAGAGTGGAACGGGTAAACGTAGATTGATTGTTTACGTTATCAGAATATAGAAAGACTAGGGGACATGCAATGAAGCTACAGGGTAAACTAAGACTAATAAAAGAAAATATTTTTTCACTCAACGTGTAATCAAACTCTGGAATTTGTTACCGGAGGATGTAGTAAAGGCTGTTAGTGTAGCTGGGTTTTAAAAAAGGTTTGGACAAGTTCCTGGAGGAAAGGTCCATAAACCATTATTAAGGAGGGACCCAGGATATCAATGCTTGACCCAGTACAAGCATTGTGGAACCTGTGTCTTTTGGGGAAACTGCTAGGTATGTATGACCTAGATTGGCCACTGCTGGAAACAGGATACTGGGCTTGATGGACCTTGGTCTGACCCAGTATGGCATATCTTATGTTCTTATGTTCATTCATGCTCATCTTCCCACCCGAAGGAGCCAACTTACCTCAGTATGATAACATAGTTTAATAAGCCAGAAAAGTAAAACAACTCCAAGGGGAGGAGGAGGGTAATGAGGACTGATTCCTGCTGTTCCTGGAGAATACCTGCTATAGTTGAGTAACTATGCTTTCTTTGCAGGAGGAGGGCATACTGGCTTGGTCAGTAATCTTACCATGAAGTGTGGCTGTTATAGGCAAGCAACTCTGCTATTCATTAGCAGGATGCCAGTCTTTTTCTGTGAAGATAGACTGCAAGTTTGCCACAGAAGTAGTCATAGCTCAGATATTATGAGCTGTGACATGGCATTCCAGGCTGAGACCAGCCTGAGCATAAGCAAAGGAGATGCAGTCTGCAACCCAATGTGAAAGAGTGCCTTTGGAAACCATCACACTCAGCTGATTGGGGTCAAAAGAGACAAAAAGCTGGGAGGAACTGCGGCATGCTTTTGTTCTTTTGAGATAGAAAGCAAGAGCCCTCTTACAATCCAGAGTGTGAAGTGAAGCCTCATCCCTGCTGGTGTGAGACTTGAGACAAATGGTGGGCAGCAACAGCAACTGATTGAGATGAAAAATGGAGATGACCTTAGGTAGAAACTTAGGGCAAGATTAGAGGACTACTCTATTTTGATGAAATTGTTTACATAGTGGGTGTACCACTAGCCCCTGCAACTCACTGACTCTGTGCAGAGGTGACCACCACGAGGAAAATGACTTTCCAGGTGAGGAATTTAAATGAGCAGGAGCTGAGCGGCTCAAAGGGGGCAGAGAGAAGCTGTGCCAGCACCACATTAAGTCCCACACCATGGGCAGAGGCTTAATTGGGGGGTGAGAGAGTAAGAGCCTTCTCATGAAGCAGCCAACAAGAGGATGAGTGGAGATAGGCTTATCAGCCACCACCGCAGTCAGCTGGACCACCACACTCAGCTGGACTCTGACCAAGTTTGGTTTGAGACCTGAGTTGCAGAAGTGTAGGAGTTACATCAGTAACGCCTCCACAGAGCAGGAGAAAGGGCCCAGTGCCTTGCTGCGCACCAGATTGAGAACCTGCACCACTCAAACGCCTAGGAACATCGCATAGAGTCCTTGCGCGAAGTGAGGAGCACATTCTCCACATCTGTCAAGAGATGGAGCTCCTTGAGAACTACCTGCTCAGCAACCATGCCATGAGAACCAGGGAACGGATGTTGGGGTGAAGAAAGGAATCCCCATCCTGAGAGATCAGATCTGGAGCACAGCCGAGTTGAATAGGCTGCCTCCAGGACAGCCGAGGCAGAAGAGAAAAATCATAGCTGTCTGGGCCAGTGCAGTGCTATGAGAATCATGGTGGCACTGTCTGCTTGAACAGGGTCTTGGTCGACAGAGGAATGGTGGGTAGGCATGCAGTAGAAAAGCATCAGAGGTTATCTGGCTGCTGCATGGAACTTTGGAACAAAACCATGGCAACTAGGCATTGTGCAGGGTCACAAAGATCTATTGATGGCATGCCCCACATCTGTAAAATGTGGTTTGCCACTTGTTTGCTGAGGGTCCACTCGTGTGGCTGAAGGACTCTGCTCAAACGATCCGCCAGGACATTGCACTCCCTAGGCAGATACATCACTCTAAGTAGCATGCCCTGAGAGACAGCAAACTTCTAGAGATGGATTGCTTCCCAACAGAGGAGGTACGAGTCCATGCCATCCTCTTTGTTGATGTAGAACATTGCTACCTGGTTGTCCGTTTGCATGAGGATCACTTGGTTGGCCAAGTGCTGTTGGAATGCCTGAAGAGCACTGCAATGGCATGAAGCTCCAGGAAGTTGATCTGGTGAAGGCTCTCCCAGGTCATCCAGAGCCCCTGCTTGCGTAGGCCATTGAGATGAGTACCCCAGCCCATCTTGGAGGCATCCAAGGTCAGAATATGCTGATGCATAGGGGCTTGAAAAGGGAGTCCTGTGAGCAGGTCCAGAGGCTGTAGCAACCAGGATAGGGCCTCCTGGAACGGGGAAGTAACTACCACTTTGTCCCTGAGACAGCCGGTGGATTGACACCATTGTGTGCAGAGTGTCCACTGTGCCTGTTTCATCTGTAGCCATGCGTATGGAGTGACATGGGCCATCGAGGTCATGTGGCTGAGGAGACACAGCATCTGTTGAGCTGTCATGACCTGGCAGTGCTATATGTCGTGAGTCAGGGCGACTATGCAACAAGCACGATCTGATGGCAGAAAGGCTTGAGCTAGGGTAGTATTGAGGAGGGCCCCAGTGAATCTGAGGCATTGAGAAGGCTGCAGATGTAACTCTGGGTAGTTGATCACAAAGCCCAGATGCTCTATAGCATCTGAATGGTGAGCTTTGCAGATTGCTGAACCTCATCCAGTGTACCGTAGCCCCTGATCAACCAGTCATCCCTTGGGTCTGGAGGAAGGTGGTAACAAACGCTAGACATTTTGTGAAGACCCTCAGGGCAGAGGCTAGACCGAAAGACAGCATCCGATACTGACAGTGTCTACCACTGAGCATGAAGCGGAGATACTGCCGATGAAGGAAGTGAATGGGAATATGAGTGTAGGTATATCTGAGATCCAAGGAGCATAGCCAGTCTTCCCATTGAAGGCAGGATCACAACGTTCCTAGGGAGACCATTTTGAACTTTTCCCTCATGAGGAACCGATTGAGAGTCCAAAGATCCAATATGGGCCTGAAGCTGCTGTTTTCTTGGGAACCAGGAAATATCAGGAGTAAAACCCCCTTCCAGTCTGAGATGGAGGGACCAGCTTCATGGCCAGGTCAGTCAAGAGAGCTTGAACGTCCTGTTGGAGGAGCTCCTGGTGATGAGGATCAAGGGTGGGCTCCCCTGGGAAGAACAGGGGAGGAAGTTGTTCAAAATTTAACAGGTACCTGTCCTGGACTATCTTGAGGGCTCAGGAGTCTGATGTTATTAGTGACTACCTGTGGGCAAAATGGATCAGCCTTCCTCCTACCTGTGGAGGAACAGTGCTCGGTAGGGGAAGTAGAGCCACACTCCTTAGGAGGGAGTCAAAAAATTCCTCCAGGTTATGGGTGCGGAGCAGACTGGGACATTTGGGGCTTCATGTGGTGCTGCTGATACTGGCCCTGCTCCTTCTGTTGCTGTCCTTGCTGAGGACCCTAATAGGGCTGATATGGCAGGTAGCTGCTGTAGTATTTTCCTCTTCTTAGGATTGAAGAATTTTTTTCCCAGAAGACTTCTTTCTGGAAGGATCAGCTGTTTTTCTGGAGAGCCTGTTCATAGCCAACTGCTCCCTCTCCAGCTCCCCATCCTCCATGGGCTTGCCAAAGAGATTTTCACCCTGGAAGGGGACATCCGCCAGCTTGTCCTGCACCCACTGCTCCAAGTTGGAGGACTACAGACAAGCCAGATGGTGGGCCCCTATGCCCGTAATGGCCACCCCAGAAATGAATTCAAAGCCATTGTAGGCCGCCCTGGTCATATACTTGGAGCAGTCCTTGGTCTTAGAGATGAGGCCACAGAGGTATTTGAGTTGCTTTCCCAAAGGTATGGTCAAGAAGTCAGCCAGATTCCCCACGAGATCTTTAAGGTACATGCCCTTGTAGAGCTGATAGCATTAAACCCTGGTTAACACTTCCTATCCAGGGCTTGAGCCTCCTGGCCTGGAGGCACTGAGAAGTGAGTTTTAGTGCTTTTAATCCTCCTCATGGCTGACTCCACAACCATGGAGTTCTGTTGGAGTTGAGATTTTTCAAAGCCCGGATTCTTATGGAGTCTAGCCGATGGCTCACTGGGGGCATGATGAGGGGAGTCTCCCACATGCAGAAGAACAACTCTTGAGGATCTTGTGAATGGGGACAGTGATAGCCTCCCTTGGGAGGGGAAGGATATTGGAGAATCTCCAACTCCTCCACCCTGGGCTTTTCCTAAACCTTGATGGCAAAGGGCAGGGTCTTGGCCATGTCCCTCAAGAACCTATGGAAGGAGATGTCCTCTGGTGAGGACTTCCAGCATTCGTAAGGAGGCAAGGGATCAGAGGATATGTCCTGATGGTCCTCGGTTCCTGGGGACTCCTTGGTCTCCCAGCCATTGGAATCAGAGTCCATGAGGAAGTTGAAGTATCAATGAGATTCCTCATGGCGCCATTGGTGCTCGGGTGGGAGGGGGTCCGAGGCTCCCTGCAGTCCGATCCCGAGCACTCGATGGACATCTGCTCAAGGCATCTCATCGGCCAGGGAGAACATGGACCTCAAGGATGGGCTACACTTCCCTTGGTGAGGCCACCACTGTAGAATGTGGCAAAGTCAGCTATCCTGAGAGTGGGGGAGGTGAGAAGCATAACGAATTCACCCTTGTTAAGGGTCCCCTTCTAGGAGTGCAGGGAGTTAAAGCCACAGCCAGGTTTCAAAGACAGAAAACCCCCAGCTGGAACAGGTTTCAGCCAATGACTGATAAAGTAAGAAAGAGGGATTGCAAGCACGAGGACCAAAGCCCTTACTTTAACAAGTGCACTGATTATTCTAATATCAGAAGGCAGGGGGATTACAAACACCTGGGAAAGAAATAGGTGGGGTTAAGAGCCTGGAGGTATAAACCTGGGTTAGATTATGCAGAGAAAGGGAGACGAGAAGGAGAGCAGCCGGGAGAGCAGCTGAGACAGAAGCAGAGAGAAGGAGTTGATTCTTGGAGAAGAGCTGAGCTACCCAGAGCTGAGAGAGCTGAATTCCCTGCAACAGGTTGGCAACAGAGGTGGGGGCCAGGAAATGGAGAAGCTTTCAGACCACCAGAGAGGTTGTCAGCTGAGCAGTCTGACCAGGTCGATGAGTCAGAACCCATGCAGTTGGAAGAACCAGTGTTAGAGTTGGGGGAAGAAGATTGCTTTATGGATAGCTCTCTATGCCAAGCTATAGGCAGGAGGTCTTGAGGAAAAGCTAGCCCTGAAAGAAGTAATTCTCCTTGGAAGTTAACCATATGGCAGAAGCAGTGTAGAGGTAAATTCCTGTCTGTTTTAAAAGGGAAATTTACTGCAACGTAAGCCTGATCAGGAAGCTCTGATTCATGCTTGTTTGTCACCTGTGTTTGAACTGTGCAACGGCAAGAAAAGCCAAGTTAGCTGCTATAAGAGTTTTTGCTTGCTCCTCTCCTATATGAAAAGCCTGCTTAGAGTTTTGATAACAGCTTGGAATGTTTGTTTGTTCTAAGTTTGGTTTCACGTAGAAATGCAGCCTAGAGAGGTTTTTTGAGGCTGGCAGAAACCAAACTGCTGTAGAAGAATTAAGCCTGAATTTTTCTTTATGCTCTGCTTAACAAGGACTAAACAGGAAAATGGCAGCCTAGTTTCTAAAGGCAATTGCTTCGGCAAGTAAGAGGACTTTAAAAAGTCATTTCTGAGTTCTTTTGGTTTGTTTGCCATTACTCACTGTACCTTAAGCAAATCCTACAGTTGTAATCCTGTAAATGATACCTTGAACCTGCTGTGTTTTGTGTTATGGAAAAGCACAGTTACTTACCTGTAACAGGTGATCTCTGGGAACAGCAGGAATAAGTCTTCACATATGGGTACATTGGTACCGACGGAGCCTGCGTGGGAACGCTCCCCAGCGTCCAATCAGAAAGCTTTTGGGAGCATCCCTCAGCGCCTGCATGCTGCCTTCCTGCCTTTCCAACTGTCTCTCCTCAGTTGAGTTTTATAGCTGAGACAAAGAGAGAGAAAGAGGAAAGGAAGATAGATAGAGAGATACAACTCCTAGGGGAGGTGGGTGGGTTGTGAAGACTTATTCCTGCTGTTCCCAGAGATCACCTGTTACAAGTAAGTAACTGTGCTATCTCCAGGAACAAGCAGGAATGAGTCTTCACATATGGGGACTCCCAAGCTAAGATGCCTGGAGCCCTAGCATGGTGGGGATTGGAACATGCTACACCTCATATGGCCAGGCATCCTGAGGATGGAGGGTAGGAGTTGAAAAGAGAGGAGCTGTAGAAAAACATCTAACCTAAGGACTACAGGTAAGGAGTCCTTGGTATGTATGATAATTATCATGAAAAATATTGAATGAACAATCACAATATGGACCTCACCTACTGGATTGCAGGAAGTAGAGAGGCTGATGGAGTCTACTGGAGATCCAGTAGAGGAATCTTCAAGGTGACCTCACGGAAGTGAAGGTGAAGGTCCAAATCTGGAATTGACAGGTGACCCAGGTGTCAACTGGGGTAGTATAAAAATGGCAGGTCTTTAGTGGAAAGCTTTATGGAAAAAGCTGGAAACTCTTTTGGCTACAGAGTTACTAACATTTAGGAGCAAAAGAGGAAGACTGACCGATTTGGACAAACTAGCCCAGTCCTGGAGGGAAGAAGGGGTATGGGAAAAAAGCCCGTATTCCCAAGGAGGACAGATGTCTGAAGGGCTGAATCCTCAGATCTACTGAAGATCCACCCTGTCTTTCTTAACTGGTGAGAGATAGGAAAGATATTGAAGCATGGAGCTTCAGGGATACCTAGACCCAGGGTTAAAGTAGGAGCTGTCAGTACCACAGTAGTGGTTGTGTGCATAATACCCCAGACATACTGAGGGACGTATGAACATATGCAAGCCCACTGTCTGGAACCTATAGGAAGGTAAAACCTTTATAAGCATAGACAGTTAGAGAGATAAGTATATAAATACATATCTACCTATAGGGAAGCATCTCAACAGATACACATATATATAGGGATATATATATATGTGTGTATATATATATATATGTCTATAGTGAGATCTGGAGGGGCATAACATATGCACACGCAGCTTACAGACATGTATCTATAGAGAAGTATATAGAGATATATACATACATGAATATATATGTCTAAAGATACATGTCTGCAACTAAGCAGATAGAGATATGCCCATAAGAACATTCACATGGGAGATGTGAAGGAGAAAGATTCATCTAATAACAAGAAGGTGGAACCTACTTGAGAAAATATATAGAGAATCTATTCCCCCTGGCTAAGATGGTGCAGGAATGCTATCCAGTGAAATAACCAGGATGGTTGCGTGAAAAAACAGAGGATAATATCAGTCTGTAAACAGCAAGTCCTGAGTCCTGTAGAACTCTCGCATGGTATATGGACAGAAAACGCATAGGATGAGATACCAGGTTGACCCACTGGAGGGACACAAGGGGTATCATGCGTTATTAGTAAAATATGTGCTGTCCATGAAGGAGTAGGATACCATGAGGACAAGCTGCAAGGAAAAAAGAGCATATTCCTTGTAGGAATTGGAGAACTCTTTGGACGTTCACGTAGCAAAGGCTTATGTCCTGTATTATAACAGGAGATAATAGGGTGTGGAGAAACCTCACAGTCATGGAAAATGACTGAGGAAGCCTTTCCCAACCATATAGGATAGTCATCAGAGACAAAACACCATGCACTCTAGCAAGGGCCCATAGTAGAAAGCTTCTCTGTAAGATTGCAGAGAGCATTATGCAGGAGAATTGGGAAATAAAACTGGCTGTAGGACAACTATGCTGCCAAATCCAAAGAAATTGGAGATGGCAAGAAAAGAAGATAGTGTGATAAGCCTGAAGTGATTAGGATTATCCAAGATAGATGAAAGCACTATCTTGGAATCACTACTAAGGCCAGACAGAAAGTAGTGGAAGACAGACTGGAAACTTGTGGAAAAGTACCAGTAGTCCAATCACTGGAACTCCTGCATGGGCAGCTGCTGAATAAAACAGCAGAGAGAATCTTTCTGTGTAAAACAGAGAGAACAGACAGAAGAAGAGGAGAAATTCCTGTTCCTGTCTGATGAGCTGCCCAGAGAAAAGAAGGGAGTTTATTCGAGAGAAAAAACTCCACACTGGAATGAAAGGCTAGAGAAGCCCTGCAGTGGTATGGTACCAATCTTTCAGGGGAAACCCTGGATAAGAGGGTAGAGAAACAGGAGCTGAAGGGTGACTTACCATGTGGTAAGTCTGTGGAAGGAAAAAATTCATGTTGGAACAGAAAACTATCATGGGATAGTTGTTAACTTCTCTTCTTGGTAGGAAGAAGAGGAAAAACCTGTGACCCATAGACATGAATATCCTGACAGCTCAGCATACCTAGGAGCAAATGGATGTCCTGAGAAAAGGAATCCATGTGTAGAATTTTGAATGAAAAAACAGTGAAAAATCTTCTACTGAGAAGAAGTCAACTGTAGGTTGTAAACTTCAGGACCCTATGGTTGCTGGGTTTGTTCAGCCTGGCTAGAGTTTGGATTCTTCAGACTAGGGCGAGGTTTCCCCTGCTTGGGAACATCTGTATGATGGGCAGGAGAAGAGTGAAACCTTCTTCTCCTAGGGAAAGAAGGTTTGGTAGGGCATTACCTACCTATTGGGGAAGGAGAAGGCTTAGAATAGCCTTCAGAAACAGGGAAGTCAGTGGACCACTGAGCAACCTGATGTAAAGACTCCTTATTGAAGAGATTTTCCCCAGTGCAAGGAGTATTACCCAGTCTTTGTTGTGCCCATCTGCTTAAGTCTGAAGCTTGGAGCCAGGCTCTACGTCGTGCCCCTATGGCTATAGCAGAAGTTCTGCTAACAGACTCAAAGGAGTCTAGGGAAGCACGAGTAAGAAACCAAGAGATACTTTGAATATGACTAAGTAGTAAGGAATAGTCTGCAGTCTTGGGCTCTGAAAGAAAAGGAGTCAAAAGATATAATTTCTTTGTGACCTCCTGAAGGGAT
This sequence comes from Ichthyophis bannanicus, assembly GCA_033557465.1. Classification (NCBI taxonomy): domain Eukaryota; kingdom Metazoa; phylum Chordata; class Amphibia; order Gymnophiona; family Ichthyophiidae; genus Ichthyophis; species Ichthyophis bannanicus. The sequence continues at coordinate 1,637,123,952 of CM066031.1, read as the reverse complement.
AGACTCATATAAAAAATATATGAGAGAATCCTTGTTGACAGCATGGATGTCTGGAAGGTTTGACGTCCAAAGGCATCTAGTGTCCTAGACTCACGACCTGGTGGGTAAGAAGAGTGCTTCTTCTTACTTTTCACCTTCCTCATTGCTGATTCCACTACAATGGAATGATGGGGAAGTTGAGTCTTTTGAAACCCTGGAGAGGGGGGCACCTGATACAGAAGATCAGTTGCTCTAGAAGGTGAAGGAACCCTTAAAGGTGCTTCCCACATTCTTAGAAGAAGATCCTGCAAGGAATGATGTAAAGGAAGCATTATATTTTCCTTTTCTCCAGTAGAAAGAGAGCCTTGTGTAGGATCATAGCCAGGGATAGGAATAGCAAGAGACGTTGCCATATTCAGGAGAAAATTCTGAAAAGAAGGATCTCCAAAGGGAACCGTCCCTGGGCAGGCTAGCCCTGAAGAACTAGCCTGGGCACCGGAGGATCTACTTGAGAATATAGGAATATAAGATCCTGCACGGTGCAAGAAAGGATCCTTAAGGGATGGATGCTGGTACTGGAGGTCATGACCTGAGACAGTCAGTACTGCATCGTCCATGCCAGGTATCGACTCCAAACTTGGTATAGAAAGGAGCGATCCTGGTGAAAGAAGCATGGAAGGAGCTGGCCCCGATGTTACTGCGGGTACCGATACCGATACCGGTAGCTGTGTTGTAATCGAAGGCGACACCGACATCGAAACAGTCATCAGTGGCTGCTCAAGCGGTACTGAGGTAACCGAAAGCCTTTGGTAATCACCCTCGGTACCGAGCATCCGGAACCGGTAAGCGTCGGTACCGAGACGTGTCGGTACCCAGTCTTCCAGACTAGAGATCGATTCCAGACTCGGCATCGAAGGAAGCGAGTCTATCGATGCATGTCTAGAGGGTACCGACGTCGGTGGTAGTATCGGCATTGATGCCGATACTGGAAAGTCAATCTGGGCCGTATCGACCGGTCCCGAAGGTACCAAGAAAGCCAGATGACGATCCCTGGTGAGGAGTGAATCGCTCAACACCAGTGCCGATGCCGGGGTATCGGTACCACTCAAAGCGGATGCCACCACCGAGCATGGCTCAGGTATGTTCTGTGAGGGGTGAGCCCCAGGAACAACCTGAAACCCCTGATAGGCTTTGGAGGCCGAAGACTCCCGCCGGGGTTTTGAAGCCAATGGATCCTTGAGGGCAAGGCCGGAGCCGTCATCATGCTGTGCATGAGACGTACCACTCAAGGGTTGGCTAGTCTTAACAGACTGTTTGTGGGTTATCTGATCTTGTGGAGAAGAAGAAATAGTCGGTGCCCTGACACTGGAAGGGAACTCGGTATTGAGGGAAACTCGAAATGGAAAATCTCTTCTCACAATATTGTAGCCTAATGGCTCCGGAGGAAAATGGTCAGGACCCAAACAGGTTAGACACCAGTTCTTGGAGTCTAAAAACAAAACTGTACCGCCACAGCTTAGACACTTCTTAGGAAAAGAAGGAGGCGGCTCCATGATGGAGAGGCCTAGAAGGCCCAAAAAATTTAAGACAGAAACTGAGGGAAAAAAATTCCCTGAATTTAAGGAAAAGAAAAGAAAAAAACACCGGCGGTACCGGTGAAGTCGGGGAGACAGCCGCGACCACAAGAAAAACAAGAATTAAAGAATTAAGAATTAAAAATTTTCTGTGGTGACAGGACGACGTCCTGCCGGCTCCGCGGAAAAACGAAAACTGAGGAGAGACAGTTGGAAAGGTGGGAAGGCAGCACGCAGGCGCTGAGGGATGCTCCCAAAAGCTTTCTGATTGGACGCTGGGGAGCGTTCCCGCGCAGGCTCCGTCGGTACCGACGTACCCATATGTGAAGACTCATTCCTGCTTGTTCCTGGAGATTAAACTTTCTGTTACAAGCCTTACCCTTGGTTACCTCAACTACAAACCTTCTACTTAAAGCACCAACATATTTTTAGCAGTACTACACTTCCCAGAAGCCAACACGAAGAAATAGGCTGCTAGGAGCTGATAGAAGAAGGAATCCTCAACCACAACGCCCCTTGACCACTAGAGGCAAGTGGCTTCGGGCGTTGTGCTTGTGACAAGAAGCAGCCGCCACCAGTACCAAGGAATCAGGGCATTGGGTCTCAAGCAGTCTGCAGGGCCAGGAATGCAGTCAGACTGCATTCAAGGACTTGCATACACTCAGCAAGGAGTGTAGTCTCTGAGGTGGTAGGAGCCGAGGCAGCAGCCATGGCCTCCAGTGCTGGTTCCCTTGTCGTGGACTCCATGATGGTCAGGGCATCGGGAGACAACTCCTCTCACCAGGGCAGTTTAGGAGGCTGCTCCTGGCCCTTGCTCTCGGAGTCACATTGAGGGGGGGCTTCTGTGCCAATGTCCATGGGATTTGCTGTGGTCCTTGACGTAGATGGGGCGGAAGACTGGTCCTTCTGGGGGACCCTGGTCCAGTGCACCATGGCCGTTTGGCTCCAAGTGAGCTCAGCAATCACATAAAGCAGAAGTCTTAGCCGAGGCCCTCGAGGATGATGATGCAGACGTCAATGCTGCCGACTTGGAGGAAACAAACAGCGTTTCACGCTGTTTCTCTCGATTTCTGAGCCCCTTACGCATCATCTGCAAGCAGAGAATGCAGATGGAGGACTCATGGTCAGGCCCAAGGCACTGAAGGCACCAGTTGTGGCAGGCCCTCATGGAGATGGTCCGGCCACACATGGAACACTTCTTAAAGCCACTGGCTAGCTTAGACATGTTGGGGAAGACTACTTCCGCCAAGTCAAAGGACGCCAACGTCCCAGGCAACCAGAGAGGCACGAGAGAAAAGGGAATTCTAGAAAAAAACGTGGCACCAAGGCACCGACGTTCCCGGAGATGGGCAGGAAGACGAGTGGCAAGCATGCGACAGAAAAAGGTGTTGAAAACATTTTAAAAAAGTACCGCAAAGGTATCAACTATTTTCCAGGGACAGACAGACGTCTGAGTTGCTCCGCAGAAAAAAGAAGACAGGTATGATGGCTCCTTCGGGTAGGAAGACGGGCACGCATGCATAGTGGACCTCTCAAAAGCTTCCTATGGAAGCTGGAGAGTGTTCCCATGTGGGCTCTGTCGGTGATGTCACCATATGTTAGGACTGACTTCCTGCTTGTTCCTGGAAAAATGTCTTTTTGACTTCTCTGCACCAGTATATGTAAATTGCAGAGATGCCAGGAGCAAATACTGCAGAAATCTTATATTAGAAACATAGAAACATGACGACAGAAAAAGATCACATGGCCTATCTAGTCTGTCCTTCTATATCAACCACTACAATAGTCCCCTTTTTTACTTTAGAGATATTCTGTGTTTGTCCCATGCTTCTTTGAATTCAGATACTGTCCACATCTCTACCACCTCCACTGGGAGACTATTCCGAGGATCTACCACTCTTTCCGTAAAGAAATATTTCCGCATATCACTCCTGAATCTATCCCTTTTCACCCTCATCCCATGTCCCCTCGTAGCAGAGTTTGCTTTCAATTGAAAGAGGCTGTCCTCCTGTGCATTTATGCCATGGAGGTATTTAAATGTCTCAGTCATATCACCTCTATCCCGCCTTTCCTCTAAGTGTACATATTAAGATCCTTAAGTCTGTCCTCATATGCTTTATAATGAAGACCACTAACCATTTTAGTAGCCACCCTCTGTACTGACTCCAGCCTGTTTATATCCTTTTGAAGGCACAGTCTCCAGAATTGCACACAATACTCCAAATGAGGTCCCACCAAAGATTTATACAGAGGCACTATCACTTCCTTTCTTCTGCTGGCCATTCCTCTCCCTATGCACCCAAGCATCCTTCTAGCTTTTGCTGTCACCTTTTCTACCTGTTTAGCTACTTTAAGATTATCAGACACAATCACGCCTAGGTCCCGCTCTTCTTTCGTGGACAAAAGTACTTTACCCCTGTATTATATCACTCCCTTGGATTGCTGCAGCCCAAATGCATGACCTTGCATTTTTTAACATTAAATCTCAGCTGCCAAATTCTAGACCATTCTTCAAGCTTAGCTAGATCCCTCTTCATGTTATCTACACCTTCCTGGGTGACCACTCTATTGCAGATTTTGGTATCATCCGCAAAGATGCTAAAAAGAATTGGACCAAGGACAGATCCCTGGGTCACATCACTGGTAACCTCCTTCTCCTCGGAGTGAGCTCCATTTACCTGTACCCTTTATCGCCTCCCACTGAATCAATTTCCAACCCAAGCAGTAACTTTAGGGTCCATTCTCTTTTTTCTCCTTAGTTCTTTCATTCTCCTTTTTTGAGGGAAAGGTGGGGGGGGGTGAATGTGGTTGCATTTCCCTGCTGTCTACAGAGAAAGCGTAGTTACTCAACTGTAACAGATATTCTCTGGGGACAGCAGAAATCAGTCCTCACATACAGTATGGTGACATCGATGCCGACGGAGCCCTGTGTGGAAGCTTTCTCTCCAGCTTTCAGAGAAAGTCTTTGGGAGATGCACCACGCATGCGTGGTCCCCTTCCCATCCAAGGGTGCCATCTTGCCTCAGTCAAATGACATGACTAAAGACGGCAAAATGATAAAGGAGCAGTGAGGACTGATTCTTGCTGTCCCCGGAGAACACCTGTTACAGGTGAGTAACTACGCTTTCTCCGGGAACAAGCAGGAAGTCAGTCCTCACATATGGGTCTCCCCAGCTACAGGCTACCAAAAACTTGTAGAAATGCCATGGGTGACCAGAAAAAGGGGAGCCGTGAGCAGAAGCAATTGAGTCTTAAGGAAAAGACTCCCAAAAGACCCAAGCATCCAGTGAGAACCAGCACTCCAGTAGCCTGAACACAGAAGGGTCAGAGGGCAGGAGTTGTCTACACCTTGAACAGATGACGGAGTATGGCCTGGCCAAAGGCGTTGTCCCATTGGGACTCCCTCTCCAGGCAGTAATGAGCTGCAAAAGTGTGGACTGAAAACCAGGTGGCAGCCCGGCAGATGTCTGACAGAGGGACAGAAGGCAGGTTTGCCACAGATGCTGCCATGGCCATGATACTGTGCGCTGTGACCCGGCACTCCAGTGGGAGCCCGGCCTGCTCATAGGCTAGGGCAATGCAGTCCACCACTTAAGTGGACAGAGTTCGCTTGGTCACCGCCTCCCCCAGCCAGCTGGGGTTATAGGAGACAAAAAGCAGAGAGGCTTTGCGGTGGCCCTGCATACTTTGAAGGTAGAAGGACAGGGCCCTCTTACAGTCTAGGCTATGAAGGACAGTCTCTGCTCTACTGGTGTGAGGCCGGGGAAAGAAGTTGGGGAACATCACCTCTTGATTGAGGTGGAATGGAGACATCACCTTGGGAAGAAACTTGGGGTGAGTGCAGAGTACCACCCTGTTCTTATAGAACCTTGGGTACGTTGTATTCACCACTAACACCTGAGGCTCGCTGACCCTGTGAGCAGACGTGAGTGCCACTAGGAAGACAACCTTCCATGAGAAGTACTGTAAGTGGCAGGTGACCAGGGGCTCGAACGGCGGCCCAGTGAGCTTGGATAGCACTACATTGAGGTCCCATTCTGCACCACACTGAGAATCTGCGCCATTTGAAGGTGTAGGCCCATCTCATGGAGACCCCACAGGAGGCCAGGAAGAACTCCTCTATCTCCCCTGAAAGACTGAATGGGGTCAAGGCTACCCTTTCAGCAGCCAAGCCGTTAGTGACAGGGACCCCAGTTTGGGGTGTAGGAGGGAGCCCTCCTCTTGCGACAATAACCTCGGGGCACTCCCTAGGGGGACCGGGGCCACCGCGGACAAGTGGAGGAGCAGTGGGAACCATGGTTGCCTGGGCCACCCAGGGGCAAGCAGTATCAGTAACACCACACTGTGCTGAGCCTTGAAAGAGTCTTCGCAATCAGCAGCATACATGGGAAGGCATAGAGAAGGTCCTCCGTCCAAGGGATGAGGAATGCATCCGCTGCCACCAGTGAGGGGTGTGTTTGGTGGGAGCAGAAGCGAGGCAGCTGAATGTTTATTGGACTCATGAAGAGGTCCATCAGTGGAACCCCCGAGAGTTGGAAGAGCCTAGAGGCCACCCTGGGGTCCAGCCACCACTTGTGCGGCTGGAGGATCCTGCTCAGCTTGTCTGCTAAGGTGTTGAGCTGGCCGGGCAGATACATCGCCCACAGAAGCATCCCACTGCAGAGTGCAAAAGAGCAGAGAGTCACTGCCTCCTGACAGAGGGCATAGGACCCTGTGCCCTCCTGCTTGTTCATGTAGAATATTGCCACCTGATTGTCCGTTTGAACCAGCACTGACTGATGCTGCAGGCGGTGGCAAAAGGCTTGGAGAGCCAGGAATATGGCCTGAAGCTCCTGCAAGTTGATCTGCAGTTGGCTCTCTGACTGCGACCAGCTGCCCTGGGTGCAGAGATCTTCGCAGTGTGCACCCCAGTCTAGCAGGGAGGTGTCTGTGGTAAGGATCCTCTGGGTATCAGGGGCCTGGAAGTATATTTCCTCCTGGAGGTGCTGTGGAGCCTACCACCAGCCAAGGGAGCCCGCCAGCTGGAAGGTCACATCACCCTGTCCTGAAGTCGTCTGGTGGCCCGAGTTCACTGGGAGTGGAGAAACCATTGTTCCGCCCTCATGTGGAGGCAGGCATCCAGGGTGACAAGCAGGAGACGAGCAGACACAGTGTGTCTGTGTTGTACGTATGCAGCCAGCACTCTGCCCTGAGGCGGTCGGCCCTGTCTTGGGGTAGGAACACTCTGGCCTGGAGGGTTTCTAGCCAGGCTCCTATGAACTCCAGATACTGCATCGGGAAGAGGTGAAACTTGGGGTGGTTTATGGCGAACCCCAGATGTTATAGAAAGCTGATGGTGTGGGCCATGGACTGCTGCACCTCGGCGGCAGAGTCGCGGTCACTCATTAGGGAAGACCTCGTTCCCAAGGATTGGGACCGGAATCGAGACTGGTGTCAAGGATCAACTTAAGGCCGATAGCACTCGAGGAACGGCTCAACGTCTGGGGACGTCCTCGAAGTTGAGGCCCCGGTTGTCTGGGCAGATGACCTGGCGGAACCAGGCATCAAGGCCCACACTGGGCCATGAAGACAGACAAGCTGCGTCCAAGGCCACCATTCTGGTCTCTAGTCCTGTGGTTCTGCAGCCTTCGGCACAGGCACCAAGGATCTTGGGCCCAGCACTGGCTCAGGCGAGGGGGGGTCCTTGACTTGGATGGCTTCTGGGGTCTGAGGCCAGTCACCGAAGGCCAATGAATCTTTTTGGGCAACCTTGATAGGCTTCTCCTGCTCTAATCCCTCAGACTCATGGCGTGGACTGTGGAACTGAGCGCGGGACTTACCTGCCTTCCCCAACTCATCCAGGGACTCTGTCCTCGAGAATTTCTTCTTCTTGTTGTGCTCCACCTCCGGGGTACTCTGCTCGGAGGACTCCCAGCCTCAGTCAGAGGCGGTAGGTTCACTTTGGGGTTGCAGGGTCCCGGAAGGGGCCTTGGATTATGGTGTTGCTGGAGCCTCTGGGACAGAGTCTGACTTTTGGAAGATTGTGTCATGCTGCTGCTGATGACTCTTAATGGCCTTGGAGGGCATCATTTTACAGAGGCCACAATCCAGGGGGTCGTGGTCTGCCCCAAGACAACAGAGGCAGCAATCGTGTGCGTCGGTGAGGAACATGGTTCGTGAGCACTAATCACACTTTTTGAAGCCGCTGGCAGAGACCATGGGGGGAAAACAGTCCCAGTGAGGTAGAAGATCCGGGACTCTGCCAGTGAAAAGGACACGAAACTGCACTGGTCAAACCAAGAAAAGGGAAAGAAATATGAACCCGAGATGCGATGTCAAGGCAAGCAAGCTTGGGGGCGGGAAAGGGAACTGGTACTTGATCGGAAATGAAAAACTTCCAAGAGAAAAAAACTAGCTCTTTTTCTGGGGGAAAGAGACACATGTCCAGTGGGCTCCACGGAAAAAGGAGACTGGGGCAAGATGGCATCCTTGGGCAGGAAGGGGACCACACATGCATGGTGCATCTCCCATAGGCTTTCTTTGAAAGCTGGGGAGAAGCTTCCATGCAAGGCTCCATCGGCATCAATGTCACCATCTGTGAGTACTGACTTCCTGCTTGTTCCCGGAGAATCTCCATTATAGATAACAATTACACTTTCTCGCAGACAAGCAGGGAAGTGCAGACACACTCTATAATGAATCCAGAGCAGAGGGCTGTGCCCATGTTTGTTGTTCTTCATGGCCCAAGGGTACCACAGATGGTGGCAGGAAGAAGAAAGAGCAGGAGGTGGTATGCAAAGAGTTTTGAGTAGTGCCTGTCCAAAGGTTGCATCCTGAAGAGAGGAAAGATCCAGATGGTAATGTTTTGCAAACTTATACATGGAAGACCACATGGAAGCTTTGCAAATGCCCTGCATTGGTATGGCACACAAGTTGGCCATAGTAGTCCCTTTGATTTCAGTTAGTGTTGGCCTACCGATCCTGGGGGCTGCATACTGGCTTGAATGTAACAAAGGTTTATGCAATTGGAGATCCAGACAGATAATATTCTTGACGCTTGCCAGGATCATTCAGGTTGTACGCGATGAACAGCTGAGACGTTTTTCTAATTTGCTTTGCAGCATGCAGGTAGTAAAGTAGTGCACCCTTGCAGTTCAATATATATATATCAAGATGATGCCACTTTTTTTGGCTTAGCGTTAGGAAATAAGTTCAGTAAAATTATAACTTGATTTAGGTACAATTCAGAATGAATTTGGGAATCACTAATCAAAGGATCACCACAAAACTCTCTTATGTCAAACCAAAAATGATTGTAGAAAAAAACAATACCAATTTTTGTATTCCTTATCAATTCATATTAATCCTTTAGTAATCTTCAAAATCTTCATAAATCTCTGTGTCTAAAGCACTAATCATTCTCATTCATTCATGGACGCCAAAGATCTACATTGGCTGCCAATCTTTTCTTTCTCACAGTTAAATTTCATTATCGGGGCCTTTAAGGCACTGCATAGTCTGGGACCTGCCTATTTGTCAGAAAGTCTATTTTATTGTTCACTAGTTAGATCACTTCAATTTGCAAATAAAGCTAATTGCACTTTTTTCCTATTAGGGAGGTCAAATTATCAAGGCCAAGTAAGAATATTTCCATGTTACATTCCCTTGTTGTGGAACAAACTTCCCAAGGTTGCCCATGCAACAAATGATTCTATCATTCCTTCACATTATAAAATCTTGTTTTTTTTTCATGCCCAGGGTCTAATTATATGGTATGTTTTACTATTATTGCTTTATATATATTTTTACCATGTTGTTAAAGTTTTAGAATGGCCTTTGGTTATTAATTACAGTATATATATTAGCTTCTTTATTTTTTGATTGATTGCATGGTTTTTTATTTTGGTTTTGTTTCTTGATCTTTGAATCTATTAGAATTTCTTAATTGTAATGCAGTTTCAGGTTTAAACTTGCAGCTGTGAAGATGCATTGTAATGATTTTTTATTTTTTTCAACATTTTGAAGTCTTTTTATTTTTTGATGTCTTGAAATTTGTATTAGTATATTGGTTTTTTATCCACTGTACCTCGCCCACAGCAAATACTGAGAGGCATATCAAATTAAAATTAACAAATTAATATCATGAATATTCATGAGATAGATTTGCACACAGTTGAAGGGCTGTGCACGCAAATCAATAATACGCATAGGGCCCTGATATTCAGCGGTAGCGGCTTGTGCTGCTCAAGTGGCTAGTCGCTGCTGCTGAACTTTAGACCTGTATATTCAATGCCAGGGCCATGGCCAGGTCCCGGCATTGAATATCTGGGTTGCTTCGATTGCCATGAAGCTATATTCAGCTTCTGCCCGGTTAGTTTCAGCAGTGAAAGTTAGGCCAGCCTTAACTATGCCTGACTTTTACCATGTTGCCATAAATGGGCAACAGCTAATATTACCACTGCCTGTTTATTGCCAGGTAATGCCCCGGAATGCTCCAATGCTAACCGATTAACAATGGAGTGTGCAGCAGCAGCACCTGCAGATGTTAGTGCTGCTGAATATCCCAGCCAAAGTAATTTAAATGGTTAGCAGGTCTGCTAACTACATTAATCCCTTTAAATATTGGGCCCATATTGTTTAGAAAGATCTTAAAACTTAAACTAGCATGCAGGACTCAAGGATGGGAGGTTCCCAAGCCTTGCCCTTGAAGATGACCCAAAGGAGCATATGTACTACAACCTGGTAATGGTTATCGTACATTTTAGTATGTGCTAACCTTTAGTACATGCCCACAGTAAACGCTACCACACACTAAAATCAACCAGCATGGTAAAAATATCATGCTAAGTCCTTAGGATGTGGGGTTGAAACCTGCGATATACGGTCACTATTCACCAAGCAAATCACTCTTGAACTAGTAAACACTACTTTTATGCTTGAACTTTCACCCGATAGGAACTAATAAATTACTAATTATAGGCACGTAGGTCTCAGTATAAAATTCCGCAGTTTGGAGTAAAGGCTGAATATCAACACCTTTATTGATCTGCTATTCACATCAACGACCCAATTCACTGTGCCTATGATAGTAATTTATATAATCTTTTTCTTCCTTTTTTTCTTTTTTAATAATTTTATTCCTTTTCAATTTTTTTTCTTCTTTTCTTTTGTTAATTTCGATCTATTCGTTTCTACTTCTAAAATTTCAAAACAATGATGTCCCATGCACGTATCTCTTGCAGAGTCATCCAAATCGCTTCCTCAGATGCATAGTGAATAGTGACCGTATATCGCAGGTTTCAACCCCACATGGAGGGTCAAACAGGTTGGAGAGAAACTTTAAGTTTCTCGCAGGACTATGTTGCTGGTTTAGTTAAGGAAAAAACCCCCTTTGCCAGGGATGCGTCTGCTTTACAAGCTCCACTGGGTGATTTAGAGAGTTCTTGGGACACGTATTTAAAGACACAAACGCGTTGTGTACGAGCTGAACTGCATCGCTTATCTTTAATTGAATATGTCAATCGGCAGCAGATCCTTCGGGGTCTGTGCATTTACAAGGAACCGCGTTTACCTAACATTGATGCGACCTTCATTGGGAAATGGAACAGTGTGTTGAACAAATGCTCTTTGGAGATCTGATGATCCTGATAATAGAGCATACGAAATCGGAAGTCCAAAGGATGACTGTTGAAGTTGATAAGCTTCGAGACACAATAAGGGAATTTGAGACCTCTGATCAATTTATACAAAAACAGGCTGAAATACAGAAGAAGGTGGATCTAGTGCGGCAGGAAGTTATGGGAAAAAAGACCAAAAAATTATCTAGAGATAATTCTGATTATACTGTTGGGTACGTTTACCCGTGGCTCAATGTCAATCGAAAGCTTGCACGAGGCGCACGGAGGAAGGTGCATTTTGAAGATAGCTCTGATGATTCTGATCGGACAAGCACAAGTACTTCCTCGCGAGATGGGAATTTTTCCGAAGACCGCGAGGACAAAAAGAAAAAGAAGGACGAGCCAAGAGGAAGATCTTCCGAGAGACGTTACCCGAGGAGAAAGCAGTAGGTCAGATGGTCGAGGTGTCCGGGAATGATTTAGTCATCAATATCTCGGGGCTGCCTCTCTCTGCAGGGGAAATTCGGTTATTGGAGAAGGGCTTATCTTATGTACCCAGGATAGTTCATGATCCCTTTCAATTTCAACTTGATTTTTTCAGTTTGATTAGGAAGCTTCATTTAAAAGTTTTTTTTGCTACTGCAGTGGATTCTTCCCTGGCTTGCACACGGTCGGGGGTAGAGCAGTCAGTCCAGCGGATTCCTTTACCAATTAAATCTACATGGCTTCCCCCTGGACCTCTTCCACCAGCTTTGAAGGTTTTTCAGGACCTAGTATTGGCAGAAGTAAGCCAGTTGGAGACTACTCAAAATTGCCAGTCTACCACGTTTTCCCATTCAGAAGGCGTTATGCTCCGCCAATTGCAAGGTAGGACTGATATAGTTATCCGGCGAGCCGATAAGGGCGGAGCTATTGTAGTACTTAATAGACAGTATTATCTGTCAGAAGCTTTTAGTCAACTGCGGGATATTGAGACTTATAAGATATTGAAGGAGGATCCCACACCTCAGTTACACTCAGAGATAAAAGCTATCACTCTTGAGGCGTTGCATGGACATCTTCTTGAGAGAAAGGAGTTTCGATATCTTAATAACATCTCCAGTTCTGTTGCTCAGTTTTACACAGTGCCAAAGATTCACAAAAATTTGTCAGCTCCCCCAGGGAGACCAATAGTGTCGACAAGAGGGACACCTTTGGAGCCAGTTTCCACATATGTAGATTCTTTTTTGCGCCCATTGTTACCCAACATTCCATCATATTTAAAGGACACGACGCATTTCTTGAATGTGTTGGGGGAATTTTCAGCATGGGCTGCTACGGGAGACACCATTTTGGTAACCCTGGATGTGGTTTCGTTGTATACCAGTATCCCCCAGGACGAAGCGCTGCAGGTAGTGGAACATTTTTTGAGTCAACGTGGAGATCTTACTGGAGAAGTTATCCAGTTGCTATTAAAATTAGCTAGACTGGTTATATTTCGAAGCTTTTTTCAATTTCAGGACGTCATTTACCAACAGATAGCCGGGGTGGCCATGGGCGCGACGTGCGCCCCGTCTATAGCCAACTTGTATATGGCACTTTTTGAAGATTGTTGGCTGAAGACCACATCTTATGTTACTAACATTATCATTTGGAGGAGGTTCATCGACAATGTTTTTTTACTTTGGAAAGGAAAGGAGGAGGATTTATTACTCTTTTTTGACTGGTTGAATTCATGTGACCCACACATTAAATTTACCATCACTCATCATAAAGAGGCCATAACCTTTTTGGATTTGCGAATTCAAAGGGGTATGTCTGGCTGGGAGACTTCGGTTTCTGTTAAGCCGACGGACAGGAATACGTTTTTACATTTTACCAGCGCTCACCCGCGTCAATTAAAGGAGGGCTTACCGTTTTCCCAATTTTTAAGGTATCGGAGGAATTGCTCTGAGGATTTTGATTTTAGAGTTAAATCTAAGCAATTAATTAACAATTTCCTGTCTCGTGGATACCCTAGGTCTGTAGTAAAACGAGCGTATACCCGAGCCTCCTACAATGATCGCTGGCTATTACTGTCCTTAGGCACTGTACGCACATCTTCAAGCCAGCAGACAGATGATGATATAGTCAACTTTATCACCCGCTACTCTCCTCTAAGCAGGTACATCCAAAAGATCTTGAAGACTCACAGTAGGATTCTGGGACAGACTCCAGGTTTGGGTAATAAAACCATTCGTTGCGTCTGGGGCAGAGGTATGAACTTGAAAGAACAATTAAGTCCTTCCCGCCTCCGATCCCCAAGATCCATGACTATAGCAGCTGGTGAATGGGGGCATAAGAAATGTGGCTCCTGTAGTATTTGTGCTATAACGGTGGAGCTACATGAATTTGAACATCGCGGAGTGAATTATAAATTGAGGCATGCTACCATTTGCTCTTCAACTTTTGTAATCTATGTGCTTCGCTGCCCCTGTTCGTTACTTTACGTTGGCAAGACGATAAGGTCACTCCGTACAAGGATGGTTGAACACCGAAGTAGGCTTTTAAATGGGGTTCTTGAAGCACCGATAGTGCAACATTGCCTTAGTGAGAAACATCAAAACTCAAACCTCTATAAGTGAATCACAGATACATCCAAAAATATAAGAAATCACTTTATAGTTCCCATATGAAAATCAAAGGTGATTTGGACAGTATTTAACAAACAGAAATTTTTCTTTTTTGTCGGATCATCTGTCGTGAGGGCGCAGTAACACACTCAATGAACAGATCCTCCTTTTTAATCAACTTTCATTTAAAAGGTCAAGTCGACCCTAATACGCTAGAGACTAGAAATAGCCCTAAAGGACCAGTCTCAGCATAAACAAATTGCTACTATGCATGCAATAAAAATCTTCAAATGCAGATACAGATCTGAAATGAGCGATTATGAAGCATAGAAGTACTTAGCTGGGCCCAAGAGGATTCATTGTCTGGTGTCATCCAGAAAATGTGATAGCCAGCTCCCTCAACGGTTGAATTGCACAAACGCGATCATGCAAAATATCACAAACCGAAGTTGTAATTGTAATTGCGCAATGTTCCAGGGAACCTTTCAGTAAAGGCCCGCCAGTCTCTCCTCTATGAAGTAATCGCATCCAAGTCGAGTTGTTATGCGACACAAACGTTGTGTTTCAAGCCTACCATGGTACTGGCTCTTTTTCAAGCAAAAAACCCAGCCCAGTTCCTGTTCCGGTCTTGCCCGTAATGACTTCAGCAGTACGCACCGGGACTCAAGATGACATCAGCGACATACTTCCAAAAACTCATTTGATAGACCACCATTCAATCTCATTACGTGGAGGGGACCGCCGAGCCTTTTTACATCGATGTGAACAGTGGTGGATTTTCACCTTGAATACGATAACCCCTTTAGGTATGAACACTGAGATTGAATGGTGGTCTATCAAATGAGTTTTTGGAAGTATGTCGCTGACGTCATCTTGAGTCCCGGTGCGTACTGCTGAAGTCATTACGGGCAAGACCGGAACAGGAACTGGGCCGGGTTTTTTGCTTGAAAAAGAGCCAGTACCATGGTAGGCTTGAAACACAACGTTTGTGTCGCATAACAACTCGACTTGGATGCGATTACTTCATAGAGGAGAGACTGGCGGGCCTTTACTGAAAAGTTCCCTGGAACATTGCGCAATTACGATTACAACTTCGGTTTGTGATATTTTGCATGATCGCGTTTGTGCAATTCAACCGTTGAGGGAGCTGGCTATCACATTTTCTGGATGACACCAGACAATGAATCCTCTTGGGCCCAGCTAAGTACTTCTATGCTTCATAATCGCTCATTTCAGATCTGTATCTGCATTTGAAGATTTTTATTGCATGCATAGTAGCAATTTTGTTTATGCTGAGACTGGTCCTTTAGGGCTATTTCTAGTCTCTAGCGTATTAGGGTCGACTTGACCTTTTAAATGAAAGTTGATTAAAAAGGAGGATCTGTTCATTGAGTGTGTTACTGCGCCCTCACGACAGATGATCCGACAAAAAAGAAAAATTTCTGTTTGTTAAATACTGTCCAAATCACCTTTGATTTTCATATGGGAACTATAAAGTGATTTCTTATATTTTTGGATTTTTAGTGAGAAACATAGCTTTGAACACCTTCGTGTTTTTGTTATTGATCAAGTTTTGAGTGCACGAGGAAAAAAGACTCAAGAGCAACGATTACTCCGGGAAGAACAGCGATGGATTTTTAAACTCAATAGAGTCAAACCCTATGGTCTTAATACTTCCATTGACTGGTCGGTTTAAATAGGGCTTTAAAGCGATGCATCAGTTCCTTTAGGTAGGCAGGAGTGGGAGGCGGAGCCATAGCTGACGCTTATAAAGTAGCGGGACGAGACGCTAAGCCGCATGCGCGGCGTTTTTTGCATTTGCAAAAACAGAACAGCGAGTATCGTTTTCATCTCCCGTGGTTAACCATCGTAAAAGGTGAATGGGGATATTCATATTTGTTTTGTTAAGATAGGTATTAATGTCGACATAGCAAAAAAATTCTTTTGGGGAACAGCATGGTGATGGCTTTCAGGGAAAGTGGGATTAATAGTTTCATGATGTTTATATGTTTTTCAGAAGAGTCCCTGGTGCGTGTGAGCACTCCCCTGAGGAAACATATTGAGTGAAACGCTTGGGCGCCTTAGATGAACGGCGTTGGGACTTCCGCAATAACCGCTAACAGTGCCTCATTTGCAAGAAGATTGAACAACTGTAATCATGGGGAAGATAAGAGTTTCGTTTGAAAAGATGTGTGCTTTTTAAGATAAGTTTTTGAATCATTTTGTGGATGAACGATTTCTCACATCTTTCAATGAATTTTACTGCATGAACTTTACTGCATCTGAGGAAGCGATTTGGATGACTCTGCAAGAGATACGTACATGGGACATCATTGTTTTGAAATTTTAGAAGTAGAAACGAATAGATCGAAATTAACAAAAGAAAATAAGAAAAAAAATAGAAAAGGAATAAAATTATTAAAAAAGAATAAAAAGGAAGAAAAAGATTATATAAATTACTATCATAGGCACAGTGAATTGGGTCGTTGATGTGAACAGCAGATCAATAAAGGTGTTGATATTCAGCCTTTACTCCAAACTGCGGAATTTTATACTGAGACCTACGTGCCTATAATTAGTAATTTATTAGTTCCTATCGGGTGAAAGTTCAAGCATAAAAGTAGTGTTTACTAGTTCAAGTCCTTAGGATGTGGCAGGATGGGCAATGAGCAGCGTATGGGTATGGGTGGAGAGTGGGCACTTTAGTAAACATGCCTCAAAATTAGTCACAAGTGACTTTTGCAGTACAAAATATCTCTTCCCAAAGTTGTTAGGTACAGATTTGGAACAGCTATTGGTAGCTTAATTTGGATGTTTTCAATCTTACTGTTAACACATACATGTGACCTGTGATAAGGAAACTTATCAGGCCCAGGAAAAAAGGATAAAGAGGGGGTATTTACCCTTATCAAAGGACCTGTATTGCCAGGTCAGAGATACAAAACCTCAGTTGTACCTAGAAACCAGATTGTACCAGGCTGCAATAGGTTGCAGAGTGTCCCTAGTGTTTATGTTTATGTTTATGTTTATTAAAACTTTATATACCGCCCAATACAATTAGCATCTGGGCTGTTCACAATACATAAAATTGTTAAAAAGGAGAGGGCTGCGAAAAAGAGCCAGAAAAGGAACGCCATAAAATCAAAGAAAAAAGGGATAGGGATAGAAACAGAGAGCAGTCGGGGGACAAAGATGGCTAACAAAAGGGAAGAGAAAGAAACACAGCAACAGCATAGAGGTGATGTAAGACAAGGGTAGGGATATAGTGTCTGAGGCCTAGGGAGGGGAGGAGGGTGGGGCAGGAAGGGAAAGATTAAATGCAGAACAGAAAAGATGGGTTTTCAGGTTGGCTTTGAAGGACGGGTAGGAGGTTTCTAGACGTAGAGAAAGGGGAAGGGAGTTCCAGAGCCTAGGACCAAAAAAAAAAGAAAGCAGAGGACCGAGTGGATTCTAGGTGTGCTTGGGAGGGGGGGGGGGGGGGGAGGGTAGAAACAAACGGTTAGCATGAATAGAACGTAGAGGTCGATGAGGGGTATGAAGGTGAACCTGGCTGGCAAGATACAGGGGGATACCGGAATGGATCACCCTGTGTACAAAAATAAGGATTTTATACTGAACACGAAAGACAACAGGGAGCCAATGAAAATGTATTAACAGAGGGGTGACATGATCGAACCGTGAGGCATGGGAGAGGACACGAACAGCAGCATTTTGAACATGTTGAAGACGACAAATTTGGGATTGGGGAAGACCAGCAAGACAAACATTACAGTAGTCAAGACGAGACATAACAAGAGAGATGATGAGAGTAGTCATAGAAGAAATGGTAAGAAAAGGACGTACGGCACAGAGTTGTTTTAAGGAAAAGAAGGAACGTTGAACGACTGAGGAGATATGTTCTTTAAAGGAAAGGGAGGAATCAAGAATCACACCCAAGTACCGCAAGGAAGAGACGGTGGGGATAGGTGAAGAAGAAAACAAGGGAGTGAGGAGAGGAGGGGGATTACCAAAAGTGAACCAGATATCCGAAGTTTTCGAGAGATTAATGTGAAGAAAATTAGTTGAGAGCCAAGAGGCCACAGAAGAAAGACAGGTGTTAAAGGCAGTGATATCGGGTGCAGCAGAATCGGTGTGATAAAGGAGGAAAATATCATCCGCGTAGTAATAGGCAGAAACACCGTGCTGCTGAACAAGAAGGGCAAGGGGGACTAGGAATACATTGAAGAGAAGAGGAGTGAGAACAGAGCCTTGAGGAACACCACAGGGAAGGGAAGTAGAAGGGGAGGACCCTGAACCAGTGTGAACTGAGAAAGTGCGATTGAACAGAAAAGAGTGAAACCAACGAAGAACCAAGCCGGAAAGACCGGCATCCTGAAAGCGAGATAGTAGAGTGCGGTGATCAACCAGATCGAAGGCAGCCGAAAGATCTAGAGAGACAGCAAGAGAGAGTAGACCACGATCGTGAGCAGAGTGCAGATCATTGAGGAGGGAGAGAAGAACAGATTCTGTGCTATGACCTGGACGGAAACCTGATTGACGTGGATGGAGAGTGAGAGAAACCTCGAGGTGAGAGGAGAGCTGAGAAAAGACCAGTTTTTCCAAGAGCTTAGAGAGAAAAGGGAGATTAGAGATAGGACGCCAGCTAGAGGGAGAGGAGGGGTCTAGAGAGCCATTCTTGAGGATGGGACAGACAGTAGCATGCTTCCACGGGGAGGGAAAAGTGCCAGAAGAGAGACTAGAGTTGAAGAGCGAAAGGATAAGAGGGGACAATGCAAGGGAAGGTTCCAACAACCAGGAGGAAGGGATGGGATCGGCCGGACAGGAGGTTTTTTGGGTGGAAGTGAAAACCTTAGTTTGAGTGTCACAGGTAATAGGCTCAAAGGTGGACCAGTAATGTGAAAGGGGAGGAATGGTAGGGAAGGAGGAGGTGGGGAGAATAGGAGAAAGGGGCGCTACCAGGGGGGGAGGAGAGAGGGGAAGGGCAGGATGGGAAGGATAGATGGAGGGTCTGGACTTTAGAAACAAAGTAGGTAGCCAAGGAAGAGGGATCAGGAGTAGAGAAGGAAGAGGGAGGGATAGGGGAAGAATGTGGGGCAGAAAGAGAGCGGAGGATGGAATGTAATTGGCGAGAGGAGTTTGAAGAAAGGGTAATGAGATTAGAGAAATAACACTGTTTGGCAGAGTGAAGGAGGGAACGGTGTGACGATGGGCAGAACGGAAACAAGATAGGGTAGAAGAGTTTGGATGTTTACGCCATAGGCGTTCAGCTCGGCGAAGATATCTATGGTGGAGAAATAACCCAGAGTGAAACCAAGGGTGTCGGGTAGATCGACGAGAAGGGCGAGGGGATCGTAAAGGAGCAATAGAATCAAGGGCAGTAGAGAGAGTCGCATACCAAGAATTAGCTTGAGAATCAGGGGAGAGAAGATGAAAATCTGATGGAAACAGAGCATCAGATGCAGGAAACTGAGAAAGAGTGGTAGGGGTAATATGACGAGAGGGAGGGGAAGGAGAACCTAAGGAGGAGATCGAGGAAGAGGAGGGACAAGGAAGGGAAAAAAGAAGGCAGAAGTGATCAGTCCATGGAAGGGGAAGAGAGGATAAGGAAGAGAAGTGGTGAGAAGGAGGGGGAAAGCAAGCTCAGAGTAAGGAACCCTTACGTCACTGACTTTCCAAATTCCTCAGCTGCCAAGAGGCAGACTGATTTACAACACCTGAGAGAAAGAAGGGCAGGGCTAGAGCCTTGGAGGTTTAAAGCTAGGACAAAATATTCAGGAAGGGAGAGGAGAAGGAGTAGGAATGCCTACTGGAGGAGAAGTGGAGCTGAAGCCCTGAGAACCAAGAGCCCATGCTGGAGGACAAGACAGGGAAGCTCAGATACATGCTGGCCAGAATATGAGGGAGGAACCACTGAACCAAGCCTTGACCCAGGTATGAGTTTAGGAAGCCTGTCTGATGGGGAGCATTACAGATTTGCTGGAGACAGCGCTTGTCCTGATGGAAGGCAGTCAGCTAAGCCCTCTGAGCCAGAAGTAGAACCCATGCAGCTAGGAGAACAGGAATTAGTTCTGGAAGAGGATGATTCTTACATGGACTGTTCTTTATGCCAAACTGCCAAGCACAAAGAAGTCCTGAGAGGGAATACATCATAAGGGAACCTTCAGAGTCCAGTACCCTAAAGAGCCTGTATGTGAAGTGAAAACGTTCTTTGAAAAGGAAAATACTTGTGCTGAGAATGTCTGCAGCTGCTTAATTGTTTGCTCATTGACCAGCTGAAGTCAGTGCAGTGCAGAGCTTGTGCCGTACGCACAGTGGTTTTAAGAAGTTTCTTTTGGAGCAGAAAAGAGAGCTGTTTATGTGAAGCTGATATTTTTGATTTTGTTTTAAACAGCACTGCTAGGCACGTTTGCTAGCAGTGGCTGTGGAAAGGACTTTCTGCTTTGCATTGAAAGACATTACAAGCTGTTTGTGCTTAAGTTCAGTTATATCCTGTTGTACTAAATATAATCCTGGAGAAGAAATCCAATAGGTGACAATTTGTGAACCTTATTTGCGTTTACCTCATAAATAAATTCTGTCAATGCCTTAGCTCTCGACCAACTACAAAAGAGTGTTTTTCTGCCTAAAAGTCAAGTGTAACCTGACTGGACTACCTTTCCCATGGTGCATTTCAAAGTCAGTCAGTCAGGCACATTGCTGAAGTGGTGGAATCTGCTATAACAAGCACGCCCCTCCACACTGCTGTAAGGGGCTATGGGCGTGACAGTGGCGTAGTTGTTGGATACTTGTGCACTGAAGGATACCAGGAAAGTTCAATAAAGACACACAGCCACAAGATTTTCAAGCCAAGCAAGGTGAAAGTGGAATTTTCCCTGACGGATGAGCAGAAGGGGTGATCCAGGAGCAGGTCCTGATGAAAGGATGCTGCATAAGCGAGAGGCCACACTGGTATAAGGTAAAAAGTACCTAGTCATGACCAGTGCTGGATAAGAAAAGTTTGTGCAGAGGCATTTTTAAAAAAAAAGAAAGAAAGAAAAGAAAGGAGGCTGTTTATGGGGTGCCGCCCTTTGTGTTTTTTTTTAATCTCTTGCAGGTGTTATTATGGATCCTAAGGAGCTGGTAAGCTGGATGGCAGCCCAATTCGCACATCAGCAGGAGATGGAAAAAAGACTTTGGAAAAAAATAGAGGCCCAAGATAATTTTGTGCCTAGAAAGCCTGAAAGTAATGTACGCATTAGATGCATTCATGGGGCTGCCTCATTTTATCCCACCTATAAGCTAATGGTTAAGGGTTTGGGAGTCCAGAAAGAAATTCCAATAGCAGTAGTGCCAAAACTCCCATATGATTTGATTTTGGGTAGGGACTGTCCTCAGTTTAAACAGGGTTTAGCAGAAGGACTAGAACAGAAGAGTGGCCTTGTATCAACCCCATCACAGAATAGAGCCAATACCCGGGAAGATGGGAGACAGGCAGTAGTGGTTCCCGGGCCCCTTTTTGAGAATCTTTAGAAGCCCGTTGAGAAAGTAGAAAAGAAACCCCCGGAAGCCAAACCTCTTGGTAAGCAGGTTTTCACCTTAAAGTTCTGCAGGGTCACGAAGAAGGCCCAGACCCCCAAGCGAGCAACCCCTCAAGCCTCAGGGTTTGATTTATGTAGTGTGGAGTGTGTGACAGTACCTAGCCGAGGAAAAGTCCTCGTGGACACCGGACTCCAAGTGGAGATACCAATAGGCTGCTACGGCCGAATAGCCCCTCGATCGGGGTTAGCTCTTAAACATTTCTTAGATGTCAGAGCCAGAGTTATTGATCCCGATTATAGGGGAAATGTAAAAGTGCTGTTATTTAATTTTGGACCGGAAAATTTTCCCATAAAGGCAGGGGATCGGATTGCCCAGCTGATCTGTGAAAGAGTGGGTTTTCCCCCGTTGGAGGAAGTTACAACCTTGTCCGACACCAAACGGGGAACCAGGGGATTCGGCTCAACTGAGGCGGTGAGGATAAAAGCCTTGCTGCCACTTGCGAGGGAAAAAAGGAAGTACACGAAGAGGAAGACCTGGGACCTTAAGTCACAGAGTGCAAGGAGAGTTCAGAGCCGCAAATAGGTGAAGACCTGTCAATGGTACAGCATGAGGAATTAGCAAAGTTGTTGGCAAAGTTCCCAGAGGTGTTAACTCCGGTTCCTGGAGAAACTCACCTAGTGGCGCACGAAATTATAACGCCACCAGGGAGGATAGTTAGGCAGAGGCCCTATCAGTTGCCTGAAAAAAAAAACAGGAGTTAGCGGCACAAGTCCGTGAAATGTTGGACATGGGCATCATAGAGGAGTCGAAGAGTCCTTGGAATAGTCCCATAGTCCTGGTGCCAAAACCGGACGGCACTTTAAGATTTTGTATAGATTTCCGGCAAGTGAACGCCATATCTGTTTTTGATGCTTACCCGATGCCAAGGATTGAAGAGCTGTTAGACCAATTGGGGCAAGCTCAATATTTGACTACCCTGGATATGACCAAAGGATATTGGCAAATCCCATTAACAAAGGAGTCTAGGCCAAAAACCGCATTTAGCACCCCAATGGGATTGTTTCAATTCAGAAGGATGCCTTTCGGACTGCATGGAGCGGCAGCTACCTGCCAGCGGTTAGTGGACCAGGTTCTCCATCCGCACCAGGAGTATGCCTTTGCTTACATGGATGATGTCATCATTCATAGTAACAGTTGGTCCGAGCATCTGGTGAGAATCGGAGCTATACTACGCTCCATGAGACAAGCTGGTATTACCTTAAATCCCAAGAAATGTGCCTTTGCAAAAAGAGAGGTGAAATATTTAGGACATATGGTGGGAAAGGGAAAGATTAAACCGTTAATCAACAAGTTAGCCAGTATCAGGGACTTTCCCCAACCAACCACCAAGAAGCACCTCAGAGGTTTTCTGGGGCTCATTGGATATTACCGCAGGTTTATACCGCGCTTTGCAGAAGAGAGTACAGTGTTTACAGACATGCTAAAGAAGAATTGTCTAAACCAGCTACGGTGGACTCCCAAGGCCGAGAAAGCATTTACGCTCTTAAAAGGAAGGCTATGCACTGGTCCAGTGTTGCGCGGCGTGGATTTCAGGAAGCCCTTCCTTGTGCAAACAGATGCATCGGACGTAGGCCTGGGAGCTGTTCTATCCCAAAAACATGAAGGGAATGAACACCCAGTGATGTATCTCAGCAGGAAATTGTCTCCCGCTCAGCAAAAGAATTCCACCATAGAAAAAGAATGCCTCGCAATAAAATGGGCTATAGAAGCATTGCGGTTTTACCTTACGGGAAGGAAGTTCCTGTTAGTTACAGACCATGCCCTGTTAAAATGGCTTCAACAAATGAAAAATAATAATGCACGGTTAACCCGCTGGTACATGGCCTTGCAGGCATTTGACTTTAAAGTGGAACACCGAGCAGGGAAACTGCACCAGAACGCTGATGCCCTCTTACGAATTACGGACTGCTTGGAGGGACCTTCGCAACCTCTGCCAGCCCGTAATAACTTAAGCAGGGGGGTATGTGATAAGGAAGCTTATCAGGGCCCAGGAAACAAGGATAAAGAGGGGGAATTTACCCTTATCAAAGGACCTGTATTGCCAGGTCAGAGATACAAAACTTCAGTTGTACCTAGAAACCAGATTGTACCAGGCTGCAATAGGTTGCAGAGTGTCCCTAGTGGTGAGAAGGAGGGGGAAAGC
Organism: Ichthyophis bannanicus; assembly: GCA_033557465.1. NCBI lineage: Eukaryota > Metazoa > Chordata > Amphibia > Gymnophiona > Ichthyophiidae > Ichthyophis > Ichthyophis bannanicus. The sequence continues at coordinate 1,637,100,491 of CM066031.1, read as the reverse complement.
AAGCTCAGAGTAAGGAACCCTTACGTCACTGACTTTCCAAATTACTCAGCCGCCAAGAGGCAGACTGATTTACAACACCTGAGAGGAAAAAGGGCAGGGTTAGAGCCTGGGAGGTTTAAAGCTAGGACAGAATATTCAGGAAGGGAGAGGAGAAGGAGTAGGAATGCTTACTGGAGGAGAAATGGAGCTGAAGCCCTGAGAACCAAGAGCCCATGCTGGAGGACAAGACAGGGAAGCTCAGATACATGCTGGCCAGAATATGAGGGAGGAACCACTGAACCAAGCCTTGACCCAGGTATGAGTTTTGGAAGCTGTCTGATGGGGAGCATTACAGATTTGCTGGAGACAGCGCTTGTCCTGATGGGAGGCAGTCAGCTAAGCCCTCTGAGCCAGAACTAGAACCCATGCAGCTAGGAGAACAGGAATTAGTTCTGGAAGAGGATGATTCTTACATGGACTGTTCTTTATGCCAAACTGCCAAGCACAAAGAAGTCCTGAGAGAGAATACATCATAAGGGAACCTTCCAGAGTCAGTACCCTAAAAAGCCTGTATGTGAAGTGAAAACGTTCTTTGAAAAGGAAAATACTTGTGCTGAGAATGTCTGCAGCTGCTTAATTGTTTGCTCATTGACCAGCTGAAGTCAGTGCAGTGCAGAGCTTGTGCCGTACGCACGGTGGTTTTAAGAAGTTTCTTTTGGAACAGAAAAGAGAGCTGTTTATGTGAAGCTGATATTTTTGGTTTTGTTTGAAACAGCACTGCTAGGCACGTTTGCTAGCAGTGGCTGTGGAAAGGACTTTCTGCTTTGCATTGAAAGACATTACAAGCTGTTCAGTTATATCCTGTTGTACTAAATATAATCCTGGAGAAGAAATCCAATAGGTGACAATTTGTGAACCTTATTTGCGTTTACCTCATAAATAAATTCTGTCAATGACTTAACTCTCGACCAACTACAAAAGAGTGTTTTTCTGCCTAAAAGTCAAGTGTAACCTGACTGGACTACCTTTCCCATGGTGCATTTCAAAGTCAGTCAGTCAGGCACATTGCTGAAGTGGTGGAATCTGCTATAACAAGCACGCCCCTCCACACTGCTGTAAGGGGCTATGGGCGTGACAGACCTAGTACAGCAGACATTTAAATAAGCGAATGAGCATGCAAATGCATATAGAGCAGCTCATCTATAATACAGATCTCATTCAGTAATGCAGTTTATAGAGGGTATTAATAGGCTTGTAATGCAAAAAATTTAGCTACAGCTTTGGAAGGTGTATAGTTAAGTTTTAGTGGCAGCCTCAGCAGTCTTAAAACATGCCCTTCTTCCATTCATCTACCTCCCCCAAGCTAAAGCCTCAATGTCTAAATTTTCTTGCCTTTCTGAATACAAGACAAAAGAACATTGGTGCCCTGATCTCTCCTGGCCATACCCACAGTCTGTCATCTAGGATCCTCAATAAGCCCCGGCACCTCCCTCTTTATCTATCCTTGACTATCTTTATCTTTATTTGGAGGCTTAATATACCGCTCAATGCATCAATCAATATACCGCTATCTGACATCAATCAATGGAATATGACTGGAGTGGAGTAACAGCCTAGTGATTACAGCGTGGACTGAAAATCATAATAACCAGGGTTCAAATCTTGCTTCTCCTATGATGCTTCTTGGAACCCTAGACAAGTTATTTCTCCCTCCATTGCCTCAGGTACAAACTTAGGTCCCTGCTACAGAGAGCTTACTAAACCTGAATTTGTAACTGAGTTCAGATTTGAAAAGACAAGTAATTAAATCCAAACACTCTGTCTTGCTGGTATCAAATTCAAAATGGCATCTACTGACCCTGTTGTGTAGGATTTAGTAACAAGAGGTCAACTGGCATCATTGGTCAATATTTTATGAATGCAACTATGCATAGGTGTTATGCATAACATTTACACTGTACTTCAAATAGGTGGAAGCCAGCAGAGGACCTCAATCATTGCCTATCAACCATCATTAAAATAACAGCACCTGAAAACATAATTATTATGAATAAACTTACATTCTGTATACTAAAGTAGCTACAGAATTCCTTTACTGATAAACGCCACCTTGCAAAATTGAAATCTTTAGGTCAGCTACCATGAGCAAAGGAACAGAACAGTATTTCAAAAACCATTATACTCTACTCTCTCGTGTTATTCTATAGAAGAGATTTATTATATGGTCACTTACTGTTTTTGTTATGTGAATAAAACTTTCCATCACTGTTTTCCAAAACACTGTGGTATGGGCATACCAGTAGTTCTATTTATTTTCACAACGTACACACAAACTTTCATATAAATGACCTAATCAATCATAAAATCTAAAGAAAATTAAGATCAAATTATGACACTAAAACGTACATGACAAAGAACAAATCCATAATAAAAAATGTGAAAGTTGTGTCAGTGCCAAACGTGGGCGGGGGGGAGGGGGGGAAGCTATTTTCTAAGTTGCATTAGTTGTTAATGCAGTAAATAATGCAATGTGTTAACACACACTAATTTCCGTATTAACAGCTAATGCAGAACAAGAGTGAGAATGGGCAGGAAAGAGTAGCTACTCGCCTGTAACAGGTGTTCTCCAGAAGCAGCAGGAATCAGTCCTCACATATGGGTGACGGCGCCGACGGAGCCCCCATGCGGAGCATTTCCCCAGCTTTCAAAGAAAGCCTTTGGGAATGCAGCGCGCATATGCGTCCCCTTCCCGCCCAAGGGTGCCATCTTGCTCAGTCTGATGACATAGCTAAAAGACAGCAAAAAATCAAATGAAGTATATGACTGCAACTCCAGGGGAGGAGGGATGGTCATGAGGACTGATTCCTGCTGCTCCTGGAGAACACCTGTTACAGGTGAGTAACTACTCTTTCTCCAGGGCCAAGCAGGAAGCTAGTCCTCACATATGGGACTCCCCAGCTCTATGCTAACGGGAACCCAAGCTGACAAAAATGGCTCCCTCTGAAGAGCCTCAGCATCCGTGAGAGGAATTTTCTCTGAGAACGCCCCCGTACGGTAGCCCAACACAAGGGCCAGAGGGTAGGAGTTGCCTAAACCTCAAAGAGATTATGGAGTACCGCCTGTCTGAAAGCACTGTCCCTCCGGGACTCTCTCTCCAGGCAGTAATGGGCTGCAAAAGTCTGGCTTGAAGACCAAGTTGCGGCCCGGCAGATGTCTACCAATGGAACAGAGTGGAGATGAGCTAGTGACGCGGCTTTCGCCCTGACACCGTGGGCCGTGACTCGACCCTGGAAGGGGAGGTTGGCTGCCTTATACGCCCAGGCGATACAATCCCAAGTGGACAACATACGCTTGGAGACAGGTAACCCCATCTTATTAGGGTCAAAGGAAATGAAGAGCTGAGTTGCCCTTCGATGCTCTCGTGTACGTTCTATGTAAAAGGACAACGCCCTCTTACAGTCCAGGGTATGCAAGACTGTCTCAGCCAGGCTGGTATGCGGCCTGGGAAAAAAGGTCGGAAGAACCACCTCCTGATTGAGGTGGAAAGAGGAGACCACTTTTGGGAGGAACTTGAGATAGGTCCGTAGGACCATCCTGTTCCTACAGAACCGTGTGTACGGTCTATCAGAAAGCAGAGCTTGTAGCTCTCACATGTCTGGCCGATGTAAGAGCCACCAGGAAGAGCACTTTCCAAGAAAGGAAGCGCAAATGGCAAGTAGCCATCGGCTCAAACGGTGGGCGAGTAAGTTGTTGCAAGACCACGTTCAAATCCCACTCAGTCACCGGTGGACAAACCAGAGGCTTGAGTAGAAGCAGACCTCTGAAAAATCTGGACACCAAGGGGTGAACCGACAGAGACTGTCCTTCCACCGGTGAGTGGTGCACTGACAAAGCACTGAGGTGGACCCGAACAGAGTTAGACTTAAGGCCTAAGTCTAAAAGGTGAAGCAAATACTGCAGTACTACCGGCACAAGGCAAGAAAAAGGATCTTCATTGTGCTGGGCACACCACACTGTAAACCGACGCCACTTGAGGGCATAGGACTTTCTTGTGGACTGCCTCCTAGAGGCCAATATCACCTCTTCAGCTTCCTTAGGCAGAAGTAAGGGAGCTAGCACTATCCTTTCAGCAGCCAGACCATCAGGTTGAGGGACTTGAGATTGGGGTGCAGAAGGGAACCCTGCTCTTGAGACAGGAGATCGTGTTGCAACCCCAGAGGGAAGAGTTTCCACCGCCAACTGCTGCAGAAGTGGAAACCACGGCTGTCTCGGCCATCTGGGGGCTACCAGAATCACCGAGGCCTTGTCCCGTAGAATCTTGAACAGAGTTCGGGCCACCAGGGGCGTGGGTGGAAACACATACAGGAGGCCCGTAGACCATGAGATCAGAAAAGCATCTGCTGCCATCCTCAGGGGATGCGGCTGTCTGGAGCAGAACCTGGGAAGTTAACGGTTTAGTGGACTTGCAAAGAGATCGATGGATGGAAGTCCCCAGCGGAGGAAGATCTGCTAGACCACCAATGGATTCAACTGCCATTCGTGAGGCTGGAGAATCCTGCTTAGCTTGTCTGCCAGGAAATTCTCCTGACCAGGTAGGTAAACTGCTTTGAGAAACATACCCTGTTTTACCGCAAAGGAGCAGATGTCCAGTGCTTCCTGACATAGGAGCCTGGATCCCGTGCCCCCTTGTTTGTTCACGTAGAACATTGCCACTTGATTGTCCGTCTGAACTAGGACAGACTGGTGAGAGAGGGCATGAGAAAATGTTTGCAGAGCTAAGCGAATTGCTCTCAGCTCCAGAAGATTGATTTGCTATGTGGCCTCTCGAGGAGACCACAGGCCTTGAGTGCACATGCCCTGGCAATGTGTACCCCAACCCTTCAAGGAAGCATTGGTCGTCAGCACCCTTGTGTGTGGTGGAGCCTGAAAAGGTACCCCCCTGAGAAGGTTTGGGAGATGTAGCAACCACTGTAAGGAGTCCAAAAGTGGTTTGGACACCTTTATACTGTCTCAGAGGTCGCCTGTGGCCTGTGTCCACTGAGCTCTGAGGCACCACTGAGCAGCCCGCATGTGCAGATGGGCATTCGGAGTCACATGTACAGTGAATGCCATGTGGCCCAGGAGCCGCAGGTAGTGCCTGGCGGAAACATGAGAATTGTTTTGGAACTGGTTGGTCAAGTCCATCAGTCTGTGGGCCCTGTCTTTGGGCAAGTAAGCCCTTGCCTGAAGGATGTCCAATCTTGCCCCTATAAACTCTAGGTTTTGAGAGGGGAGCAAAGCGGACTTTGCAGAGTTTATGACAAAGCCCAGATGCTGAAGAAGAGAGACAGTACAAAGAGTGGCTTGTCGGGCCTCCTGGAGAGATTGGCCCCTGATGAGCCAGTCGTCCAGGTATGGGAAGACAAAAATTCCCTGATTCCTGAGATAAGCCGCCAGTACCACCAGGCATTTGGTGAAAACCCTGGGGGCAGAGGTTAGGCCAAAGGGAAGTACCCTGTACTGAAAATGGTTTCCTCCCATCACAAATCTGAGATATTGTCTGTGGTCTGGATGAATGAGGATGTGAGTATAAGCATCCTTTAGATCTAAGGAGCATAGCCAGTCTCCCTGCTGGAGGTAGGGCAGCAGTATCCCAAGGGTAAGCATCTTGAACTTTTCCCTCTCCAAAAACTTGTTTAGGTTTCGCAAGTCTAGGATAGGCCGGAGGCCTCCTGTCCTTTTTGGTACCAGGAAGTACCTGGAGTAGAAGCCTTGCCCTGTCAGGTGGTGAGGCACCGGTTCCACCGCCTGTTCCCTTAGAAGGCTTGCCAACTCCTGAAGGAGGAGGTTTCTGTGTAGAGGGAGTCTGGGAGGCTCTCCTGGAAAGTAGGAGGGGGTAACTGGTAGAAGTGGAGCAGGTAGCCCTTTTGGACTATGCTCAGTACCCAGGTGTCCCCTGTGATGGCTGGCCACCTGTAGGCGTACAAGGTCAGCCGACCTCCTATGCTGAGTGCAGCCACCGGCGGAGGAGAGGCTATGATGTGGGAGTCAAAACCCCACTCTCTGCTGTGCAGGAGCCGGAGCTGGCGGCTTGGGAGTCCTTCTGCCTACGGGGCCCATGCCCCAGCCCCTTGGCCTGCTGGCCCTGTTGGGGAGCTGGAGAGGCCTGATACTGAGGGTAGGTTTTGTAGGCAGCACAATTCCTCAGGTAAAAGGGCTTCTTTCCCGAGCCCTTCTTCTGAGAAGGGGCAGAAGTCTTCCTGGACAGCCTTCTCCTGGTGAGAGTCTCAGTCTCGATTTCTGCAGCCTTTTCAGTCATGGGCTTACCGAAGAGGTTGTCACCTCGGCACGGGACATCGACCAACTTGTCCTGCACCTATGACTCCAGGTCCGATGATTGTAGCCAATGCTGGCCGTGGCTACCCGGGCCGAAGCCTCGAAGCCATCATAGGCTGCTCGAGAGATGAACTTCGAGCACTCCGGGATCCCTGTAGACAAGGCCTTGAACCTCTGCAAAGGTTCCTCGGAGAGGCTAGCTGAGAACCCGTCAATTTCCTTTGCCAGGTCCCGTACGTACATGCCCATGTACAGCTGGGTAAGTCTGGACACGGCAAGATAGCATAGAGCCCTGGAAGCACTTTCTACTGAGGGCATCCAGGTTCCGGGCCTCCCGGCCGGGGGGCACCAAGGAGTGCATCTTCTGACTCTTCAGGTGGTGCATGGCCGATTCCACAACCATGGAATTGTGCAGTAGCTGCGCCTTTTGGAACCCAGGGCTCTTACGGACTCGATAAATGGAATCAACCCGTTTGCTCAGAACCGGCACCGAGGCTGGTGCCTCCCACATACGGAAGAGCAGCCGTTCCAGCATCGGAGGAACCGGTACAGTAAAGGCTTCCTTCGGAGGAAAATCATACTGGAGGGCATCAAGCTCCTCGGCTCGAGGCTCCTCCTCGGAACCGCAGGGAATGCCAAAGCCTTGGCCATGTCCCTCACGAAGTCCGAGAACTGGGTATCCTCCAGGGGGGGGGGGGACCTTCTCCGAGGCTCAGACTCCAGTGAGTCCAATGGGACGCACTGGGTCCGGAAAGTGTCAGGAGACTCCTCGTCCTCCGTCTCCCACGCCGACTCCCCCGAGGAAGAGTCGAGCGGCTCCGGCCATGTGGGCATCGGTGCCACCCGCCCCGACACCGAGGGCACCGGCGCTGACGACCTCGGCCCCGCACGGGAGGTTGAGGGGGACCTTGACCAAGGATCGACTTGAGACTTCATGGACTCGAGGATCGGCTCGGTCTCCGGGGTCAACTTGGACGTCGAGGTCCCGGTGGTCGGGGCAGATGCACCGGTCAGACTGGCTATCAGCACCCGATGCTATTCCATGAAGGCAGCCAAGCTGCTCTCCAAGGCCGTCAGCCTGAGTCCAAGCTCAGGAGACCCAGCAGGGCCCGACGTCGGCTCTCCCGGAGGAGAGTCCATGAGGACAACAGAACTTACGTGACTCGGGGACTCCGGCTCCATGCGAGGTAGTTTGGACGGCCTCTCCAAGTCCGAGAGCCCAGGGCGGCGGTCAGGGCTGCGTGACCTGGCTCTCAAGGACCCAGGAGCCTCCACCGATGATGCCCTCACCAGCTTCTTCTTCCTTTTGTGCTCCAGGGTGGGAGACCCCCTCTCAGAGGAACCACGACGGTGCTCGGGGTCAGACTCCCGAGATGTCGAGGCCACTGATGAAGTCCGGGCCCAGCCGGATGTGGACTCTGAAAAAATTCTTGCTTGCTGATGCTGACGGCTCTGAAGTACCTCCGACGACATTTTGCCGCATGGGCCACAGACCAGGTCATTGTCGGGCCCGAGGCATCGGAGGCAGCAGTCATGTGTGTCGGTGAGAGACATAAGTTTCTTGCACCGATCACATTTTTTGAACCCGCTGGCAGCCATCGGAGGAAAAAGGGCCCCTGCAAGGTCAAAAGAACGGGCTGCCAGATAAAATAACAAAAAAGGCGCGAACGCTAGTCACAAAGGACAATACCGAAAAAGAAACTCTGGAACTGATACCGGTTTACCGAGCCCAGGCGGGAAGGGGAACCGGTGTCAAACCGGATAAGACAAAGCGAAAATCGCAGAAAAAAATCAACTTTTCCCGGGTGACACGAACTCACATCCGTTAGGCTCCACGGAAACAGAAAGACTGAGCAAGATGGCACCCTTGGGCGGGAAGGGGACCGCGCATGCGCGCAGCATTCCCAAAGGCTTTCTTTGAAAGCTGGGGAAATGCTCTGCATAGGGGCTCCGTCGGCGCCGACGTCACCCATATGTGAGGACTGACTTCCTGCTTGGTCCTGGAGAAATAGAGACTGCACCTTACTACATAATATGGAGGCTGTTAGCATGCATTGACTGTTAAATTCACTTGAATGAGTAGCTAACTGCTATAAACAAAATTTCCACAAAGCTACAAATCACAATCAACATCAAATATACTGCAATGCAGCTAAAGCCTTACAGAGACTAAATAACAATTCAATAATCATACGTCAGAAACCAGTTTTAATTACAAAAGTGTACCAAATTGTATAACATTAATATATCTATAAAAGTTCAGACATCTCTTGAATCTTTTAATTCTTTAAACATTTTCATTTAAATTACTTTAATATGCTTTAAATACACAGTGCAAACTCCTACTGCCACACATCCATCACATTCACACTCATTCATTCAAAGAACCTGTCTAGATGACAGGACACAAAATAAATCCCTCCCGTTGCAAATAATTATTATGTGAAAACAAAAGAAACCCTCCCACTAAAGAAAATACATTTCCAGGGGGCTATATATTTAAAGAAAAATGTTTGATATCATAAATAGAGCTGCAAACAATTAAATCTAAGACTTTGCTTCACTGAAAAGTTCATGGGAACAATACGCAGTCAGCACATTGAGATCATCACATCCGACCTCTGCCTGAACTGCTGCTAAAACCTCAAACAAAAGCTTTCTTCCTTTCCCATTCAAGAAACCACAGAACTTGAACAGTGAGGTTAGAGTTCCCAATTATCCACTGAAACTGGAACTCTTTAACTTGCAAAAAACCTCTGTCTTCTCTTTGCTGCACTTACCAGACCCTGAAACTCAGCCAGGACACTGCACCGCTGTTAACCAGCAAACTCCAACCAGGAAAGTAGTGTCAAACAAAACACTTCACTGCATTCACCACACAGGTTCAACAAATTGTGATCCACTATTTTAATATATTCCAACTAAATTGGCCAATAGTATACCAGATACCCCGGCTTCATCAGGGAATCAGATCACCATATCTCCAACGGCTCAAAAAACGCTCGATCATGCATGCACTCATGCTTCCTTATTAAAGTGCTTAAAGAATTAAAGGATTCAAGGGAAGTCTGAACTTTTATAGAGATATTAATGTTATACAATTTTGCAAACTTTTGTAATTAAAACTGTCGTTTCTGACGTATGATTATATTTATTGAATTGTTATTTGGCCTCTGTAAGGCTTTAGCTGCATTGTAATATATTTGACGAGTAGCTAACTGCATCACATTATCTGCAATGCAGTTAATGCACAGTAAAGATATATGAAGGCCCATTTTATATAGGTTGTGGAGAGGGAATTGAGGCATCCAGGTTGGGGACATGCAAAATTCCTGTTGTATTTTACAAAAGGCTTTGCCAAATGCAGTCTTTTGTAAAATAGCTAGATGAATGTTGGCAAATACAAGGGTATTTGCCAGCATGGTCAGAGGGAGTAGAGATTTTTAAAAGCTGCACATGAAATAAAAATAGCATTCTGGTCTCCCCCAATTGTGCACGGAAGCAGCTTTTTAAATTACTGCTCCCAAAATCCATGCACTCCCTCACCTCCTGATCCACTCCCGTGCCAGTTCAGAACCCCTGAATCCCCCCTGCCAGACATGAACTTCCCAGCCCCGGACACCTCCCCCACCAGCATCACAGTTTCTGATCCCCCAACATATCTTTGCAGTTTCCAAACCCTCCAACACCTCTTCTGATCCAGCATCACAATCCTTGGTCCTCCTCTGACATCCCCCTAGGGGAAGCAGAAGTGTCCTATTCAACTGTAGGTTCAAAATGACAGTTGACCCCTAGCAGCATTAACAGAGACCCCCAAATAAGAGCGTGAGGCTGTTGGGGGAGTTTTGGGTGGGGTGTGTCAGGGATTTTGATATTATGTTAAGGGAATTGTTGGGGGGTGGTCTAGAACTGCAATTGTATGTTGTAGGGTGTTAGAGGCGGCCAGGAACTGCAATTCTGTGTTACAGGGTGTCGGGGAGAGGAGTTGGGTACTGTGATGATATGGTGGGAGGATTGTTGGGGGGGTGGGGAGATTACCATTGGCATTTGCACCTGCCCCTTTCAGCAAGCAGTTGTATATGCCTTGAGACAAAATTTGGTGACTGTGTATTTCTTGGGTAAAATGAGAAATATACATCTTTATGTTTGGCTTGTCCAAACCATGCCGTATCCATGCCTCCTTGAAATCTGCAAGTATAGATCTCCAAGTATATGATGACTTTTTAAAACTGTTATTTTCATATGTAAGCCATCCACAAGTGTAAATGCCACTATTTACTAGTAGAGCTGCTTCTAAAATAATCCCCTTCCTCTGCATCAACTGTATGGGAAGATACCAGCAATATCCCCAACAGTTAACAGATTTTGCAATTACCACCTAGTAATTTGACAGTTAACACCAGTAACCGCAAAATTTTACTGCACTTTGGTATATTTAGTTCAGATGTTTATCAGATAAATAATGAGCACACCTTTCATGTTTCTGTAAAGGATTTCTTCTTTGGCATATAAAGTTTCTAATGTTATAATTTAACTTCCATTTTTTGTGACTGATGGACTTGTTTCAACATTTTTCTAGTTCTTCTGGTATAAGTAGAAAAAATGATAATACTGTATATCTAGCTTTTATAAAGCTTTAGATTTCCTCAACACTGCTTTTAACAAAGTCATAATTATGAGGTTAAGTTTTATCCAAAACTGTTGTCCTCACTGGAAGTTATAGTTAATGATATGCATGAAATGATATAACACATAAAAAACAAGACATATAAAAATAAGCTTTCTCTAGTCAGTACAAAATAAGCATACAAACAGACTTATATTAATATTTACAGCCCATTACAAAAGTTAATGTGAAGGAAGGTATATGTCCAGAATACGTCATAAATTGTTTCTGGCATAAGCAGCCAAAAGGCGTAGGCCATTTGGGTGATGGCCTGACTTATATTTTTCCCAATATAGTATCAGCAACTAGACAGCATGGGAGTGGGACCACAGGCTAGTTTGGTTTCGTTCCTCCAACCAAAAAAGATGTCACGCTGCCTTTGGCTTCTGGATATAGCCATTCACTTTTCCAATGTATTAAATGAGAAATCTTTCATCCATCAAAGTCTTAGATGCAAGATTCTTCTGTCCCATAGAATTACGAATAATCCTAAAAATCTAGAAATTGAAAGAAAGAATTTTCAGACAAGCTAAACAAACTAGTAGTAAACGTTTCTACAAATATCTTTAATTGAAGCCATTAAAAGGTTGTTATACACAAAACACTGCTACCCTACAGTTAAAGGGAAGTTTCAGAGTGCGTTGAGGCAAAGTCCACAGGTACTTTCTATCTGTCAACTTTGCAAAAAGTTTCAAAGAGAAAGTACACATGTGACAAGTTTTAAAAAATAAGTGTAAATTAGACTTACCTGCTAATTGTAGTTCCTGAAGGAACTCCAGTCTAGTCCTGGAAAGATAGGAGTTGTCACGCTCTTCCAGCAGCTTGGAGACTGATACATGTCATTCTTTGATGACACTGGTATAAGGACCCAGGCATCGGCTCCTCCCACTCCAGTAACCTATTGACAAAGCAGACTCACCAGAGCAACAATTAAGTAAAACATCCTCAAAAAAAACCCTGAGTGCCGAGGAACCAAATAAGTCCCCAACCAGAAATAACAAATTTAGTCACTATGAACTGTTCAGGGCCTTGCGATCCTATCGGGAAGAGCAAAAACGCCCCCTTTTTTAATTTTATTTTATTTTAGGGTCTCATCCCCGTCCCCGCATCCAAAGCTGCACAGTTCTCGCTGTTCTCTTACCTGTACACTCTTCGCTTCAGGCTGCCACTACCATCAAAAAATGGGACGGGATCCGGGACTAGACTGGAGTTCCTTCAGGAACTACAATTAGCAGGTAAGTCTAATTTACACTTCCTTCACGTCCCTCCAGTCTAGTCCCGGAAAGATAGGAGATGTAACAGAGCAGTAAATGTACTCACCGGGCGGGACCAGGAATACCGGCCTGAAGCACCGCCGCACCAAAACAGGTATCCCTTCGCGCCTGAATATCCAGATGATAGTGCTTAACAAAGGAATTCAAGGACGACCACGTCGCCGCCTTACAAATCTCCGCTGCAGGTACAAAACCGTACTCTGCCCAGGAAGCTGCCTGTGCACGTGTGGAATGCGCCCGCAAACCCTCCGGAACCGCCTTCCCCTTCAGGATATACGCGGACGCTATGGTTTCCTTTATCCATCTAGCAATCGACGCTTTGGATGCCGCTTCCCCCTTGCGAGGACCGCCGAACACCACAAACAATCTATCCAACCTTCTGAACGCCACTGTCCGCCTGAGATAAGTCTTCAACACCCTCCGCACATCCAAAAGATGCAACTGCGGAGAACTAGAACCCTCTGAATTCTTATGAAATACCGGCAGGGAAACCACCTGATTCACATGAAATGGAGACAGGACCTTCGGCAAAAACGACGGCACTGGTCTTAAAACCACCTTAGACTCATAAAAAGTCAAGAACGGTTCCCTACAAGATAAGGCCTGCAACTCTGAAATCCGCCGCACCGACGCAATGGCCACTAAGAACACGACCTTCAGTGTAAGATCCTTTAAAGTCGCCCTCGCCAAAGGTTCAAACGGCGGAGAAATTAACGCCGCCAAGACCAACTGAAGATCCCAAGGCGGAACCGACAGCCTACGCAGTGGCCGCAAAACCCCCACTGCTTTCAGAAACCGTTTAACATCTGGATGTGAACAGATCGCTTGTCCCTTGATTTTTCCTCGATAACATGAAAGCGCCGCCGACTGGACTCGCAAGGACGCGGTCGCCAAACCTTTCTGGAACCCATCCTGCAAAAAAGCTAACACTTGTGGAATCGTAACCCGCAAGGCCTCACACTCCCTATCCAAACACCACACTTCAAAAACGCGCCACATGCGAACATATGCTAAGGAAGTAGATTGTCTACGCGCCCTCAACAAGGTTGAAATCACCTCCGCTGAATAGCCTTTAGCTCTCAACCTCGCCCTCTCAAGAGCCATGCCGTAAGCGAGAACCGAGCTACCTGAGGCATCACCAACGGACCTTGCTGTAAGAGATCCTGTCTGGCCAGCAGTCTCCATGGCCTTCCCACTAGCAGCCGCTGGAGATCCGCATACCAAGGCCGTCTCGGCCAATCTGGTGCTATCAGGATGACACACCCTCTGTGCTTTTCGATCCACCGCACTACCCGGCCTATTAAAACCCAAGGAGGAAACACATAGAGAAGCTGATCCCTCGGCCACTCTTGGACGAGAGCATCCAGCCCCTCCGACATCCTTTCTCGGCGCCTGCTGAAAAAGCGGCCTACCTTTGCCGACTGGAACGTCGCCATGAGGTCCATAACGGGAGGCCCCCAACGGCAAACCACCGCGTTGTAAACCTCCGGATGAAGCGTCCACTCTCCCGGATCCACTCTCACCCGACTCAAGAAATCGGCCGCCACATTGTCCACTCCTGCCACATGCGTTGCCGACAGCGCTTGAAGGTTGTGCTCGACCCAGCCGAACAACTGATCCGCCTCGGCTTCTAAGGGAGCACTGCTGGTGCCCCCTTGCCTGTTGACGTAGGCCACTGCCGTTGCATTGTCTGAAAACACTCGCACCGCTGCTCCTCGCAGATTCTGCTGGAACTCCAGCAACGCTAACCGTACCGCCCGCAGTTCCAACCTGTTGATTGACCAATACCGTTCCTGAACCGTCCACTGCCCTTGCGCGCACTTTCCCTGACAATGCGCCCCCCAACCTAGGAGACTTGCATCCGTGGTCAGGGGAATCCAGTTCGGAATGTCCAGGGGCATGCCTTCCGCCAGAGACGCCGGCCGCAACCACCACTGCAACGCTTCCCGTGTTGTGTCGGCGCCGACCAGCCGCTTGGACAGTGGATCTCTCTGATGCGACCACCTTCGGAGCAACGCCCTCTGCAACGGTCTCATATGCGCCCTTGCCCAGGGCACCGTCTATTGTCGCCGCCATCGTCCCGAGAACCTGCAAATAATGCCACGCTGACGGACACCGACGCTCGAGGAACCGCCGAATCAGACTCTGTAAGGCCAACACACGATGTGGAGGCAGAAACACTCTGCCCGCCCCTGTATCGAAACGCGTCCCGAGATACTCGAGATCCTGGGAAGGCACCAGGCTGCTCTTGGCCACATTGACCACCCAACCTAGCTTCTGAAGACAGCCGACCACTGTGGCAGTTGCATCCTTGCTCTCCTTCCTGGACTTTGCCCGAATCAACCAGTCGTCCAGATACGGATGCACCAGCACCCCGTGCTTTCGCAATTCCGCTGCTACCACTACCATGACTTTGGTAAAGGTCCGAGGCGCCGTCGCCAGACCAAAGGGCAGCGCCCGAAACTGAAAATGTCCCATTGGCACCGCAAACCTGAGGAACCTTTGGTGATCGCGTCGAATCGGGATGTGCAGGTAGGCTTCGGATAAATCCAGAGAAGTCAGATACTCTCCTTTTCTGACTGCCATGATGACCGACCTCAGTGTCTCCATACGAAAATGAGAAACCCTGAGACACTTGTTCACCTTTTTGAGGTCCAAAATTGGCCGATACGTTCCTTCCTTCTTTGGAACCACAAAATAAATGGAGTATCGACCTAATCCGCATTGATCCGGAGGCACTGGCACTACCGCATCGAGGTCCAGCAACCTCCGAAGAGTTTGCTGTATGGCTTTGCGCTTGGAAAGAGCCTTGCATGGGGACTGAACGAAAGCCTCGGCCACCGGCCGTTGAAATTCTAAAGCATAGCCTTCTCGAATCACCTCCAACACCCACTGATCGGACGTAATCTCGACCCAGGCAGCGTAAAACTGCTGCAGACGACCGCCCACAGCCACGTCCACCTGGGCCTCCCTGATCTCATTGCGGCTTCTTGACCCCCGAGGTGGCTGCAGCAAAACCTCTGCTGGCCCCCCGAAAGCTCTGGCTGCGAAAGGAGAAACGCCCTCTTTGGCTCTGTGAAACCCGAGAGGAGCGAAAACGACGAAAGTTCCTCTGAGGGAACCGAGTCACCGATGGGAATTTCCCTTGCTTTTGTTTATCCTCCGGTAGCCTACCGCCTTTGGATTCCCCCAGATCCTTGACTATCCTTTCCAAATCCTCTCCAAAAAGTAGCCACCCCTTAAAGGGAAGTTTACTCAACCGAGCCTTAGACGAAGCATCCGCTGCCCAACTACGCAACCAGAGATACCTCCTCGCAGCCACCGCCGAGGCCATACTATTCGAAAGGCTCCTAATGAGATCATAATGGATCATAATGGATATCAGAGAGATAGGCTGCCCCTGACTCCAAACGCGCCGCCTCACCAGCTGTGTCCTCCGCCTGCACACCCTGAACGCGCTGAGCCCAGCGAAGACACGCTCTCGCCACCCAAGCCCCACAAATGGAAGCTTGCATAGAAAGAGCATTAACCTCAAACACCTGTCTTAACAACGAATCCAACTTTCTGTCCTGAGTATCCTTAAGAGCCGCACTCCCTTCTACCGGGATGGTGGTTTTCTTGGTCACCGTGGAAACCGCCACATCCACAGTAGGAGACTTAAAAAGCTCCTTATCCTGCTCCACCAACGGATACAGCCTCGACATCACTCGAGAACCCTTGAGCGTGGATTCAGGCCTATCCCATTCACCTTGAATCACCTCCTTCACCACTCTATGCATGGGAAACGCATTTTGCGTTTTCCGAAAGGCCTGTAAGAGGGGATCCTCTAATGAAGCTTCCTCAACCGGCTCCGATACGGGTACATTCAGCGCGCTCAAGGTCTCCGAAATCAGCACGGGCAACTCTTCCCGCCTAAAAATGCGCACCACTCTAGCCTGATCCTCCTGGTCAGCAATCTCACCTTCCTCCAGCTCCTCGTCCAGCTGTGACTCGCGCTCCTCTACTTCCGTTTGTAAATCCTCCGAAACTTCGGACTGACAGCGCCTATCTAGCTCTACCCGGGTTCTCTTTGGCGCTAAGAACGAAGGCAACCCGGACATAGGAGCACCTGGCTTCTTTTGCCCCAACTCCCCTGACGGAGCAGAAGAGTCCCTAGGAGCACCACCAAAGGCTCTTTGAATCAGAGCCACAAAATCCTGAGAAAAAATGGATAATAAATCCCCAGCCACGGGAGCCGAAGCTGGCAGCCCCTCTGGCGCCGTGGAAGGACCTGGAGTAGGGTCCACTGAGTTAAGCAACGAAGACAAAGGCCCCTGCGTCGCCATGTCCCGCTCCTCTGATTCCTCTAAGCGGTGCTGTTCCACAGAGGGAGCCTGGCTGCAGCTCCTACAGGTACCCGCCTCTGACACTGTGGACTTCTTTATTCCACATAACAAACACAAGGCTTTTGCAGGCATCCTGACACCGTAGAGCTCTTTTCCTAACTTTAGATCTAAAAGGTTGGCAAAGTTCTGCTGCAAACACGCCCCCCCAAGCACCGAACCGGAGAATTGGAGTCTGAATAGATAACGGAACTGCCCCTCCAAAACCGCGTTGTTTTTTTTTAAACTTAGCACCTCAAAACAAAGCAGACAGTCCCCCGCCTCCAATTCCACCAAAAATATTCGAAAACAAAGCTGTCGTTGCTTAAAAATACCAAGAGTTTCCCCCGCTCGCCGCCGACGTTTTCCCGCCCAAAACGGCCGCAGCGGGAAACTTGCTCAAGAGGGCCCACTGACTAGCCTGAAGCCACCTAGAGTAGCAGAGAACCGAAAATCAAGTCCTTTGGCTTACCTGACCGTCCAAGAGCCAGGCAAGAGCCCCTCTTCGTGGGTAGTGCTGACTGACTACTTGCCCCACTTGAAAAACCGCACCGGCAAAGAGCTCAGCAGAGAACTGTGCCTGAGCTGCCGTCGGCTGTCTGAACTCCAAGGCGCCTGCAGGCAAACCTTCTGCGTTGCGCCGGAGCAGACCGAGGAAATTCTTTGGGCACCCCCGGGGTACTTTCCCCCCCCCCCCCGGACTGTAAGAACTTTAACTCCCTGCTTCTCCGGTAAAGGGAGAAAGAGTGGAAAGGAAGTTCCCCCACCAAATTAAAGGGAAAGCTTCCGCAAAGCACACACTGCCCCACAGTACAGAAAAATAATGTAACAAGAAAATTGTGATAAAACTAAATCCCACTATCTAAAAACTACTAACACTACTCCTTAATTGAATCTCTAGTGAGCCAGGATCCCTGGCTCACGTCCTCCAGCTGCTTGGAGACTGATAGAACTGGAGTGGGAGGAGCCGATGCCTGGGTCCTTATACCAGTGTCATCAAAGAATGACGTGTATCAGTCTCCAAGCTGCTGGAAGAGCGTGACAACTCCTATCTTTCTGGGACTAGACTGGAGGGACGTGAAGGAAAGTCCGTTTTTAGTGGGGGTAGATTCCAAAAATAAAATAGAACACGTGGAGCCCGATTCTGAAAGGGGCACATCTGGGCTGTCCGGATTCGATTCTGTACCGCAGCATACAGAATCAGGCCCGAGGATGGCCCAGCACTGGTGCCGACCTTCTTTTTCCTCGTAGCCCGACTCATGGCTGGGCAGCCAGGGCCTGGATCGGGCGGTGGGGACCTATCCACACATGGCCTCGATCGCCTTGTTTGTGCTGCTTATTTCACCTTCGAAGTGGAATAAGCAGCATGTCTCCCCTGACCCTGGAAGATGTACAGGGCTGTGACTGGAATTGGCCCTCTATGTCCTGTTGCCTCGGCCGCCCCTGCTCCGACCAGACTCCACTCCTTCCCGCTGGTTCTCCCCATGCTGCTCTAACTGTGCGGGGAGGGCCTGAGGGGGAATAGGGGCAGGATGGCTTGCGGGGCTGAATTGGGCTCATAGGCTTGAAAATACAATGTGTATGTTATTTTCCAACCCTGCTCAAAACATGCCCCTATCAATTTCTCCCCTAAGTACAGTTAAAAGTACACATGTACATGTTGTGGAACACTATACATACTTTTAAGGAAGTCTAAGGGAGGGTGATTTTCAGACAACCAGTTTACATGGGTATATTACAATTTTGTTTAAGCCACATAACAATGGCATTTCATTTAAAAGGATACCCAGACAAACATCTAATGCAGCCATTTCAAATATGTTTCAGTTTTTACAATTTAAGGAAGTAGATGACTTTGGGCCATCAACCATATCTTATATACAAGTTACCAACAAAATCTAATAACTTTTAATTTATCAGAGATTGTATGCACTCCAAATACAGAGAAAGCACAGTTACTTACATGTAACAGGTGATCTCTGGGAACAGCAGGAATAAGTCTTCACATATGGGTATCGTCGGTACCGACGGAGCCTGCACGGGAACGCTCCCCAGCGTCCAAAAGGAAAGCTTTTGGGAACATCCCACAGCGCCTGCGCGCTGCCTTCCCGCCTTTCCTAACCGCCTCTCTCCAGTTCGAGTTTTAAAGCCGAGACAAAGAGAGAGTGAGGAAAGGAAAGAAAGATAGAGAGATACAACTCCTAGGGGAGGTGGGTGGGTTGTGAAGACTTATTCCTGCTGTTCCCAGAGATCACCTTACAGGTAAGTAACTGTGCTATCTCCAGGAACAAGCAGGAATGAGTCTTCACATATGGGGACTCCCCAGCTAGAGATGCCTGGGAGATCACCCAGGTTGTGAGTCCCTGGGAAGGGCTCTACCTCCACCCATGAATCTCAGGCATCCGGCCAGGGATGGAGGGTAGGAGTTGGTTAGGTATGGAACAGGTGTTTGAGAACAGCCTGACCAAACAAGGCATCCCGGCGGGAGTCCTTGTCCAAACAGTAATGGGCTGTGAAGGTATGAACCGAGGCCCAGGTGGCCGCTCGACAGATCTGGTCGATGGACACAGAATTTAGATGAGCCATAGAGGCTGCCATGGCCCTCACATTGTGAGCTGTGACATGGCCCTCCAGAGAAAGGTTCTTACTCTGGTAGGCGAAAGAAATGCATTGAGCAATCCAATTGGATAGAGTTCTTTTAGAGACTGGAAGTCCTAAATGAGAGGGATCAAAAGCAACAAAGAGCTGAGAGGACTTTCTATGTTGCTGTGTCCTTCGTAAGTAAAAGGCAAGAGCTCTTTTACAATCCAGGGTATGAAGATTCCTCTCTGCACTTGAAGCATGAGGTCCTGGAAAAAAGACAGGTAAATAAACCTCCTGGTTCAGATGAAAAGGTGAGACCACTTTAGGCATAAAGTGTGGATTAGTCCTGAGGACTACCTTGTCATGATGGAACCTGGTATAAGGAGGATTAGCCACCAAGGCTTGCAGCTCACTGATGCGGCGAGCTGAAGTGACTGCAATGAGAAAAATAACCTTCCAGGAAAGGAATTTCAAGGAGGTAGTGGCTAAGAGTTCAAAGGGTGGCTGCATAAGCTGGCCAAGAACCAGATTCAAGTCCCATGCCACTGGAGGTGGTTTGATGGGAGGTTTAGTCAAAAGAAGGCCTCTAATGAATCTTGCTATAAGAGGATGAGAGGAAATAGGCTGTCCATTGAGAGGTTTAAGGGATGCTGCAATAGCACTCAAATGGACTCTTACTGAATTCGTTTTAAGGCCTGCATGGGATAAATGCAGCAAATACTCTAGTAAAGAATTCAGAGGTATTGCAAGAGGGTTAAGACCCTTCTCTGCACACCAAATGGTAAACCTTTTCCATTTAAAAGCATAGGAACGTCTAGTGGAAGGCTTTCTGGAAGCATAAAGGATATCCTTTACTTGCTGAGAAAGATGCAAATCTTGAAGGTCTAGGCCTTCAGCAATCAGGCTCTGAGGTGAAGAGACTGGGGATTTGGGTGCCACAACGTTCCCTCCTCCTGGGACAGGAGGTCTGGAGCAGATCCCAAGTCCAGGGAGGGAGCTTGAGAGAGATGCAGAAGTAGAGGGTACCACACTTGGCGTGGCCAATGTGGTGCTATGAGGATCATAGACCCCTTGTCTCTCTGAAGTTTGAAGAGTGTCTTGGGAATTAGGGGAATGGGTGGAAAGGCATAGAGGAAGTCTTGCCCCCAGTGGAGGAGGAAGGCATCCCTGGCCTGAACTCCCTGACACGGAATTCTGGAACAGAACCGGGGAAGTTTGGCATTCCACGGACTTGCAAACAAGTCTATGTCTGGGGTTCCCCAAATTCAAAAAATCCTGGCTATCTGGTCCCCATGGAGGGACCATTCGTGTGGAAGCAGAACTCGACTGAGTCTGTCTGCCCAAGAGTTTTGAACCCCTGGAAGATACACTGCCATGAGATGGATTTGATGCTCTCTGGCGAAGGCCCACAATCTCAGAGCTTCGTTGCAAAGCGACAGAGAGCCAGTCCCCCCCTGCTTGTTCACGTAGAACATGGCTACTTGGTTGTCCGTGTGGATGAGGACTGTCTTGTAGCTGAGCAGGGTGTGGAAGACTCTGAGAGCCAGAAAGATTGCTCTGAGCTCTAAGAGGTTGATATGTAGAGGTCTCCTGTGGAGACCAGATGCCTTGGGTGGAGAGGTCTTATAGATGAGCTCCCCAACCCTTTGGAGAGGCATCTGTTGTAAGGGTTGCTTGGGGTAGCAACTGTTGAAAGGGGGACTCCAGCAACAGATTTTGAGTGGACTTCCACCACTGGAGGGACCAAAAAAGGCGACTGGAGGTTGCTATTTTGTCTGACAGGCATCCTGATGCCTGGGTCCATTGGGTGGATAGAGTCCACTGAGCTGCCCTCATGTGCAGGCGAGCATAGGGGACCACATGCACGGTGGATGCCATGTGGCCTAACAGTTGTAACATCTCTCGAGCAGTTAAATGGGACTTTAACTGAATCTGGGAGACTAACTGCACCAAGCGTAGGCAACGGGTCTGGGGAAGATAGGCCCTTGCAGTGGTGGTATCCAGTAAGGCCCCTATGAACTCCAGAGATTGAGTAGGGGTGAGATGAGATTTTGGGATGTTTATTACAAGTCCCAGATACTGAAGGATACGCCTTGTGCAGGCCAGGGAAGCCTGGACCTCTGACTGGGATGGAGCTCGGATGAGCCAGTCATCCAGATATGGGAATACAAATATCCCTCGAGTGCGTAGAAATGCAGGAACTACTGCCATGCATTTTGTGAACACCCTTGGTGCAGAGGCCAGACCGAAGGGAAGCACCCTGTATTGATAGTGCTTTCCTTGTAAAAGGAACCGAAGGAACCTTCTGTGTGTTGGATGGATGAGGACATGGGTGTACGCATCCTTGAGATCTAGAGAACAAAGCCAGTCCTGACTCTGGAGGTATGGAAGGAGAGTACCGAGAGAAGTCATCTTGAATTTCTCCTTGCATAGAAACTTGTTCAATTCTCTGAGATCTAATATGGGTCTGTAGCCCCCTGTTTTCTTTGGGATGAGAAAGTAGGGGGAGTAGAACCCTGAGCCCTGTTGAAGAAGGGGTACTTCTTCTATTGCCCCTTGGGAAAGAAGGGTAGCAATTTCCTGATCCAGAAGGTCGAGGAGAGATGTTGGAGATTTGAACTGTCTCACCATGGTGTGAGGGGGAAGGTTTAGGAAATGAAGCTTGTAGCCCTCCTTTATGATGGAGAGGGTCCATTGCTCTGCTGTGATTTGTTCCCATCTGGGAGCAAAGTGAGCTAACCTTCCTGGAATGGTGAGAGGCTCTGGATGCTCTAGAGCCAGAAAGGCTAAGTTCTCTAGTTGTAAGTCAAAGGCCCTGAGGAGGCTGAGGCTGTTGAGCTGTAGCAGTCCTAGGAGCCTTAGGCTTGGCCTGTTTCGGTTGTTGCTGTCTCTTTGTAGCAAAACGACCTGCAGAAGAGGCCTGCTGACCATAAGCAGAATAGTATCTGCCTTTTTGGGGGAAAAAACCCTTTTTGAACACACTTTTCTTAAAAGGAGCAGAAGTAGACTTTGAAAGTCTATCTAAAGTCAAATTTTCAGCATCCATCTGGGTGGCCTTTGCTTGCCAATCCTTGCCAAAAATATTTTCACCTGTACAAGGAAGGTTACCTAGGCCATCTTGAACCCAGGGTTCCAAATCAGAAGCCTGTAACCAAGCAACTCTACGTGCACCTATGGCAATAGCCGAGGCTCTGCTGGCACCTTCAAAGGAGTCAAAGGCTGCACGGCTGGAAAACTTGGCAACATCCTGGGCATGTTTGAGCCAGGTGAGAAACTCTTCCCTTTTATCTTCTGAAATAAAAGGAGATAAAGTTTGCAGGTGATCTGTAATCTCTTTAAGAAACATCCCCAAATAGAGACTATAGGAGTTGATTCTGGCAACAAGCATACTGGCCTGGAAAATTCTCCTGCCAAAGGCATCTAGGGTTCTGCATTCTCTTCCTGGAGGAGCAGAAGAGTGCCTTTTTGTACTCTTTATCTTCTTCATAGCAGACTCCACCACAGTAGAGTGGTGAGGAAGCTGAGTCTTATGAAAGCCAGGACAAGGAGGAACACGATACATGGTGTCCAACCTGTGAGAATGAGGGGAAATGGTGAGAGGAGTCTCCCATATGCCCAACATGTGATCATAAAGAATTTCATGTATTGGTAAAGTGGCTGCCTCCTTAGGAGCCTTAGGATATTGTAAAATATCTAATTTTTTGGCTCTAGGCTCTGTTTCAGGGGCCACTGAGATGGAAAGGCCCCTGGCCACTTCCCTAATGAAATCCTGAAAAGACAAATCTTCTGGAGGAGACATTCTCCTTTTTGGAGAAAAGGGCTCCTGAGGATGGATCACCGATGCTTCGACAGAGACCTCTGATTCATCAGAGTCCTCAGAGGAATCGAAGTATCGCCTGTCTGGATGCTCTTGCAGAGCCCGATATGCGTACCGGGTGGTATCGACATCGGGAGTGATCGGTACCGATTCGGTACCGATGGGCATCACAGAACAGTGTACCGCTGCAGTTGACACCGAAGCGGATGTCGATGCAATCGGTACCGGCACCGGAACCGATGTCGGTACCGGCAACGGAGTTTGTTGCGGTACCGAAGGCGTCGCAGCTTGTATGAATGCCGTGATGGCACGCTGCATGGTCAGGATATTCTGATCCATCGACGCAACCAATGTCTGGATGTCGGTACCAGTGGGAACCACCGGTACCCCAGAACATAGCAACAGGTGATCGGTCGAGGCCGAGCCATCGATGTCAACCTGTGACCCCATAGAAAAAGCTTTGGAAGCCGGAGCCTCCAGCCGGGGTAACTTTGCCGGTGCGGATTCCTCGAGGGCAAGCCCGGAGGCATCTCGATACTTAGAGGGAGATTTACCCTTCGAGGACCGGCTGGATTTAAGTTTGGTTACCTGAGATCCATGTGAGGAAGAAGAAGCCCTGGAAGACGTCGATGCAACCGAAGCTGCATCCGAGGGAAACAGGGTACTGAGCTTAGCTGCTCGATTCTGTAGACCTCTTTTAGACATCATGGAGCAGGACTCACAATCCGCAATGGAGTGGCCAGGACCTAAACATTTTAGACACCATTCATGGGTGTCGGTGACAGAAATAGTGCCGCTGCACTTCGTGCATTTTTTAAACCCAGAGGCGGGCTTTTCCATGAGGAAAAATTTCCTAGGCCTAAGGCCAAAGAAGAAAATGCACCGAAGTGAGAAAACAGTAGGTTTTTTTTTTTTTTTTTAGAATAAAGAAAGAAAAGACCGGCGGTACCGGTCCAGCGTCGAGAAGGCAGACGCGCGACCAAAGAAATAAAATAAAATAAAGAAATTCTTCAGCGGTGACAGGAACACGACCTGCTGGCTCCGCAGAAAAGAAGAACTGGAGAGAGGCGGTTAGGAAAGGCGGGAAGGCAGCGCGCAGGCGCTGTGGGATGTTCCCAAAAGCTTTCCTTTTGGACGCTGGGGAGCGTTCCCGCGCAGGCTCCGTCGGTACCAACGATACCCATATGTGAAGACTCATTCCTGCTTGTTCCTGGAGATATATATTTGTAATGTTTATCAAAGTAAATTTAACGGTGACATGCCCCCTTGCAATTTTTATGTAGTAAGAACATCCATGTGTAAATTCAGCCCTTTCTAAAATCACTGTTTACATGTGGATGCTGTTTCCAAATGTAAATGCCTGATTTCACACGTGGAAATTGCGAATCAGGCTTCTAAAATAACCTCCGAAACCTTGCAATCTAAGAATATAATGAATTCCTTTTAGTATACCCTGAAGCAGTAAATAGAAGCTCTCCACATTTATTGTTTTATAAAGAGATATAATTATTTATATTTTTGGCTGCGTTTCAAGATGCCATATGATGTATATTGTGGAGGACATCCTGCCTTTTTATTAGTGATATGATGAGTGAAAAAATGTTTTCTCAGAATAACTAGGCAGACAGCTTGAAGACCTAAAAAAGGTCGGAAAGAAGGGGGAGTTGGTTTTGGTAGGAGATTTTTACCTACTGGATGTGGATTGGAGCATCCAAGTCTAACCAGACCGGGTTAAAAGTAGAGAGATCCTAGAGTCCCTTCAAGGAGCTCTCCTCAGACAAATGATGATGGAACCGCAGAGGGAAGGACTAAGGACAGATCTAAAACTTTGAAATCGACAGAGTGCCTCTAATATCTGGTAAGTCACTCACCTGAGTGCCCGTGATCATCAGATGGAGGTACTGGGAGGCTGTGAGAAGATGGGGGAGGTGAAAGAGAAGTGAACTCAATTAAAATAAGCAATAAGAAGGGTGAATTATCTTTATCTCAGTTATAATCCCTGATGAACCTGTCCAGGTGAATTATCTTTATTCCAAAAATGTAAACAAGAGTAAGAAAAAACAGAAACTGATATGGATTTCCAAAAGAAATAGCTGAAAAAGAAAAAAAAACACAAATTAAGTCAAAAAGTACAAGAGATTTCAAAAATAAAGCTGAAAGGATGAGTAAAAAGACAGAACTGCAAAAGCCACATGGAATTAAAAATAGCTAAAGATGTAAAGTAAGGTAAGACAAAACTGTACAGGTATTTCAATGAAAGAAGGAAGATCAGAGGCAGTACTGCAGTGTAAGATGATAAAAGATGAGAAGCAATGGATGAAAGGAGATGAGGAAAAAACAAAAATGCTAAAAAAATATTTCTGTTCAGCTTTTACTGAAGGTATCTGAAAAGGAATGCTGATATATGCCAAGGATACATATGGGACTGGGGTAAATATGATCACATGTACAACAAGCAGAACTGAAAATGGATAAATCCATCGGGCTGGGTGGCATATATCCCAGGTTATTAAGACAGCTTGAGAGGTTCTAGCTGATCCCCTGAAGATTTTCTTCAATAGATCTTTGGAGACTGGCATGATTCCATGGGACTGGAAAGGGGTGACTGTGTTCCCTCTTCATAAAACTGATAAGAAGGAAGTACAAGCTGGTTATTCTTACCTCAGTGCTGATAAAATTGATGATATTACTGAAGGAAAGAATAGTTTACACTATCTACAATTTAATACGCTTCAGGATCAAAGACAGCATGATTTTACCAGAGGCAGTTCACTTCAAACAAATGTTATTGATTTCTTTAGGTGACTAGAGATTAGATCATGGACAAGCACTGGATGTGGTTGATTTGGATTTCAGGAAAGCTACTGAAACTATTCTGCATAAGATGTTTATTAATGAACTAGGGTAATCCCAAGACAGTGGAATGGATTAGAAACCGGATGAGTGAGAGATAACAGAGGGTAACAATAAATGGAAAGCACTCTCAGCTGGGATGGCACAACCATTACATGAATTATGCAGCTGCCTAGAAACTCAATGGTCTAGGGCACCCATTGCCACCGCTGCCGTCACTCTCCAAGACATGCAAGTGGTGGTAATACATTAAAAAAGGCATCGCGGTGCCAGAGTTACCTTCTGTTCTGGTACTAAGTGCCATTTGCGCATCCGCCCCCCTCCAATTCCACTTCCTTCCAGTTAAAGCATGAATGGCACCATGGAGCCAGAACAGAAGGTAATTCTGGCACCACAGTGCCTTTTTAAATGTATTGCCACCGCTGCATGTTCTGAAGGCGATGCGGCAGTGGCACAAATGGGCAGGGGGGGGGGCTGGAGCAGGGTGGCACCGAGAATGAGGTTCGCCTAGGGCACCTCATATCTTTGCACTGACCCTGACCCTGACCCTCAGGAGAAAAAAGTGATTAGTGAAGGGCCTCAGGGATTGGTCCTGTGGCCAGTTTTCTTCAATATCTTTGTAAATGATACAGCGGAGGAGTTTGTCTCATCTGCATAAAGGCAAACTTTCTCCTCTATGATTTGCAACACAGTGGACAACGCCGAGGAAGTAAGCAGGATGAGAAAGGATCTAAGAAATCCTGAGGAGTGGTTGGATGCCTGGCAGTTGATTAATTGCCAAAAATGCAGTCTTGCACTTAAGGTAAAGAAATCTTTGGGAACAGTATGCAATAGATGGTGTACAGCTCATGTGCACTGGCCAAAAGAAAGATCTTGGAGTGACAGTGTCTGAAGTTCTTATGGTAGTGAAAAAATGTAATAAGACAATACCCAAATGGATGCTAGGGTGCAGAGTGAGAGACATAACCAGTAGAAAAGAGAAGGTGTACCTACTACTACTACTACTGAGCATTTGTATAGCGCTACAAGACGTACGCAGTGCTGCACAGACATGTAAGAGACAGTCCTTGCTCATCAGAGCTTACAATCTAGTCAAGACAGACAGCACAGAAGATGTAGATAGGGATAAAACAAGGGGGAATGGTAAAGAAACAAGGAGGTCAGGTGAGTCAAGATCCAAAAGCAGCAGGGAAGAGGTGAGTTTTCAGCCTGGATTTGAAAAAGGTCAGAGAAGGTGCCTGGCATACAGACACAGGTAGTTTGTTCCGGGGTAAGGTGCAGCAAGGTGAAAGGAGCGAAGTCTGGAGATAACAGTAGAAGAGAAGGGCACAGATAGAAGGAATTTTCCAGAAGAGCGGAGTTCCCGAGAGGGGGTGTAAGGAGAGAGAAGAGAAGAAAGGTAGTGAACAGCTGTAGAGTGAATACACTTATAGGTTAGCAGGAGAAGTTTGAAATGGATGTGGAAATGGATAGGGAGTCAATGATGTGACTTGAGAAGAGAGGTAATAAGGGCATGACGAGGCTGGCGGAAGATTAGCCGTGCAGCAGAGTGTTGAACGGATTGAAGGGGAAAGAGATGATTTAAAGGCAGAGCAGCAAAGAGTAGGTTACAATAGTCAAGACGGGAGGTGACTAAGGAGTGGATAAGTGTCTTAGTAGTGTGTTCAGAAAGGAATGGGCAGATTTTGTTGATGTTATAGAGAAAGAAACGGCAGGTCTTAGCTATCAGATGGATGTGTGTGGAGAAGGAGAGAGAGGAGTCAAAGACAACCTCAAGGTTGCGAGCCATGGAAACAGGGAGGAGTAGAGAGTTATCCACAGAGAATGAGGAAGGAGGAAGAGGAAAGGAGGTTTTAGGGGGAAAAATAAGAAGCTCAGTCTTGTTGTTGTTGTTGTTAAGTGCCGTCAAGTCGGAGTCGACTCATGGTGACCCTCTGGATAGCTATCCTAAATTGTGTTCAGTCTTCAATCAGGTGGCTCATTGTTGACAGACTGGTACCCGTAGCTGCTGTTATTGTATCGATCCATCTCATTGCTGGCCTTCCTCTTTTGCGTTGATCTTCTATCTTGCCAAGCATGATGTCTTTCTCTAATGATCTCTCTCTTCACATGATGTGTCCAAAGTATGAAAGTCAAAGTCTTGTCATCTGAGCTTCTAAAGAAAGCTTAGGTTTGATCTCCTCTATAGAGATCAATCTGAGACTGTAGTCATCACTTTTAATATATTTATTTATTTTAATATATTTATTTATCTTATTTATACTTACTTGTTTATTGATGGATCGGTTTGGCCATGTTTTAACTAAGATCCAATCCACTTTTTTGTAATGCTGTGCCAGCAATTCTTTTATTTTTGGGTTCTTATTATTTAATATTTATTTATTTTTACCATATATCTTTTAGCTTTTTCTTGCACTTATTTTATGTTTTTGAGTGATCTCGTATATGGCCGATTAAGCTGCATTTTTCACCAAAATTTTTAATGATTATAATTTATTTACACAATATTATACCATGTTGTTTTTTCTTTTTCTTTTCTTTTTTGACCTCATCATCCCTTTGCGGATTAGGTTTAGTTTATTTTTAGGAGTAAATAACAAGCAATGTACTCAAATCTCTTTTTGTCTTTTTATCATGGTTAATGTGTATGTTCCTATATTTTACATATATTGTTTTTTAATTATACCAATATATAGGAAGTATTTGTGTTCTATTTTTTAGTTATGTTTATATCTTATGTATATATTAGTTGCCTGTGCTCTGCTTTCAGCCCTACGTTCTGTCCGTGTTGTATGGTCGAGTTTGTGATTTTATATTTTATATACGATATATATGTGATTTATATATGATGTTTGCTGTTACACATTTGACATCATGCCAATTGGTTTTAATTGTTGTTATATATTATTGTGATTTTAATTTTATTTTTATTGTTTGTTTAAGTGATAATTCCCCTGAGGAAGGCGTTGCCGAAACGCGTTGGGGTCCTTATCAATAAAAGACTCATTAGTTCATCCGACGCCTCCTGCTTCTTGTGTCTTTTGGTTTGCGTGTATGTGCCATCAATGCCGATACTCTGCCCCAACTCACTCAGTCACTGCTTCTTCCTGTGCTAAGCAGTTAGCGCAGGAGTTTTACTGCACTGCCCATGCTAAAAGTCAGTGTGACATACTTAGTCCACAGGAAACCTGCGCTAAACATTAGCACATTTTTGTAAATATGCCCCAATATAGAGTTGTTACTCACCTGTAACAGGTGATCTCCAGGAAGAGCAGGAATCAGTCTTCATATATGGGCACTGCAGGTACCGACGGAGCCTGCGCAGCAATGCTCCCCAGTGTCCAAATGGAAAGCTTTTGGGAGCAATCTATTGTGCTTGCATATCTACCTTCCCGCCTTACCAAGTCCTCTCCTCAGTTGAGTTTGTAGCTGAGAGATAGAGGAAAAAGATAATACCTTACAACGCCTAAGGAAGGAGGGTGGGTTGTGAAGACTGATTCCTGCTGTTTCCAGAGATCACCTGTTACAGATGAGTAATAACACTATCTCCAGGAACAAGCAGAGATGCAGTCTTCACATATGGGACTCCCTAGCTCCAAGGTACCAGACTGGAAGTGGTGGCAGTGGTATCCCAGAGGCTAAGAATAGAGCCGAGAAAGTGTGGATACAAAGTGGCCCCACTGGACTTGATTGCAGTTGGCAAGACCATCGCCAGGGAAGTCTGGTGCCAGGAGAAGTACAGGACAAAGGGTAGGAGTTGCAGTTATTTTTATTTATTTAAAAGGATTTATATACCGCCTTCTCCTGTAATCAAGGCGGTTTACACCACAAACAATCGAAGTATAATGACATTTGTGTGTGCATGCAGTGTTATACAGTGAATGCATGTGTGTGTAAGTTGGTGCTGATTCGTGGTGGGCTATTTACAGCGTGCACTACTTTACAATATTATGTACATGAATGAGAAAGGGAGGGGGGTTGGTCTGTAGTCCGGGCTGAGTTAGTCTTGAGACCTGCTGAGGACAAGTGGAGAAGATATTGTAAAAGGAATTCCACTGGGCAGGCAGAGGGGTCAATATGTTTCAGGGTAGACCAGAGTGTGAACCTTCGCCATTTGGAGACATTCTTATGGTAGATGGTTTGCGAGACGCAAGCACTATGTCCTTGAACTGTTGTGGAAGGTCAAGATAAGCAAAGATTATGCTTTCAGCAGCCATGCCATGAGATGGAGGGCTTGTGGATTGGGATGGAGAAGCTTCCCATGATCCTAAGAAAGGAGGTTGGGCGCATGTCCTAGGCTAAGAAGTGAAGTCTGCGCCCAGGGCAGGGCAGGGCCGGCCCGTCCACTAGGCAGCTGCCTAGCACGGCCGGTCCAGATGAGCGGCAGCGGTGGCGGCACACATGGGCAGCTGCTGCCGATTCCGTTGGGGAGGGAGACGGGCAGTGGCAGTATTTCCAAGAGTGGTGGCAAAAGCCACTGCCCCCCTCCACCTCCCTAGACAGAATTGGTGGCAGCTGGGGGAGTGGTGGAAGCGGCAACGGCAGCAGCTGGAGGGGGGAAGCAGCAGCAGCAAGGAGGCAGCAGTGTCAGAGGGGGGAGGGCATGGCAAGACCGGGTTTCTGCCTAGGGCAGCAGAAACCCTTAGGCCGGCCCTGTCTGTGCCAGACGAGTCAGCAAAGGAAGCCATGACCGACGTGGCCAGTATGGGGCTATTAGGATCATGGAACCCCCGTCGGCCTGCAGCTTGAACAGGGTCTTGGGTATTAAGGGGATAGGCGGGAATGCGCAAAGTAGGCCCTTTCCCCAATGGGGAAGGAAGGCATCCGTTGCCTGGCTGTGCCGGGAGGGAAGCCTCGAGCAAAACAGTGGAAGTTGTGCATTCTCCTATGTGGCAACCAGATCTATTCAGGGGGTCTTCGACATGTTGATGATCCCAGATGCCAAGTTAAAGTCCACTCGTGTGGATGTAAGATATGGCTGAGTCTGTCCGCAAGGAGATTGAGTTCACCTGGGAGATACACCATTCTGAGAGGAATTGGTGTGCAATGGAGAAAAACCAGAGATGAAGGACTTCTTGGCAGAGGGGACAGGAACCCGTTCCCCTCTGCTTGTTCACATAGAACATGGCCACTTGTTTGTCCCTTTGGACTAAGGCCTGTTTGCCCAAAAGATGGGATTAAAAAACCCAAAGGGCATTTGTAAGAGCACGTAGTTCCAGGAGTTTGATCTGCAACTGAGATTCCTGTTGTGTCCACAGCCCCTGTGTGGTGAGACTGTCCAGATGTGCTTCCCGCCCGAGTTTGGAAGCATCCGTTGTCAGGGTGCATTGAGGTGGAAGCATCTGAAAAGGTGACCCCCCCCCCAAGCGGGTTTTGAGTAGAACACTACCACTGAAGGGAGCTTACAAGTGGAGGGGTGATGCAGATCTTGTCTGAGGGACGCCCGGTTGCTTGAGTCCACTGAGATGACAGAGTCCATTGGGCTTGCCAAATGTGCAGGCAGGCCTAAGGGATGACATAAATTTTGGAGGCCATGTGCCCCAGAAGGCGCAACATTTCTCGAGCTGTCACAACACTGTGACCCCTTATGTTGTTGCTCAGCTCGATGAGGTGGGCAGAGCAATCCCGCAAAAGGGAAAACTCAGTTCTACTGATCTACTGAAGAGGGCTTTAAACTAGATTCGTTGGGGATGGGTGAAGAAAGCCCCCAGGTAAGTGAAAGCCCCCAGGTAGGTGATACATTAAATAGCTTTATGGAAATGGGTAACATATGGAAAGCAGTGTGTATAAATGCCCGTAGCATGGGAAATAAGATCCCTGATATTGAAGCTTTGGTGGGAGTGGCTGACTTGGATTTAGTGGCAGTTACAGAAACATGGTTCACAGAAAACCATGATTGGGATGTAACTATACCTGGCTATACTTTATTCAGAAAGGACAGGGTAGGAAGAAGGGGAGGAGGAGTGGCACTATATGTAAAAACTACAATTAAAGCTTTGGAATTACAGAGCTTAAAAGGGAGAGAGGAGGCATTGTGGGTTAAACTAGAAAGAGGGAAAGAGAAATCTATTTGCATTGGTGTGATATACAGACCTCCTTCACAAGAGGAAGAGGTGGACAGAGAGTTAATTGAAGACATACGCAGCATTGCTAGGAAAGGGGAAGTGCTACTGATAGGAGATTTCAATATGCCAGATGTTGATTGGCACATTCCTGCTGCAGTATCATCTAGAGGTAAGGAGATCCTGGATTCTCTACAGGGAGAACTATTCAGGCAATTGGTAACAGACCCCACACGTGAAGGGGCCATACTGGACTTAGTGCTTACCAATGGTGAAAGTGTTTCTGATGTTGTAGTGGGAGATCATTTTGCATCCAGTGATCACCAGATGGTGTGGTTCAGTATTAGGACTAGGATTTATTTATTTAGCTGTATTTATATCCCGCTTTTCACCGGGTCAAAGCGGTCAATTGGGAGATACATTTAACATGAGGGGATATGACACACATACAGGGAACATGGGCAATGGAGGGTTAAGTGGCTTGCCCAAGACCACAAGGAGTACCTATAGGACTAGAAATCCCAGTCCCTCCGGCCTGAGATTGCTGTCCCCAGGTGGGACTTGAACCCCCGGCCCTTCGGCCTGAAGTACCTTGTCCTAACCACTAGGCCACTCCTTCCTAGGGCTGTTAGAATCCATTCCAAGGTAAGGATCTTAGACTTTAGGAAGACTAACTTTGTGAAGATGGGCCAATACCTCAGGGAGTCGTTAGTGGGATGGGAACAGCTGGGGGATGTAGAAAAACAGTGGGCAAAACTGAAAGGGGGTATTTTAAGGGCAACCAACCTTTTTGTTAAAATGGTAAATAAAGGCAAAAGGAAAAGGAGACCGCTATGGTTTTCGAAGGAAGTAGCTGAAAACGTGAAGAAAAAGAGGGAGGCCTTCATGAAATACAAGAGATCACAGAGAGAGGAAGACAGGCATCTGTATTTGGAAAAACTTAGAGAAGTTAGCAAAGTAGTCAAGAAGGCAAAGATTCAAAAGGAGGAGGAAATAGCCGATGCAATAAAATGGGGGGATAAGACATTTTTCAGATATATTAGTGAGAAGAGAAAGGGCAAAAGTGGTATTGTCAGACTCAAGGGTGCAGGGGGGGAATATGTAGAAGCTGATAAGGTTAAAGCGGAATTGCTTAACAAATATTTTTGTTCTGTATTCACAGATGAAGAACCAGGAGCAGGACCTCAGAAAACACCCACAAATAGGAACAGAAGCGAGGGACATCTTGAACAATTTTCAGAAGACTGTGTTCGTGAGAAACTAGCTCAACTTAAAGTAGACAAAGCGATGAGATCGGATGGGATACACCCTAGAATACTGAGGGAACTTGGGAACGTTCTAGCAACTCCACTGACTGACCTTTTCAATGCCTCGTTGGAGTCGGGAGTGGTGCCAAAGGACTGGAGAGAGGCTCATGTGGTGCCTTTACACAAAAGCGGAAGTAAGGATGTGGCTGAAAACTACAGGCCGGTTAGTTTAACTTCGGTGGTGAGTAAATTATTGGAAACGCTGCTGAAAGAGAAAATAGTGAGGTTTCTGGAGTCCAGCGGATTACAGGATCCGAGGCAGCATGGATTCACCAGAGGCAGGTGTTGTCAGACAAATCTGATTGATTTCTTTGACTGGGTGACCAGGGAGTTGGACCGAGGGAGAGCTCTAGATGTGGTGTATTTAGATTTCAGTAAAGCCTTTGACACTGTTCCTCACAGGCGACTTAAACTGAGCACCCTAGGGATGGGCCCTAAAGTTACTGCTTGGGTTAGAAATTGGTTGGGTGGGAGGCGACAAAGAGTACAAGTAAATGCAGCTCACTCTGAGGAGAAGGATGTTACCAGTGGTGTGCCCCAGGGATCTGTCCTTGGTCCGATTCTTTTTAACATCTTTGTTAGTGATATAGCGGAAGGGCTGTCGGGTAAGGTTTGCCTCTTTGCAGATGATACCAAAATCTGCAATAGAGTAGACACCCAGGAAGGTGTAGATAACATGAAAAGGGATCTAGCTAAGCTTGAAGAATGGTCTAGAATTTGGCAGCTGGGATTTAATGTTAAAAAATGTAAGGTCATGCATTTGGGCTGCAGCAATCCAAGGGAGCAATACATTATAGGAGGTGAAGTACTTTTGTCCACTAAAGAAGAGCGGGACCTAGGCGTGGTTGTGTCTGATGATCTTAAAGTAGCTAAACAGGTAGAAAAGGCGACAGCAAAAGCTAGAAGGATGCTTGGATGCATACAGAGAGGAATGGCTAGCAGAAAAAAGGAGGTGATAATGCCTCTGTATAAGTCTTTGGTGCGACCTCATTTGGAGTATAGTGTGCAATTCTGGAGACCGCACCTTCAAAAGGATGTGAACAGGATGGAGTCGGTGCAGAGGGTGGCTACTAAAATGATTAGTGGACTTCATTATAAAGCATATGAGGACAGACTTAAGGATCTTAATATGTACACCTTAGAGGAAAGGCCGGATAGAGGTGATATGATTGAGATGTTTAAATACCACCGTGGCATAAATGTTCAGGGAGAGAGCCTCTTTTAATTGAAAGCAAGTTCTGCTACGAGGGGACATGGGATGAGGTTGAAGGGAGATAGATTCAGGAGTGATATGCGGAAATATTTCTTTACGGAAAGAGTAGTGGATCCATGAAATAGTCTCCCAGTGGAGGTGGTAGAGATGAGGACAGTAACTGAATTCAAAAAAGCATGGGACCAACACAGAGGATCTCTAAAGGTAAAAAGTGGACTGTTGTAGTTGTTGATATGGAAGGACAGACTAGATAGGCCATGTGGTCTTTTTCTGTCATCATGTTTCTATGTTTCTATGTTCTGACAAGTGTCCAGAAGTACTCTGATGAATTTGAGCTGCTGGGAAGGGACCAGGTGCAGTTTTGGAAAGTTTAGGATGAATCCTAGATCTTGAAGCACCGTGATGGTGCAATGAAGAGATACTTTTACCTCTTGTGGGGATTTCTCCCCTGATTAGCCAGTCATCTAAGTAGAAAAAGACAAAGAACTGCAAAGTATGAAGGTGGGCGGCCACCACTGCCATGCATCTTCTGAACACTCAGTGTGCAGAGGCTAACCCGAAGGGGCGTACCCGATATCGGTAGTGTATTTGCTGGAACTGAAAACGCAGATACTGTCTGTGTTGAGGATGGATCAGTAAACGTGCATATGCCTCCTTGAGGTCTAGGGAACACAGCCAGTCGTTCCTTTGAAGTTATGGCAGAAGTGTACTGAGGGAAATCATTTTGAATTTTTCTTGAACTAGGAATTTGTTTAGGTTCCTTAGATCTAGAATGTGCGTCAACCATTGTTCCCTCTAAGCTGCGCTGGGTCAGCTGCCAACATTCCTCCTGCCGGCGGGGGGGGGGGGGGGGGGCAGTGCGATCAATCGCTCCACCCCTCCCCCTCCTTATCCAACACACACTGCAGCACCCTCGCAATGTTCCCTTTCATCTGCGCCGGATCCTCCGCCGGCATTCCTGCCGGTGGGGTGAGGTGCAGAGCGATCGATCTCACTGCACGCCCCCCCCCCTGGCAGGAATGTTGGCGGCGGACCCAGCGTAGCTTAGAGGGAACATTGATGTCAACTCTTCTATCTTTTTGAGGATAAGAACGTAAGGAGAATAGAAGTCCCTGACCTCTTGGGTGGGTGGAACTCTCTCTATGGCCCTGTGAGCTAACAGGGTGGACATTCGATTGATAGGAAATTTGTCTGCAAGTGGTTTGTGGGATAATTCCTTATGGAGGTGGTGGTGACATGAAACCAATAGCCCATTTGGATGATGTTGAGAGTCCACTGCTCCGATGTGATGAGATGCCACCTGTGGGCATAGGAACAGAGTCTGCCTGCTATGTGTAGGAGTGGGGGACCCTGCAGAAGCAGAATAGTTATGCTCTCTAGCAAGGAGTCAAAAACCAGGCAATGGTTGTGGCTGTGCAGCTGAAAGTGGTTTAGGTGTCTTAGGCTTTTTGGGCTGATGAGAGCCCTGCTGTCGCTACTGCTGTTGCTGCTGAGGTTGGTAAGCAGCTGCAGGTGGATACAAAGGATAATATCTTTTCTTCTTAGGATAGAAAGACTTCTTTGGATTATTCTTTCTCCTAGAGGGGTCTGATGTCTTTCTGGAGAGGAGTTTTAGATTGAGATCATCTTGAGGGAGGAGTGGCCTAGTGGTTGGGGCAAGTTACCTCAGGCCGGAAGGTCGGGGGTTCAAATCCCACTAGAGGACAGCAACCTTGAGCCGGAAGGACTGGGGTTTCTAGTCCCACAGGTTCTCCTTGTGGTCCTGAGAAAGCCACTTAACCCTCCATTGCCCATGTTCCCTGTAAAATAGTTATGTCCAAGTTATAATGCCCTGTTCAATGTAATTTCAGTTTGTTCAATGTAAAAAAAAAAAATCTAGAAAGGCCCTTACATGCATTATCTGAGTTTTACCTATCCTTGCAGTGTAAATAGCTTATGTATATAGTTAACCCTGTTATCCAAGTTTGTACCCCTGTTCGATGTAAAACCTGTCGTTATGGTTGTTATGTTATTATGTAAACCGCGCTGATACTAAATAGCGCGGTATATAAGAAACTGTAATAAATAAATAAATAAAATAAATAAATAAACCGCCTTGATATCATGAAAGGCGGTATATAAGAAATGTTAAATAAAATAAATAAATAAAAAATAAATTTAGATATATTCTGATTTTGCCTGATTAAGGCTTGGAATGAAACATGTTTGTCATCAGGAAGGATAAGGGCAAAGGTCTCTAGATCCCTGGTCTCTAGATCCCTGGAGATATCCTTGAGATACATGCCCATATAGAGCATGTAGGAAGTAATCCTTGAAGTGAGCATGCATGCTTGAAAACATAGACGGCCAAAGGCATTGAGAGTTCTGGAGTCCTTGCCCGGAGGCATGGAAAAATGATTCTTTGAACTCTTGATGTGCCGCATTGCCGATTCCACTACCATGGAGTGCTGTGGTAGTTGAGGTTTTTGAAAGCCAGGGCATGGTGGAACTCAGTACATGGTAGAGTCGTTTGCTGATAGGCGTAATCATTAGCGGGGCCTCCTACATATGTAGCATTAGATCCTGCAGGATATGATGCACCGGTAACGTGGCTACCTCTTTGGGCGCCCAGGGATATTGGAGGATTTCCAACTCCTCTGCCTTCGTTTCTATCTTCAAAGTCACGGCCTGCTGCCATGTCCCGAATGAAGTCTTAAAACAACATGTCCTCTGGTGGGGACCGACGCCACTCAAGAGGAGGGGATGGATCGGAAGAGATCCTGGGTTACCTTGGAATTCTCCGATGCATCATTGGAATTGGAAGAGGTAGAGTCTGATTCTGACAGAAAGTCAAAGTATCGATGGTCCCATGCCGATGTCGAGGCCCAATGCAGATGACCAGTCGGAGCGGCAGTGTAAACCTGATGGGTACCAATGATACCAGTCGGTTCCAAAGGAGGCATCGGAGGGAGAGGGTCCCTGAGTGCATGTTCAAGGCCCGGCATTGGCATTGGGCCAGGAAGTATTGGCCACGGGCCAAATGTCAACGCCTGCACCATTGGAGCTGTTGATACTGACGGTACCAAGGCTGCCAGAAGTGCTGCCAAACTCTTCTCGATAGCGAGGATGCACTGGTCAAGGGAGGGGGCTGATGCCTGGGTGAAACCCCTCATGGGGCTCTGAGCCACTGTCCCAGAGCATGGAACCAGTAAGCTCTCCAGAATCAAGGCCTTGGGAGCGTCCTGGAACCCCTGTTGTGCTTTGGAGGGCTGGTCCTCCCACCAGGGCTGTTTGGCAGGCCTGTCTGCATTAGATGCACCTTTTGATGAATCTCAATGCCGATGAAGGGACTTACCTCAAGGACTGGTATTGAGTTTTGATGCCAATGACTTAGGGGTCTGTTTACTAAACGGCGGTAGCGGACTCCATGCGATATCGGAGCCGCGGCCCCATGGAAATCAATGGGGCCGCGGCTCCGATATCGCACAGAGTCCGCTACCGCCATTTAGTAAACAGACCCCTTAGACTTAGTCTTATGTTTGGATTTTGAGGAGACCTGAGAACCAAGTTAGGAGGCCGACGTCCTTGATGATGTGGAAGCCACTTAAATCGAGTTCTGGGCAAACAGAGAACCATACTTTCTGGCTTTGTCCTTTAGGCCTCTTTTTGTCATTTGTTGGCACAAAGGACAATCAGTCGGTAAATGGTCTGGACTCAAATATTTTAAATACTAGCCATATTTATCAGTGACCGATATTGTACCAGAACACTTGATACATGTTTTGAAGTCACTGATGTAGTCTATGATCGCCTTCTATGGAAGACTACTGTTTTGTCTTAATTGTTAAGCTCTGTTCATTTGTTCTATGTAAACCTGTTCTATGTATTGAGTTGTTATGCTGTAAACCGCGCTGATTTAAAATAGCGCAGTATATAAAACCAAATAAATAAATGTCTAATTTGCAGGCCGAGGTCTAATTTGCTGTAGAAACCACCAAAATAGCAAAAAATGAAAAAATGAAAGAAAAAATATTTTAAAAAGAAAAGAAATATCAGAGAAGGTACCGGCGTCGACAGAAAGGCAGAGCACAGATTTAAACAAAAAAATGACATTTTCTAGCAGTGACAGGAAGTAAACAACCTGTTGGCTGCACGGAAAATGAAGAACTGAGAGGAGGACTTGGGAAGGTGGGAAGGCAGATGTGCAGGTGCAGTGGATTGCTCCCAAAAGCTTTCCAATTGAAAGCTGGGGAGCATTCTACACGGGCTCCATCGGTACAGACGATACCCATATGTGAAGACCGCATTCCTGCTTGTTCCCAGAGATTGCTAAATTGTAGAAATTACCACCAAAATATCTTCAGGATTTACCTCTTGTTGCAGGCAGGTTAGAAGAGCTGCCAAAACAAAATTTTGGGAAGCCAGATCAACAATGGAGAAAAACAGTGTGTCAAAGATGAGAAGAGTCGATTCATTTCCATAATATAGAACATCACTGAAAGAATGAGCTTCATCTACAGAGAAAATACAAATTTGTTTTAATTAGAAAAATCACTAAAAATTTCAAATATAACAAAATATACTTTGACATTTTAAAAAGTATCCAGAACTGTGTAGGAAATAATATATAAACAAATAGTTAGGCATTAGTATCTGCAATTTAATATATAAAAAGATACAAGATTATTACAGTGCCTTATGAAAGTATTCATCCTCTCGTTTTTTGTCCTGTTTTGTCGCATTACAACCTGAAATGAAAATCGAGGTTCATTTGGATGTTTTAGGTCATGTTCCTAACAACATAGTCTAAATTGGTGAAGTGGAATGACAAAAAAATACCTTGTATATATAAAAAAAGTAAAAAATGAAAAGTTGTGAGTGTATATGTATTCATCCTTTTTTCTATGAAACCCTTAAATAAGATCTGGTCCAACAAATTAACCTCAGAAGTCACATAATTAGTTGATTAGGGTCCACCTGTGTGCAATCAGTGTCACATGATGCCTGTATAAATATACCTGTTCTGAAAGGCCCCTGACTCTGCAACACCACTAAACAGACTCTGCCCCCGAGCAGCCCCTTCCCCACCCCGTCTAACTTCCCCGCACAACAAGCGGGAAAGTTAGTCGCGGCTGGGTGAAGGCACGATTAGCGGTGATGGATGTCCTGTTGGGCTATACAACCCCATTATTCATGGCACAGAATAACCCCCATAATGATTACGTCTTGTTTAATATAGCTACGTTCTGGGCCATGAGGGGGGAGGGGGTTAGGTGGTGGGACCATAGTGTTGAGAGAATAGGAGGGTTTTCGGGTGTTTACAGAAGGAGGTGATGTCAGTGATATTTCTTATATTATCCGGCAGGGTGTTCCAGAGGGATGGTGCAAAGAATTCAAAGGCTCTGCAACAAGTTTGCTGGTTGGACTTTGCTCTGGAATGTGGAATGGTAAGCTTGCTGATTGTATGGGATCTTCGTAGTCTGTTTGGGGTAACTCCAGACTTCGCTCCTTTCACCTTGCTGCGCCTTACGCCTGGAACAAACTACCTGTGTCTGTACGCCAGGCACCTTCTCTAACCCTCTTCAAATCCAGGCTGAAAACTCACCTCTTCGCTGCTGCTTTTGGATCTTGACTCACCTGATCCCCTTGTTTTATCCCTGCCTACACCTTCTGTGTTTGTCTTGATTAGACTGTAAGCTCTGATGAGCAGGGACTCTCTCCTACATGTCTGTGCAGCGCTGCGTATGACTTGTAGCACTATATAAATGTTCAGTAGTAGTAGTAGTAGTAGGGTCTGTATGAGATCGGAGGTGGGTGGCTGGGTGAGAGTGTAGTGCTTTGTGTGTTAGGACTAGGGATTTATATTTGATTCTGCTGGGGAGTGATAGCCAGTGGAGCTGTTTGAGGATTGGGGTGATGTGGTCCCATTGAGATGCACCTAGGATTGTGTGTGCAGCTGTGTGTAGGGCAGTTTGCAGTGGGAGGAGTGTGGTCTGTGGCAGGCCCTGACAGACTATGTTGCAATAGTCTGCATGTGGAAAAGTGATGGTTTGGAGTGATGATCAGAAGTCTGCAAGTTCAAGGAGGGGACAGAGGCGTTGCAGTGTTTTGGTTTTAAAGTAGATAATTTTTGCTGTTGTTGTTATCTGTGTCTTGAAGGATAGGTGTTGGTCAATGATGATCCCAAGGTATTTTATCTCTGGTCGCACATTTATCTGAATATTGTTTAGTGTTACTGATGTCGGGGGTAAAAGAGGAGCACTTTGTAATAAACATAGTTTGGGTCTTCTTGAAATTGATTGATAGGTTATTTGCGGTAAGCCAATGGGAGACATTTGTAAAGCATTACTGTATTCATGTATATGACGGCTGTTTTACGTGGAGCGGGCAGTATAACAATGTCATTGGAATATATGTGGAAATTGACATTTTGTTCTTTGATAACTGAACAGAGAGGTTGGAGATATAGATTGGAGTTACAGATAAGCAACCTATGGAATATCCTTGCAATAGTCTTTCAAAAATTATTATACCTTTTGGCAAAAGGAGTGTGACTTTTCCAGCAGAGACAAAATGCTAAAGAAGTCTCAGATAGCTACTATGGCCAAAACTGGAGTTGAGATCAGTGGAAGAATGAACTTGTGGATTCTCCTGTCCAAGCTCCCTGCACTGAGGAGGTGGCGATAGCATAGAGTCTTGCTCAGGCAGTGGATATGAAAAAGATGTATGTGCTTAGATGCAGCAGACAAATCTTTGTGCTGAGGTATTCATGGTGCAGATCCATAATATGCATTCTCATGGACTTCATCCCTGAAGGTGCTGCAAGATCTTGTTCTGTGCCAGAATGACGACGATGCACTTTCAACACAGGCAAATCAGTATTGGAGACATCTTTCTTTTTGGTCCTTTGCCATGTTTGTAGTTTTCTGTCACTGAGGTGTCTTTGGAAATGTGCTTTGCTCCTGCTCAGACTGGCTGACCATTGTCAAGGTACTCTATATGCTGATGGTCCAAAAGTCTCAGCTGAGATATGCACCTGCTATGAAGAGATATGGTGATCCTCTTTTGGTGGGACTCTTTAGGTTACTGGATGAGGTGATGGAGCCAGTATTCAGCTAAGATGACGTGCAAAGTCAGTTGACTTCTGTACTGAAGACTTTTTATTCACTTATAGAAGCCGTCTCATAATGCTCCCAGAGCCAAAAATGCTGCTGTTTCTGGGCCCTAGGAGATATTGGTCTGCAGTCATGATAGTCTTCTGTTGAAGATAAGGCCCAAGGCATATGACACCTTTTGTAAGTAACATCCTTGGTCATGCTCCTGTCACAAGTCATACGTGACCTGAAGCCTGGTTTGGCCAGTGCCATGGCTCCACACTGAAGCAGTAGCAGCTGTTCTAAGGATTAAAGCAAAATAATAATTGGGGGGGGGGGGGGTTGTTTTCAAAATAATTTTCCAGGAGATTGTTGTTTCCATGTCTGGTAGAGCAAACAAATCAAAAATGAGAAAACAGAGAGCATTCCTATGCGTGGGCAGGGCTGTGCATGCTTAAAGCTTTACACTCGTTTCAAGCTCTGTGAAAGGTGATCCATCCCCATACCAGTGGATGATGTCACTCACTTGAATGCTTGATGCAATCCTGTTTGTTGAAAGACAATAACATATACACCACTACAGCACAATTCCACTTGCAAATTCACCAAAAGCAAATAGCCTTTATGGCTACAGATCAGTGGGGAATTACAGTCGCACTGTGGAATGACAAGTGGAGAGGGAGACACAAGATGGTGAAGAAAGAAACAGATGGAGGCGGAGACAGAAGTGAGAAAATGAAGATGGATGGGATGTCTTCAGGAAAAGAAAGGCAAAGCAGATAGAGAAGTTGGTAAGCAAGAGGGTGAGGGGAGTGCGTGAAGATAAAGGGGAAGTTGGGACAAATACAGGTGGAGGCGGAAGGGAAATTTGGGAGAGAAACAGATGTTTAAGCAGTTTGTAGGGCTATGGATGAGAAAGGAAATGGTCTAGGAAAGCACAGTTACTTACCTGTAACAGGTGATCTCTGGGAACAGCAGGAATAAGTCTTCACAAATGGGTACGTGGGTACTGACGGAGCCTGCGCGGGAACGCTCCCCAGCGTCCAATCAGAAAGCTTTTGGGAGCATCCCACAGCGCCTGCGTGCTGCCTTCCCACCTTTCCAACTGTCTCTCCTCAGTTGAGTTTTATAGCTGAGACAAAGAGGGAGAGAGACGGAAAGGAAGAGAGATAGCGAGAGAGAGACAACTCCTAGGGGAGGTGGATGGGTTGTGAAGACTTATTCCTGCTGTTCCCAGAGATCACCTGTTACAGGTAAGTATCTGTGCTATCTCCAGGAACAAGCAGGAATGAGTCTTCACATATGGGGACCCCCTAGCTTTTGATGCCAGGGAGAGAGCCCATAAGTTGTGTGTCCCTGGGACAGGGCTGCACTTCCCCACCTGGATCTCTGGCATCCCATGAGGGATGGTGGGTAGGAGTTGATTAAGTATGGAACAGGTGTCTGAGAACAGCCTGACCAAACAAGATATCCCTGCGGGAGTCCTTGTCCAAACAGTAATGGGCTGTGAAGGTATGAACCGAGGCCCAAGTGGCTGCTCGACAGATGTCGTCGATAGACACAGAGTTCAGATGAGCCATTGAGGCTGCCATGGCTCTCACATTGTGAGCTGTGACATGGCCCTCCAGAGAAATGTTCTTGCTCTGATAGGTGAAAGAAATACATTGGGCAATCCAGTTGGAAAGAGTTCTCTTGGAGACTGGCTGTCCCAAATGAGAAGGATCAAAAGCAACAAAGAGTTGAGAGGACTTTCTATGTTGCTGTGTCCTCTGTAAATAAAAAGCTAGAGCTCTTTTACAGTCCAGGGTATGAAGATTCCTCTCTGCACTTGAGGCATGAGGTCCTGGAAAAAAAACAGGTAAGTAGACCTCTTGGTTGAGGTGAAAAGGCGAGACCACCTTAGGCATAAAGTGTGGATTAGTCCTAAGGACCACCTTGGCATGATGGAACCTTGTGTAAGGTGGATTAGCTACTAGTGCTTGCAATTCACTGATGTGGCGTGCTGATGTGATTGCGATGAGAAAGATAACCTTCCAAGAAAGGTATTTCAAGGAGGTAGTAGCTAAAGATTCAAAAGGTGGCTGCATAAGTTGACCAAGAACCAAATTTAAGTCCCATGCCACCGGTGGTGGTCTAATGGGAGGCTTTGTCAAAAGGAGGCCTCTCATGAACCTTGCTACAAGGGGATGAGAGGAAACAGGTTGTCCATTTAGAGGCTTGAGGGAAGCTGCAATAGCACTCAGATGGACTCTTACTGAATTTGTCTTAAGGCCTGCATTAGACAGATGCAGGAGATACTCCAGCAACGATTCCAGAGGTATAGCACAGGGGTTAAGACCCTTTCCAGAACACCAGATGGTAAACCTTTTCCACTTGAAGGCGTAAGAACGTCTAGTGGAAGGTTTTCTGTTTTCTGGAAGCATAAAGAACATCTTTCACCTGTTGAGAAAGAGGAAGATCCTGGAGATCTAGGCCTTCGGCAACCAAGCCCTGAGATGCAGAGACTGGGGATTG
This sequence comes from Ichthyophis bannanicus, assembly GCA_033557465.1. Classification (NCBI taxonomy): domain Eukaryota; kingdom Metazoa; phylum Chordata; class Amphibia; order Gymnophiona; family Ichthyophiidae; genus Ichthyophis; species Ichthyophis bannanicus. The sequence goes on along the minus strand of CM066031.1, from coordinate 1,637,056,474 downwards.
GGATGCCACAACTTTCCGTCCTCCTGAGAGAGGAGGTCTGGAGCAGACCCTAACTCTAGGGAGGGAGCTTGAGAGAGATGTAGAAGCAGAGGGTACCACACTTGCCATGGTCAATGTGGAGCTATGAGAATCATGTGTTCTCTGTCTCTCTGAAGCTTGAACAGGGTTTTGGGAATTAGGGGAATGGGTGGAAAGGCATACAGAAAGTCTTGACCCCAATGAAGGAGGAAAGCATCCCGTGTCTGAGCCCCCTGAGCTGGAGTTTTGGAACAGAACCGGGGAAGTTTGGCATTCCACGGATTGGCAAAGAGGTCTATGTCCGGGGTTCCCCAAAGTTGAAAAATCTTGGATACCTGGTCCATATGTAGGGACCATTCATGTAGAAGCAGAACTCGACTGAGTCTGTCTGCCCAAGAGTTTTGAACCCCTGGAAGATAGACTGCCAGAAGATGAATGTGATGCTCTCTGGCGAGGGCCCACAGTCGCAGAGCTTCGTTGCAAAGCGACAGAGAACCAGTTCCTCCCTGCTTGTTTATATAGAACATGGCTACCTGATTGTCCGTGTGGATAAGGACTGTCTTGTGGCTGAGCAGGGTGTGGGAAGATTGCTCTGAGTTCTAAGAGATTGATATGTAGAGAAGTCTCCTGTGGGGACTAGATGCCCTGGGTGGAGAGGTCCTGAAGATGAGCTCCCCAGCCCATTGGAGAAGCATCTGTTGTAAGAGTTGCCTGGGGTAGAGGCTGTTGAAAGGGAGACCCAGCAACAGGTTTTGAGGGGACTTCCACCACTGGAGGGATAAAATGAGGCGGCTTGTGTTTGCTATTTTGTCTGACAAGCAGCCTAATGCCTGGGTCCACTAGGTGGATAAAGTCCACTGAGCTGCTCTCATGTGAAGGCGAGCGTATGGTACCACATGGACGGTGGATGCCATGTGGCCTAGCAACTGTAACATTTCTCGAGCAGTTAGTAGGGGTTTTGACTCTGCTTGAGAAGCTAACTGCATCAAACGAAGGCAACGGGCCTGGGGAAGATAGGCCCTTGCCTTTGTGGTATCCAGCAACACCCCTATAAACTCCAGGGACTGAGTAGGGATCAAATTGGATTTTGGGATGTTTATTACCAGCCCTAAATATTGAAGGATACGCATTGTGCAGGTTAGAGCAGTCTTGGCCTCTGATTGAGTGGGAGCTCGAATGAGCCAGTCGTCCAGATAAGGGAAGACAAATATTCCCAGGGTGCGCAGAAAGGCAGCAACCACTGCCTTGCATTTTGTGAACACCCTTGGTGCAGAGGCCAGGCCAAAGGGGAGCACTCTGTATTGATAGTGCTTCTCCTGGAAAAGGAACCGAAGGAACCTTCTGTGAGTTGGGTGGATGAGAACATGGGTGTATGCATCCTTGAGATCTAAAGAACAAAGCCAATCCTGACTCTGAAGGTATGGCAGCAGAGTTCCTAGAGAAACCATTTTGAATTTCTCTTTGACTAGGAATCTGTTCAACTCTCTGAGGTCTAAAATGGGTCTGAAGCCCCCTGTTTTCTTTGGGATAAGAAAATAGGGGGAGTCGAACCCTGTGCCCTGTTGTTGAAGAGGCACTTCCTCTATTAACCCTTGGGCGAAAAGAGTGGCAACCTCCTGCTCCAACAGGCTGAGGAGGGAGGTTGGAGAATTGAACTGGTGCACTCTTGTGAGAGGGGGCAAGCTTGAAAAATGAAGTTTGTACCCCTCTCTTATGATGGAGAGTGTCCAATGCTCTGCTGTGATTTGCTCCCATCAGGGAGCGGTGACATAACCTTCCTGGAATGGTGGAGGGCTCTGGTCCTTCTAGAGCCAGGAAGGCTAAGTTCTCTAGCAGAGAGTCAAAGGCCCTGAGGGGGCTGAGATTGATGGGCTGGAGCAGGCCTCACAGCCTTTGCCTTGGTCTGTTTGGAGGATTGCTGACGTTTGGAAGGGAACTGAGCTGCAGAAGATGCTCTCTGACTATAAGCAGGATAGATCTTCCCTTTTTAGAAAAAGGTGTTTTCTTGAACAACCTTTTCTTAGCAGGAGCAGCAGTAGATTTGGATAGTCTATCCAAAGCAGAATTTTCAGCATCCATTTGATTGGCTTTTGTTTGCCAATCTTTACCAAACAGATTCTCACCTGTACAAGGGATATTTCCCAATTCATCTTGGACCCAGGTCTCCAAATCAGATGCTTGAAGCCAAGCAATCCTATGTGCACCTATAGCTATAGCTGAGGCTCTGCTTACGCATTCAAAGGAGTCGAAAGCTGCACGGTTGGAGAATTTGGAGATATCCTGGGCATGTTTGATCCCAGTGAGAAATTCTTGCCTTTTACTGTCAGACATAAAAGGACTTAAAGTCTGCAAATGGTCAGTGACTTCTTTTAAGAACATTCCCATGTAGAAACTATAAGAATTAATTCTCGCAGCAAGCATGGAAGCTTGGAAGACTCTTCTACCAAAAGCATCCAGGGTTCTACATTCACGTCCTGGAGGATTAGAGGCATGTCTCTTGGCACTTCTAATCTTTCTCATTGCAGACTCAACCACAATAGAGTGGTGAGGAAGCCGAGTTTTATGGAAACCAGGACAAGGAGGGACACGATACATGGTGTCCAACCTGCGAGAATGAGGAGAGGTGGTTAGAGGTGCTTCCACATCCTTAACATGAGATCATACAGAATCTCATGAATAGGCAAGGTAGCTGCCTCCTTAGGAGTTTTAGGATATTGTAGAATATCTAACTCCTTAGCTCTAGGCTCTGACTCTGGGGCTACTGTAATAGAGAGGCCCCGAGCCACCTCTCTGATAAAGTCTTGAAAAGACAAGTCCTCTGGAGGAGACATCCTTCGTTTAGGAGAGGACTCCTCCTGTGGAAGAAGCATCGCTGCATTGACAGACTCCTCAGAATCCTCAGAGTCATCAGAGGAATCGAAGTATCATCTGTCGGGATGCTCTTGCAAAGCCCGATACCCGTACCGACTGGGATCGGTACCAGAGGGCTGCAGAGGGCAGAGTACCGGCATAGCAGACACCGATGCCGATGTCGATGCCACCGGTACCAGAATCGCTGCCGATGGCGATACCGGAGCCGGTACCGGCGGAGTAGTCTGTTGCGGTACCACGGGCGTCGATGCCACAAGGAAAGCCGCCAGACTGCGTTCAATGGACAGAATCCTCTGATCCATCGACGCCACCAATGCCTGGAAGTCGGTACCGGTGGAAGCCACCGGTACCCCAGAGCATGGCACCAGGAGATCTGTTGAGGCCATGCCATCTAGATCATCCTGGAACCCCGATGACGATGCTTTAGAGGCCGAAGCCTCCCGCCAGGGTAATTTTGCCGGTGCAGAATCCTCGAGGGCAAGGCCAGGGGCAGCTCAATGCTTAGAAGGAGATTTGCCCTTCGAGGACCGGCTGGATTTATGTTTAGTTACCTGAGATCCATGTGAGGAAGAAGAAGCCCTGGAAGACGTCGATGCCACCGAAGCTGCATCAGAGGGAAACAGGGTACTGAGCTTGGCAGCTCGGTTCTGTCGACCTCTCTTAGACATCACGGAACAGGACACATAATCTTTAATGGAATGGTCAGAGCCTAAACACTTTAGACACCAGTCATGGGTGTCGGTGACGGAGATAGTACTGTCACATTTTGTGCACTTCTTAAATCCTGAGGCAGGCTTTTCCATATTTAAGGAAAAGGATTTTGGGCCTAAGGCCCAAAACTGAAGTACACCTGAAGAAAATAAATGGAAAAAAGGTCTTTTTTTTTTTTTTAAAGAAAAGAATAAGAACCGGCAGTACCGGTATAGCGTCGAGGAAGGCAGACGCGACAGAAAAGAAATAAAGAAAAAATAAGGAAATTCTTCTGCGGTGACAGAAACACGACCTGCTGGCTCCGCGGAAAAAGAACAACTGAGGAGAGACAGTTGGAAAGGCGGGAAGGCAGCACGCAGGTGCTGTGGGATGCTCCCAAAAGCTTTCTGATTGGACGCTGGGGAGCGTTCCCACACAGGCTCCGTCGGTACCGACGTACCCATATGTGAAGACTCATTCCTGCTTGTTCCTGGAGATATATCCTTTCCTGGAGCATTGTGTTGTCTCTTAGTAATACTGTAGAGCGAAAGGGTATTCTAATGGGTATCTATAGGAAAAAAGGTGTTACATTTCTGTACACTTAAGTGAATATAACATGTTTCAAAACAAAAATCTGGGTAATCTTAAATATACTTTGTGAACAACTGGGCCAGATGGAAGAAAGAATCAAGCTACATATAGAGTGTGGAGGAGTAGCCTAGTGGTTACAGCAACAACCTCAGACCCAAAAGATCAGGATTCGATTCCCGCTGGCACTCCTTGTGACCTTCAGCAAGTCACTTTACCCTCCGCTGCCCCAAATGAAAAGGCCTTGCAATCTACTTCTGGTCATACCTTGCCAAGAAAACCCAGGGGCTGCTGGGTTGCCAGAAGTCAGCACTTAAAAAAAATAGAGAGAAAGTAAGTACACATACTGCATGAGCACATGATCCTTGCCCTGCTTGGTGGATAAAAATGTTTTTTTCTGATGAGTCGTCTCATTTGCATCAATTTATCAGACGTTCTCTTGATAGCTGGTTGATGCTGCTTGAATTAAAGAAGACCAGCATTCACCCATTTTTTAAAAAAGCCTTGTTTGGATCCTAATGATTTAAATTCATTTTGGACAATATCTAGCCTTCTTTTTCTTGCAAAGGCTATTGAATATGCAGCTCTCTATCAATTGCAGAACTTTGTGAGTATGCATCATTGGATCTACAGCAGCATGGTTTTAGAAAAGGCCATGCAGGGCCAGATTTAAGATTTTTAATGCCCATAGGCAAGAACAGACAGCAGATCCCAGAGAGCAGGAGGTGGAGGTAAGAGTTTATTGCTACTACTACTGAACATTTGTATAGTGCTACAAGACTACGCAGCACTGCACAGACACATGTAAAAGACGGTCCCTGCCCATCAGAGCTTACAATCTAGTCAATACAGACAACACAGTAGCTGCAGATATGGGATACATCTACAGGGAATGGTAAGGAAATACAAAGGAGATCAGGTGACTCTAGATCCAAAAGCAGCAGTGAAGAGGTGAGTTTTCAGCCTGGATTTGAGAAGGGTCAGAGAAGGCGCCTAATATACAGACTTAGGCAGTTTGTTCCAGGCATAAGGAGCAGCAGGGTGACAGGCGCGAAGAGAAGGGCACAGATAGAAGCAATTTGCCAGAAGAGCGGAGTTTCCAAGGAGGGGTGTAGGGAGAGATAAGAGAGGAAAGATAGTGAGGAGCTGCAGAATGAATGCACTTATAGGTCAGTAGGAGACATTTGAATTGGATGCAGAAAACAACAGGGAGTCACTGAAGTGACTTAAGAAGAGGGGTAAAATGAGCATGTCGAGGCTGGCAGAAGATTAGCCGCGCAGCAGAGTGTTGAACATTTTGAAGGGGAGAGAGATGATTCAGAGGGAGACCAGCAAGGAGTAGCTTATAATAGTCTAGATGAGAGGTGACTAAGGAGTGAATAAGTGTCTTCGTAGTGTGTTCAGAAAGGAACTGGCAAATTTTAGAAACATAGAAACATGATGACAGAAAAAGACCACATGGCCTATCTAGTCTGTCCTTCCATATCAACAACTACAACAGTCCACTTTTTACCTTTAGAGATCCTCTGTGTTGGTACCATGCTTTTTTGAATTCAGTTACTGTCCTCATCTCTACCACCTCCATTGCTAGCCATTCCTCTCCGTATGCACCCAAGCATCCTTCTAGCATTTGCTGTCGCCTTTTCTACCTGTTTAGCTACTTTAAGATCATCAGACACAACCACGCCTAGGTCCCGCTCTTCTTTAGTGGACAAAAGTACTTCACCTCCTATACTGTATTGCTCCCTTGGATTGCTGCAGCCCAAATGCATGACCTTACATTTTTTAACATTAAATCCCAACTGCCAAATTCTAGACCATTCTTCAAGCTTAGCTAGATCCCTCCTCATGTTATCTACACCTTCCTGGGTGTCTACTCTATTGCAGATTTTGGTATCATCCGCAAAGAGGCAAACCTTACCCGACAGCCCTTCCGCTATATCACTAACAAAGATATTAAAAAGAATCGGACCAAGGACAGATCCCTGGGGCACACCACTGGTAACACCCTTCTCCTCAGAGTGAGCTCCATTTACTTGTACTCTTTGTCGCCTCCCACCCAACCAATTTCTAACCCAAGCAGTAACTTTAGGGTCCATCCCTAGGGTGCTCAGTTTGTTTATAAGTCACCTGTGAGGAACAGTGTCAAAGGCTTTACTGAAATCTAAATACACCACATCTAAAGCTCTCCCTCGGTCCAACTCCCTGGTCACCCAGTCAAAGAAATCAATCAGATTTGTCTGACAAGACCTGCCTCTGGTGAATCCATGCTGCCTCGGATCCTGTAATCCGCTGGACTCCAGAAACCTCACTATTTTCTCTTTCAGCAGCATTTCCAATAATTTACTCACCACCGAAGTTAAACTAACCGGCCTGTAGTTTTCAACCACATCCTTACTTCCGCTTTTGTGTAAAGGCACCACATGAGCCTCTCTCCAGTCCTTTGGCACCACTCCCGACTCCAATGAGGCATTGAAAAGGTCAGTCAGTGGAGTTGCTAGAACGTCCACAAGTTCCCTTAGTATTCTAGGGTGTATCCCATCCGGTCCCATCGCTTTGTCTACTTTAAGTTGAGCTAGTTTCTCACGAACACAGTCTTCTGAAAATTGTTCAAGATGTCCCTCGCTTCTGTTCCTATTTGTGGGTGTTTTCTGAGGTCCTGCTCCTGGTTCTTCATCTGTGAACACAGAACAAAAATATTTGTTAAGCAATTCCGCTTTATCCTTATCAGCTTCTACATATTCCCCCCCTGCACCCTTGAGTCTGACAATACCACTTTTGCCCTTTTTCTTCTCACTAATATATCTGAAAAATGTCTTATCCCCCCATTTTATTGCATCGGCTATTTCCTCCTCCTTTTGAATCTTTGCCTTCTTGACTACTTTGCTAACTTCTCTAAGTTTTTCCAAATACAGATGCCTGTCTTCCTCTCTCTGTGATCTCTTGTATTTCATGAAGGCCTCCCTCTTTTTCTTCACTTTTTCAGCTACTTCCTTCGAAAACCATAGCGGTCTCCTTTTCCTTTTGCCTTTATTTACCATTTTAACAAAAAGGTTGGTTGCCCTTAAAATACCCCCTTTCAGTTTTGCCCACTGTTTTTCTACATCCCCCAGCTGTTCCCATCCCACTAACGACTCCCTGAGGTATTGAACCATCTTCGCAAAGTTAGTCTTCCTAAAGTCTAAGATCCTCACCTTGGAATGGATTCTAACAGCCCTAGTCCTAATACTGAACCACACCATCTGGTGATCACTGGATGCAAAATGATCTCCCACTACAACATCAGAAACACTTTCACCATTGGTAAGCACTAAGTCCAGTATGGCCCCTTCACGTGTGGGGTCTGTTACCAATTGCCTGAATAGTTCTCCCTGTAGAGAATCCAGGATCTCCTTACTTCTAGATGATACTGCAGCAGGAATGTGCCAATCAACATCTGGCATATTGAAATCTCCTCAGTAGCACTTCCCCTTTCCTAGCAATGCTGCGTATGTCTTCACTTAACTCTCTGTCCACCTCTTCCTCTTGTGAGGGAGGTCTGTATATCACACCAATGCAAATAGATTTCTCTTTCCCTCTTTCTAGTTTAACCCACAATGCCTCCTCTCTCCCTTTTAAGCTCTGTAATTTTGTTGATGTGGAGAAAGAAACGACAGGTTTTAACTATCTGTTGGATGTGCGAGGAGAAGGAGAGAGAGGAGTCAAAGATGACTCCAAGACTGCATGCTGAGGAGACAGGGATGAGTAGAGATTTATCCACAGAGACTGAGAAAGGAGGAAGGGGAGAGGAGGGTTTAGAGGGAAAAATAAGAAGCTCGGTTTTGGCCATGTTCAATTTCAAGCAGAGGTGAGACATCAAAGCAGCATTGTCAGAAAGGCAGGCAGACATCTGAGCCTGGATTGCCAGAGAGATTTCAGGTGTAGAGTGGTAGATCTGGGAGTCATCAGCATAAAGATGGTACTGAAAGCCATGGGAAGAGATGAGTGCACCAAGGGACTGGGTATAGAGAGAGAAAGGATTGGACCCAAGACAGATCCTTGTGGTATACCATCTGAGAGCGGGATAGCAGTAGAGGAGAATCCACCAGAACAAACACTGAAAGAGCGATGGGAGAGATAAGAGGAGAACCAGGATAGCACAGAGCCCTTAAAACCAAGCGAAGACAAGGTATCAAGAAGATTGTGGTCAACCGTGTCAAAAGCAGCAGAAAGGTCAAGAAGGATGAGGGCTTGAATTAAGGCCCTTGGATTTTGCCAGGAACAAGTCAATGGAGACTTTGGCAAGAGTTGTTTTGGTAGAATGTAAAGGACAAAAGCCAGGATTATAGAGGATCCAGAAGAGCTTGAGAGGAGAAAAAGTCGAGGAACAGCAGTGAATCACAAGTTCAAGTATTTTAGAAATGAAGGGGAGGAGAGAGATGGATTGATAGTGCGAAGGACAGGTATAGTCTACTGAGGATTTCTTGAGGAGAGGAGTGACCACAGCTTCAAGGCTGCAGGGAAAATTGCAGTGCAATAGGCTCAGCATATGAGAGATGGAAGGGACTACAGTGGAGGTGATGGAGCTATAGGAACAGGTGGGAATAGGATCAGAGGAGCAGGTAGCGAGTTTGGATGAGGAAAGAAGCAGGGCCGGCCCATCCATTGTGCGAGAATGTTGTTCGCACAGGGCCCCGCACTTCAGGGGGCGCTGCGCCAACATCTCGCATTGAATGGCAGGCAGAGAGGCTTTAGAGGGAGCCAGAGAGGCCCCAGCTCACCTCTAACAGCTGCCGAAGTGAAGCACGTCTTTTTCCTTCACTTCAGCAGCTGTAATGTAGTTTAGAACGCTGCCGAGCTGAGCACCGGGTAACAGGAAGTCCCCTTTGACCTCAGCACAGCAGCATTCTAAACTTCCGTACAGCTGCTGAAGTGAAGGAAAAAGACACGCTTCACTTCGGCAGCTGTTAGAGGTGAGCCGGGGCCTCTCCGGCTTCCTCTACAGCATTTTAGATAGCTGCGGGGCTCTTCGAGAGGGGAGGGGGGGCATGGACTGGAAATGGGCTGTGGTGGGGGGGGGAGCTACGACTGGAAATGGGCTGAGTGGAGGGGGGCTTGAACTGGATATAGCTGATGGGGAGGGAGGCTTGGAATGGAAATGGGCTGTGCGAGGGAGCTAGGACTGGAAATGGGCTGAGTGGAGGGGGGCTTGAACTGGAAATAGCTGACAGGGAGGGGGCTTGGACTGGAAATGGGATGTCTGTGGAGAAGCTAGGACTGGAAATGGGCTGATGGAGGGGCTGGGATAGGACTGGACATGGGCTGTTGGGGGGGGACTAGGATTGGAAATGGGCTGATGGTCTGGCTAGGATAGGACTGGAAATGGGCTGATGGGGGGCTGGGATTGGAAATGAGCTGATGGAGGGGCTAGGATAGGACTGGAAAAGGGCTTTGGGGGGGCTAGGATTGGAAATGGGCTGTGGGGGGGCTTGGTTTGAAATGGACTCATAGAGGGGCTAGCACTGGAAATAGGCTCATAGGGGGCTTGGATTGGAAATGGACTGAGTGGGAGGCTTAGACTGGAAATTGGCCGAGTGGAAGGGAGCTAGGACGGGAAATGGGATGATGGTGGGGCTAGGAAAGAACTGGAAATGGGCTGATGGGGGGCTGGGATTGGAAATGAGCTGATGGTGGGGCTAGGATAGGACTGGAAATGGACGGGAGAGCTAGGACTGGAAATGGGCTGATGGGGGCTAGGGTTGGAAATGGGCTGATGAGGGGGGCTTGGATAGGACTGGAAATGGATGGGGGAGCTAGGACTGTAAATGGGCTGATGGTGGGGCTAGGATAGGACTGGAAATGGGTTGATGGGGGCTTGGGTTGGAAATGGGCTGATGGGGGCTTGCCTCGGACTGGAAATGGGCTGATGGGGGAGCTAGGACTAGAAATGGGCTGATGGTGGGGCTAGGATAGGACTGGAATTGGGCTGATGGAGGGCTAGGGTTGGAAATGGGATGATGGGGGGGCATGGATAGGACTGGAAATGGATGAGGGAGCTAGGACTGGAAATGGGCTGATGGTGGGGCTAGAATAGGAAATGGGCTGATGGGGGGGCTTGGATAGGACTGGAAATGAATGGGAGAGCTAGGACTGGAAATGGGCTGATGGTGGGGCTAGGATAGGACTGGAAATGGGTTGATGGGGGGCTAGGGTTGGAAATGGGCTGATGGGGGGCTTGAATAGGACTGGAAATGGGCTGATAGGGGAGCTAGGACTGGAAATGGGCTGATGGTGGGACCAGGATAGGACTGGAAATGGGCTGATGGAGGGCTAGGGTTGGAAATGGGCTAATGGGGGGCATGGATAGGACTGGAAATGGGCTGATGGTGGGGCTAGGATAGGACTGGAAATGGGCTGATGAGGGCTTGAATTGGAAATGGGCTGATGGGGGCAAGGATAGGACTGGAATTGGATGGGGGAGCTAGGACTGGAAATGGGCTGATGGTGGGACCAGGATAGGACTGGAAATGGGCTGATGGAGGGCTAGGGTTGGAAATGGGCTAATGGGGGGATGGATAGGACTGGAAATGGATGGGGGAGCTAGGACTGGAAATGGGCTGATGGGGGCTTGAATTGGAAATGGGCTGATGGGGGCAAGGATAGGACTGGAATTGGATGGGGGAGCTAGGACTGGAAATGGGCTAATGGAGGGGCTAGGATTGGAAATGGGCTGATGCGGGGACTAGAACGGAGCGAATGCTGGGTGGGGATGGAACTAGAAGGGAGCTGATGCTGGGGGAGGACTAGAATGGGATAGGGCTGGGAGAGTGAAATGGAGAGGGGAAAAAATATTTTGTGTGGGAGGGAAGAAAAATCTACAATTGGCCGGGTATTGGGAGAGTAGGTGGGGATCGAGGATGGAGGAGTAAAATTTGAGTGGATGAAAAAGGAATAAAGAAAGAGATGGAGGAAAGAGCAAAAGGAGAAAGGTCAGTATGTTAAAGCAGATGTAGAGAGAGAATGGAAATAAACTAGAAGAAAGAAGAAAGGACAAATGGACAACAGACAATGGAGAGATAGCAAAAGACACAAAGAAACCAGAAGAAAGTGACTGGAGCAATTGCAGCTGAAAAATAAAATGCACAAATAACATAAGGTAGAAACATACTTTTTATTTTGAATTTATTAACTGGAATATGTCAGCTCTGGGAAATGTGCATCTTTAATGTCTGCATTTTGTTTAGTACAAGTGGAAATTAATTTATAGTTTTATTTCTGCATTGTTTTTATACATTCCAAGTTTGGCTTTTGGTGTTCCCAGTTTAATTATTGTCTTCCTATTTCTAAATTGTGATCCCTTGTTCTTTGTTTGGTGATGGTCTTTGTTCTGCATGTGTAACCGAGCTGAGGTATTCTGTTTATATTTGATAGTGCCACTTGTTCTCTTTCCCCAGAAGGCAATGTATTGGTATTTTCTGAGATGTATTGGTTTAATATTTGCAATGTTGCTTTTTGATAGGTAGGATATGGTGCTTTATGAGTCCTGGTAGTACTGTTATGTTATGGTGGGTTTGCTATGGGTTCTAAATGGGCAGCATTTGTAGTGCATCCTAATGTGCCTGGCGGTTGGCACTGGAGTATAGTAATATAGAAATCTTTTAGTCTTTCTTTTTCCATACACTCATTAAGAGGCAGGTTTACTAAAAGTTAGTGCATGTTAACATTATGCAAATATTTATGCAAATGAGGCCCCGTACCGAGTCTCTACACATGGCCCCGCACCCCCCTTGGGCCGCCCCTGGAAAGAAGGTGGGAGGTTTCCTCCTCAGAGATCATAGAAAAGGAAGAATGGGTAGCAGAGGCAGGGGGGGAAGTTGGGAATAAAGGGGGGAAGGAGGAGGGAGGAGTAGCTGACCTTGTGGGGAATTGGAGTGTGATCTTATGGATTTTGTCATGGAAGTAGTCAGCCAAGGCTTGGGCAGAAAGGGAGGGAGGGGTCGGATGTGGAGGCATCTTGAGAGAGTTGAGAGTTGTAAAGAGCTGGCGAGGGTCAGAGGCAAAAGTGTGTATTAGATGGTCATAATAGTCTTGTTTGGAGAGTGCAATGGCTGACTGGAAAGAGACAAGCATGAATTTGAAATGTAGAAAGTCCACAAGGATGCGGAATTTGAGCCAAGCACACTCAGCTGAGCTGGAACATAGCGGGTTGTGGAAGACAGCTAGGGTTGAGGAACAATACCTCACAAGATGTGGCATGGGCGGAGCAAGAGCATCCAGAGCAGAGGAGGGTGCAGTGTTATAGGAAGCTACTGCTTCATCAACAGACTCAGATGACAGTGGAGGAAAGGGGTGAGGAGAGAGTGGAGGAGACAGCTAACAGGTCAACAGCATGAAGATTTCTAAAGAGGTTGAAGGAGACAGGAATGGACAGGAACAAAAGGTAGTCATAGTGCCACCCTTTTAAACAACATATGTTCTTATGACCCTTAAGTAAGAAGGAACAGGTTTCTCTTTAGCGTGGGTATTTGCTGCCTTCAATACTTGGCTCCCTATGCAGTTGCCTAGCTTAAATCTGGGCATGAGGCCATGGCATAGAAACTGACTGATCAAATATTTTGTGGTCTTGATAATGCTGATGCAGTGCATTTGTTAATTTTTATAGATGCTGCTTCAGCTTTCAACTCTGTAAATTATGACCTTCTTTACCATTTGCAATCATTTAGACTGGTGGATTTGGTTTAAATTTTAGTTCATCAGAAGTATCCAGCAAGTAGGAGTTGGTTGTAAAATATCAACTTGGTTTGATGTTAAGTGTGGTGTCCTGCAAGGTTCTGCCTTTTCTGCCCTATTGTTCAATTTATATATTCAATCACTTTGTCCTTTACTGAAAACATAAGAACATAAGATATGCCATATTGAGTCAGACCAAAGGTCCATCAAGCCCAGTATTCTCTTTCCAATAGTGCCCAATTCAGGTCACAAGTACCTGTCAGGTTCCCAAAAGGTAGACAGATTCCATACTGCTTATCCCAAGGGTAAACAGTGGATTTCCTCAGTCCACTTTAATAATGGTTTATGGACCTTTCCTCCAGGAACTTGTCCAAACTCTTTTAAACCCTGCAACAGCTTTTACTTCATCCTCCAGCAACAAATTCCAGCGTTTGATTACACATTGAGTGGACAAATATTTTCTATGAATAGTCTTAAATGTGCTACATTGTAGCTTCATTGCATGTCCCCTAGTCTTTCAATTTCTTGAAGGAGTAAACAACCGATCTACGTTTACCCGTAGCACTCATTATTTTATAGACCTCTATCATATCTCCTATCAGCCATCTGTTTTCCAAGCTGAAGAGCCTTAAACTTTTAAGCCTTTTCTTGTAAGAGTATGCTTCTATCCCATTTATCATTCTGGTTGCTCTTCTCTGTACTTTTCTAATTCTGCTATATACGTTTTAAGATATGACAACCAGAATTGCACACAATATTCAAGGTTCAGTGGCATCATGGAGCAATACAGAGGCATTATAACATCCTTTGTTTTATTCTCCATTCCTTTCCTTATGATCCCTAGCACTCTATTTACTTTCCCGCTGCTGCACACTGGGCAATGTGGTTCAATGTATTATCCACGATGACACTCAGATCCTTTTCCTCGGTGGTGATTCCTAATGTGGAACCTTACATCATGTAACCATAGTTTGGATTGTTTTTCGTTAAGTGCATAACTTTGCACTTGTCCACATTCAATTTCATCTACTATTTGGATGCCCAGTCTCCCAGTTTTTCAAGGTCCTCTTGAAGCTTTGGCAAATTTTTCCTCTTCTGCATAGATGTGCACGTTATATGTGCACATGTTATATGTCCTGTTTCTAATTGCATCAGGTTATGGCTCTAATATTATGGTTGAAAGTTTCTAGGAAGTCAAATTATGGTTAGCCAACCACAGTTTAATGATTAACTAGGCCATGATATTATGTAGGGATTCAAATGTGCATTGGTCTAATCAGTTTAGTTGGGTGAGGTAACAATTTCACTGAAATCAGATGTTAAATATCTTGTTGATGGACAGGTTTATTATGACTGCAATACTTGATAATGCACTTTTAAAGTTTGTGTTTTGTAACATTTGTATGTGATTTATAATCTGGAGTGGAGGAGTGCCTAGTGGTTAGAGCACTGGCTTGGGAACCAAGAAACCAGGGTTCGATTTCCACTAGAACTCCTGATGGCCTTGGGCAAGTCACTTAACTCTCCACTGCCTCAGAAGAATCCAAATTTATCAATATCCCTGTTTAATGTACATTACTAAATTTAAGTTACAATGTAAACCGTTTTGACTAAAATGATAAAGTGATATAAAAAAACCTGTTAAACAATTTTACTGATGTACTGCTGTTGTATGAAATTATTTATTTAACAGGTTCTTTATGACAAGGCGGTTTACATGGAACAACAAACACAAACAATTTGTGATTACATATAACTAAGGGAAGTAATGTTGGAGTTAACAAAACGGATATTTACAGATGTTCTCAGCGTGATTAGGGTTATGGTGCGTGTTGTTAAGTGATGTCATTTGGACTAAAGTATTCAATAATAACTATGCATGTCAACTTGGAAACTACTTAGAGTTGTAGATGGCATATAAGAATTCTTTTTTTTTGTTTTTAAAGTTTTATTAATAAAATACTAGCCAAAATATAACTTTCATACAAATCACTGTAGCAGTTATCTATAGAACAACGAACACCCCTCCCCACTGTCCCCATCTTTGCAAAGTTAGTTTTCTTAAAGACCCTAGTTTTTGAATGGATTTTAGCAGTCCTAGTCCTAATGCTGAACCTCACCATCTGGTGATCACTGGATGTGAAATGATCTCCCACTATAACATCAGAAAGATTTTCACCATTGGAAAGCACCAAGTCCAGTATGGTCCCTTTCTGTGTCGGTTCTGTTACCAGTTGCCTGAATAGTTCTCCCTGTAGCGAATCCAGGATCTCCTTACTTCTAGATGACACTGCAGCAGGGATGTGTCAAACAACATCTGACATATTGTAATCCCCTATCAGTAGTCTTCCCCTTTCCTGGCAATGTTGTGTATTTCTTCAATTAACTCTCCGTCCACCTCTTCTCCCTGTGAGGGAGGTCTGTATACAGGGGCGGCCCAAGGGGGGGTGCGGGGCCATGTGCGGAGACTCGGTGCGGGGCCTCATTTGCATAAGGGACCTCATTTGCATAAATATTTGCATAATGTTACCATACACTAACTTTTAGTAAACATGCCTCTTAATGAGTGTATGGATAAAGAAAGACTAAAATATTTCTACATTACTATAATCCAGTGCCAACCGCCAGGCACATTAGAAACTACTACAAACACTGCCCATTTAGAACACATAGCAAACGCGCCGTATCCTAACAGCACTACCAGGACTCACAAAGCATCATACTGTAACTATCAAAAGGCAACACTGCAAATATTAAACCAATACATTTCAGAGAATAACAATGCATGACCTACTGGGGAACGAGAACAAGTGGCAATGTCAAATAGGAATTACATAAACAGAATACCTCTGCTCAGTTACACATACAGAACATAGACCATCACCAAACAAGGAATCACGATTTAGAAATAGGAAGACAATAATTAAACTGGGAACCCCAAAAGCCAAACTTGGAATGTACAACAACACTGTAGAAATAAAACTATAAATTAATTTCCTCTTGTACTAAACAAAGAGCAGACGTTAATGATGCACATTTCCCAGAGCTGACATATTCCAATTAATAAATTCAAAATAAAGAGATATTTTTCTACCTTTTGTGCATTTTTTTTCAGTTGCAATTGCTCCAGCCACTTTCTTCTTGTTTCTTCATGTCTTCTTCTAACTCTCCATCGTCTGCTGTCCATTTGTCCTTTCTTCTCTCTTCGTTTTTTTCCCATTCTCTCTCTACATCTGCTTTAACATACTAATCTTTCTCCTTTTGATCTTTCCTCATTCCTATTTCATCCACTCAAATGTTACCCCTCCATCCTCAATCCCCACTTACTCTCCCAATATCCGGCCAATTGTAGATTTGTCTTCCCTCCCACACAAAATATTTTTCCCCTCTCCAAGCTCCATCCCATTCTAATCCTCCCCCAACATCAGCTCCCTTCTAGTTCCAGCCCCACCCAGCATCCGCTCCCTTCTAGTCCCCGCATCAGCCCATTTCCAGTCCTAGCCCCCCATAAGCCCATTTCCAGTCCTAGCCCCCATAAGCCCATTTCCAGTCCTATCCTAGCCCCACCATCAGCCCATTTCCAGTCCTAGCTCCCCCATCCATTTCCAGTCCTATCCGAGTCCCTCCATCAGCTCATTTCCAATCCCAGCCCCCCATCAGCCCATTTATAGTCCTTTCCTAGCCCCACCATCAGCCCATGTCAAATCCTAGCTCTCCTCCACTCAGTCCATTTCCAATCCAAGCCCCCCATGAGCCTACTTCCAGTTCTAGCCCCTCCATGAGTCCATTTCAATCCAAGCCCCCACCACAGCCTATTTCAAATCTTAGCACCCCCCAAAAGCCCATTTCCAGTCCTATCCTAGCCCCTACATCAGTCCATTTCCTGTCCTACCCCCCCACTCAGCCCTTTTCCAGTCCTAGCTCCCTCCCCTCACAGCCCATTTCCATTCCAAGCCCCCCTCCCCATCCCCTATTTGCAGTACAAGCCTCCCATCTACTCAGCCCATTTCCATTACAAGCCCCTCTCCCCCTCCTCTATTTGCAGTTCAATCCCTCCGTCCACTCCGCCCACTTCCAGTCCTAGAAACCCCCCCGCCTATTACCAGTCCTAGCCCCCCCATAGCCTTTACCAGTCCTAAGCCCCACATCAGCCCATTACCAGTCCTAAGCCCCCCCATCAGCCCATTTCCAGTCCTTGCCCCCCCATAGCCCATTACTAGTCCTAACCCCCCCATCAGCCCACTTCCAGTCCTAACATCCCATCAGCCCATTTTTAGTCTTAGCCTCCCCATAGCCCACTTCCAGTCCTAACACCCCATCAGCCCATTTTTAGTCTTAGCCCCCCCATAGCCCATTACCAGTCCTAACCCCACATCAGCCCATTTCCAGTCTTAGCCCCCCTATCAGCCTCCAGTTCTAACCCATCAGCCCATTTCCAGTCCTACCAAGCATCAGCCCATTTCCAGTCCTACCCCCATCAGCCCATTTCCAGTCTTAGCCACCCCATCAGCCTCCAGTTCTGACCTCCCCATCAGCCCATTTCCAGTCTTAGCCCCCCATCAGCCCATTACCAGTCCTACTCCCATTTCAAGTCCTTGCCCCCTTTAACCCATTACTAGTCCTTACCCCCCCCATCAGCCCTCTTCCAGTCTCAGCTCCCCCCCCCATAGCCCATTACCAGTCCTAACCCCCCTCCCCCCATCAGGCCAAATAGATTTTTAAAAAAAGCAAACTGGCTGCTGCTGCTGCTGCTGCCGCTGCCGCCGTGGCAGCGGCAGAATCAAGCATCCCACCGCGGGCCCCCCCACCCAGCAAAGCCTCCCATAAACATTAGCTTCGGACAGAGTCCCAAAGCGCGGGCTTTCAGAGACGCAAGAGTTTCCCTTTCTCACGTGGCTCTGTTAAGCCCACCGGGGCTGATGGGATTTCCCATCAGCCCCGGCGGGCTTAACAGAGCCGTGAGAGGTCAGGGAAGCTCTCGCGGCTCTGAAAGCCCGCGCTTTGGGACTCTGTCCGAAGCTGATGTTTCTGGGAGGCTTTGCCGGGTAGGGGGGGGGCCCTGCGGCGGGACGCTTGATTCTGCCGCTGCCACGGCGGCAGCGGCAGCAGCAGCCGGTTTGCTTTTTTTAAAAATCTATTTGGCCTGATGTAGAATTTTTTTTGCGCGGGGCCCCCTGAAACGCGGGGCCCTGTGCAAAAAACATTCTTGCTCAATGGATGGGCCAGCCCTGTCTGTATATCACGCCAATAAAATAGATTTCTCTTTCCCTCTTTCTAGTTTAACCCACAGTGCCTCCTCTCTCTCTTTTAAACCCTGTATTTCCATAGTTTTCATATTATTTTTTACATATAGTACCACTCCTCCTCCCCTTCTTCCTACCTTGTCCTTTCTGAATAAGGTATAGCCTGGTATAGTTACAGCCCAGTCATGTTGTCCGAGAACCATGTCTCTGTTACTGCCGCTAAATCCAAGTCAGCCTCTCCTGTTAAAGTCTCAACATCTGGTATTTTATTTCCCATGCTACGAGCATTTATACACACTGCTTTCCATATGTTGCCCGTTTTATCCATTTCCATAAAGTGTACCTACTCACCTGTAACAGGTGTTCTCCGGGGACATCAGTCCTCACATACGGGTGACGTCAGCACCGACTGAGCCCTTGTGGAAGCAACCCCCCAGTTTTCAAAGAAAGCCTTTGGGAGATGCCACCACACATGCATGGTCCCCTTCCTGCCCGAGGGTGCCATCTTACTCAGTCAGATGACACAGCTAAAAGACGGGAAAATAAAAGATGGTAAAGGAGCAACTACAAAGGGAGGAGGGAGGGTTGTGAGGACTGATTCCTGATGTCCCCGGAGAACATCTGTTACAGGTGAGTAACTACGCTTTCTCCAGGAACAAGCAGGAAGTCAGTCCTTACATATGGGACTCCCCAGCTACAGGCTACCGAAAGCCAATAGCAAAAACAGAGCTCCCTCATGGGGAGCCGCAAGCAGCAGCAATTGAGTCTGTGCCCACAGACCACAGTAGGACACCTGTGTCTGATTAAACCAGCACTCCGGTACCACAGAAGGGTCGGAGGGTAGGAATTGTCTAAACCCCGAAAAGGATACGGAGCACAGCCTGGCCGAAGGCACTGTCCCGTCGGGACTCTCTTTCTAGGCAGTAATGGGCTGCGAAGGTATGGACTGAAGAATAGGTGGCTGCCCGGCAGATGTCCACCATTGGGACAGAGCGCAAGCTTGCCACTGAGGCTGTCATGGCCCTGACATGGTGCACTGTGATGCGGTCTTCCAGCGGGAGCCTCGCCTGCTCATAAGCAAGGGCGATACAGTCCACCACCCACGTGGACAGCGTACGCTTGGTCTCCACGTCCCCCAGCCTACTGGGGTCATAGAAGATGAAAAGCTGAGAAACTTTGCGGTGGCCCTGAGTGCTTTGGATAGAGGACAAAGCCCTCTTACAGTCCCAAGGTGTGAAGGATCGTCTCCGCCTGAATGGAGTGAGGTCTTGGAAAGAAGGTAGGGAGCCCCACTTCCTGGTTGAGATGGAATGGCGACAGTACCTTCGGCAGGAAATTGGGGTGCATGCGGAGCACCATTCTGTTCTTGTAGAACCTGATATAGGGCGCCTCCACCACAAGGGCGTTAAGCTCACTAACTCTGCGAGCGGAGGTAAGCGCAACCAAGAAAGTCACTTTCCAAGAGAGATAGCGGAGGTGGCAGGTAGCCAGAGTTTCAAAGGACGGGAGAGTAAGTTGCCCCAACACCACATTGAGGTCCCATTCGGTTGCTGGAGGGTGAACCGGGGGGCTTCAATAAGAGCTGTCCCTGAAGGAAATGGGTCATCAACGGTTGGGCCGAGAAGGGCTTACCATCCACCGGATGGTGGTATGCCACCAGGACACTAAGGTGCACTCGGATGGAGTTAGAGTTGAGCCCGGACTGAGAGAGGTAGAGAAGGTACTGTAGCACCAGAGACACCGGGCAGGAGAAAGGGTCAGCCCTGTGTTTGGCACACCAAACAGAGAAACTGCGCCATTTGAGGGCGTAAGCCTTCCAAGTAAAGGCCTTGTGAGATGCCAGCAGAATGACTTCCACCTCA
This sequence comes from Ichthyophis bannanicus, assembly GCA_033557465.1. Taxonomy (NCBI): domain Eukaryota; kingdom Metazoa; phylum Chordata; class Amphibia; order Gymnophiona; family Ichthyophiidae; genus Ichthyophis; species Ichthyophis bannanicus. Next base: position 1,637,036,493 of record CM066031.1, on the reverse strand, counting down.
ATCTGAAGGTTGAAAGGGGTCAGAGTCACCCTCTCAGCAGCCAGGCTATCAGCGACAGGGACCCCAGGTTGGGGTGCAGGAGAGAGCCCCCCTCCTGAGATAGGAGTCCTGGGGCGGTCCCCAAGGGGATGGGATCTCCAGGAACAAGCAGGAATGAGTCTTCACATATGGGTACGTCGGTACCGACGGAGTCTGTGCGGGAATGCTTCCCAGCGTCCAATCAAAGAGCTTTTGGAAGCATCCCACCACGCCTGCGTGCTGCCTTCCTGCCTTTCCCAACTGCCTCTCCTCAGTTTTCATTTTCCGTGGAGCCGGCAGGACGTCCTCCTGTCACCGCAGAAAATTCTTGTTTTATTTCTTTAGTTTTCTTGTGGTTGCAGCTGTCTTCCCGACGCCACCGGTACCGCCAGTGTTTTCTTTTCTTTTCTTGTAAAATCTTCCTTTTTCACGGGATATTTTTTCTTCATAGTGTCCCATGGTTCATTAGGCCTTTTAGGCCTCTTCTTTTTCCTTCATGGAACCGCCAGCCACTTTCTCCAAGAAATGTTCAGACTGTGGCGGTACAACTTTATTTTTAGACCCTCGAAGTCGGTGTCTAACCTGCTTGGGTCCTGACAACACTTTGGTGAGAAGAGGTTTTCAACATCGAGGTTCCCTCGATACACGGTTTCCCTCCAACTTCGGGGCACCGTCCCCTCCTTCTTCTACACAGGATCAGGTAACCCACAAACAGTCTGTTAAGACTAGCCAGCCCTCAAGTGGTAGGTCTCATGCACAGCATGTAGACGGCTCCGGCCTTGCCCTCGAGGGCCCACTGGTTTCAAAACCCCGGCGGGAGTCTTCGGTCTCCAAAGCCTTTCAGGGGTTTCGGGTTGTTCCTGGGGTTCACCCCTCACAGAACATACCTGAGCCGTGTCCGGTGGTGGCAGCCGCTTCGAGCGGTACTGATACCCCAGCATCGGCACTGGTGATGGATGAAACACTCCTCACCAGGGATGGTCATCTGGCGTCCTCGGTACCTTCGGGACTGGTGGATTCTCTCCAGACTGACTTTCCTGCACCGATACTACCACAGACGTCGGTACCTCCAGATGTGCATCGATAGCCTCGCTTTTTTTGATGCCGAGTCTCGAATCGATCTCCAGTCTGGAGGACTGGGTACCGACTCGCCTTGGTACCAGCTCTCGGCGGTACCGAAGGCTCGGTTCCGATGATTCGGATCCGCAACTCTCGGTTCCCTCGGGGCCGATTGAGCTGCCCTCGATGTCGAGTTTGGACTCGATCTCTAGTCTGGAAGACTGGGTACCAATACGCTTTGGTACCGACACCGATCGATACCGCTGGCTCGGTATGGAGGATAGCGGCCAAAGGTTTTCGGTTACCCCGGTACCATTTGAACGGTCACTGATTACTGCTCCGATGTCTCTGTCGGGCTCGACTCCGACATCGGTACCGGTACTGGCATCGGTACCGGTATCCACAGTAACATCGTGCCCAACTCCTGCCATGCTTTTTTCAACAGGATCGCTCCTTTCTATACCAAGCTTGGAGTCGATACCTGGCATGGACAATGTGGTAATGACGGTCGCTGCTCCTGACAACCAGTACCGGCGACCATCCCTTAAGCATTCCACACTGCACTCTGCAGGATCTTCTATTCCAATATATTTGGATAGTTCTGTCGGTGCTCAGGCTAGTTCTTCAGATCTAACCTGTCCAAGGGAGATTCCTGTTGGGGATCCCTCTTTTCAGAGTTTCCTCCTGGATATAGCAAGATCTCTTGCCATTCCTATCCCACAAGGCTCTGTTTCTACCACAGCAAAGGAGAACATAATGCTTCCTTTGCATCATTCCTTGCAGGAACTTCTTCTAGGAATGTGGGAAACACCTTTAAGGGTACCCCACCTTCCAGAGCAACTGATATCTTATATCAGGTGCCCCCCTCTCCAGGGTTTCAAAAGACTCAACTTCCTCATCATTCCATAGTAGTGGAATCAGCAATGAGGCGGATAAAGAGTAAGAAAAAGCACTCTTCTTTTCCGCCAGGTCCTGAGTCTAAGACACTAGATGCCTTTGGACGTCAAACCTTCCAGACATCTATGCTTTCTGCAAGAATTCTCTCATATATTTTTTATATGAGTCTGTCTCTTGAGGAGGTCACAAAGCAATTACATCTTTTGATTCCTTCTCTCCCAGAGTCCAAGAGTGCAGGCTATTCTTCACTGCTTAAGCATCTCCAGAGTATCTCTTGCTTTCTTACTCGTGCTTCCCTAGACTCTTTTGAGTCTGCTAGCAGGATTTCTGCTATATCTATAGGGGCACGACGTAGAGCCTGGCTTCAGGCTTCAGACTTAGACAAATGGGCACAGCAAAGACTGGGACATACTCCTTGTACTGGAGACAATCTTTTCAACAAGGAGTCTTTACGTCAGGTTACTCAGTTGTCCACTGGCTTACCTGTTCCTAAGGGCTGTTCTGCACCTTCTTCTGTCCCAGTAGGTAGGAAATGTGCTGCCAAACCTTCTTCCCAGAGGAGGAGAAGGTTTTATGCATCATTTGCCCATCATGCAGATGTTCCCAAACAGGGGAAGCATCGTCCTGGTCTGCAGAATTCAACCTCTCACCAGGCTCAGCAAACCCAGCAACTGCAGGGTTTCTGGTTAATCTTTATCAGATGCTTGTGACTCTGGGGGTTAGAATCCGCAGTTGCTTCTTCTCAATAGAGGCAATCCACTGCTCTCTTTCTAAACCCTAGACATGGATCTCTTTCCAAAAGACATCCATTTTTCTATGTTCTATGAGCTGTCAGGATGTTCATGCCTATAGGGCACAGGGTTCTCCTCTTCTTCCTGCTAGGGAAAGAGGTCTAACCACTATCAAATGTGCCAGCATGTCTTTTTTCCTTTCTATAGACTCACTACTTGTAAGTCTTCTTCAGCTCCATTCTTTTTACCTTCTTACCAAGCTGTAAGAGCGGTATTGCTTCACTGGAGGGCTTTTCTTCAGCCTCTCTAGTTTTGTTACTTTTCCAGTGTGGAGTTCTCTTCTCTGAGTTGACTCCTCTTTTTCAATCTTGCTTTGAAGCAGTTCATCAGACATGTTCAGAGTTTTCCACTCCTGTTCTGTCTGTTCTTCCTGTTTTTAAACAGTAACATTCTTTTTGCTGTCTGGCAAGCAGCTGCCAATGCAGGAGCCTTAATGTTTGGACCACTGGTTCTTGTCCACCAGCAACCAGATTTGTCCTCCACTAACATACTCTCTGGTCTTAGTAGTGGCTCCAAGTCAGTGCTGTCATCTGTCTTGGAAACTTTTTCACTACAAGCTTGTTAGATGTCTTCTCTTTCTGTCATCTCCATTCCCCTGGGTTTGGCAGCATAGTTGACATACCACAAAAAATAGGGATCCAAAAAGCCCGTGTTGCTAAATGAATTTATAGCGAAAATCTATTATTTTTGTCGGAGAGGCCAACCAAGCAGAAGGAAGCACACCTTGTGCCGTTGTGGCCTGTCCATTTTACTTAATTAAAACACTGAACTTGTGTTAGAAAAATGAAGCAATAAAAGGCAATACTTAGCTGAATTGATGAAAAGGCTGTGGATTCACAGCCTTTTCATCAATTCAGCTAAGTATTGCATTTTATTGCTTCATTTTTCTAACACAAGTTCAGTGTTTTAATTAAGTAAAATGGACGGGCCACAACGGCACAAGGTGTGCTTCCTTCTGCTTGGTTGGCCTCTCCGACAAAAATAATAGATTTTCGCTATAAATTCATTTAGCAACACGGGCTTTTTGGATCCCTATTTTTTGTGGTGTGACATTTTGGTTTTTTTTGTGGTGTGACTTTTTTGTGGTGTGACATTTTGGTTTCTTTAGGGATAGGTATTTATTTTGTGTGGTGAGCATAGTTGACATAGCTACTGGCTCTCCAGTAGTCAGTTCTATCTCCTCATTCTCCTGCATCATGCTCTCTGCAATCCTACAGAGAAGCTCTCCACTATGGGCCCTTGCTAGAGAGCATGGGTTTTTTTTCTCCAACAGCTGTCCTAGATGGCTGGAAAAGGCTTTTTCAGTCATGTCTCCCATGACTAGAAAGGATCTCCCTTTTTAATATAAAGGACATAGGCCTTCTCTTATGTGAAAGCTTAAGGAGTTGCCAATTCCCTGCTTTGGTCCATAGTGTTTCCAATCGGGAATATGCTTTTCTCTTGCAGCTCGTCCTCATGGTAAGAACACATGATACCTCTCTACCCTTAAGCAGGTCAGCATGGTATCTCATTTTTATGCATCTCCTGTTCACTTACCATGCTAGAGTTCTAGAATACTCGGGACTTGCTGGCTGCAGACTGATATCATCCTCTGCTTTTCACGTAACCGTCCTGGTTATTTCACTACCTAGCATCCCTGTAGCTCATAACCAGTGGGAACAGATTCTCTATATATCTTCTCAAGTGGGTTCCACCTTCTTGTTATTAGATGAATCTTTCCTCTCCACATTTTCCTATGTGAATACCGTTCTGTAGGCATATCTCTGCCTGCTTTATTGCAGACACCCATATAGAGGCCTATATATTCATATCTGTAGCATACATCTTACAGATGTCTATGTCTATCTTTGTGTGTATTTTATGCCCTTCATATCTCACTATAGATATATTCTCATATATCTATCTATCTGTCGAGATATTTACTATGGGTAGATAGGTATCCTGCATTTATCTACCTGACTGTCCAGGCTCATATAGCTATATGATTCTGACAGATGGGCTTTACCCATACCTATGCTATCCAGCATGTTTGGGGTTCCACACTCACAACCACTTTTGTGGTAGTTAGCAACTTCCACCATAACCTTAAGGTTTAGGTACCTCTGAAGCTCTCCATGTTCCAGTATCTCTCCTAGCTGACCCCAGTTAGGAGAGACATTGTGGATCTTCAGCTAATCACAGGCTCTAACGCCTCAGGCGTTTGTCCCTTCTCTTGGGATACAAGGGGCTTTCATACCTTTTCCTCCCACAAGGACTGTGCCTGTTTGTACAATCCGGTCGGCCTTCTCTTTTTGCTCCCAAGGGTGAGCCACTCTGTCGCCAAAAGAGTTCGGCTTTTATCATAAAGCCTTCCGCTGAAGGCCCGCCGTTTTTGGTACTACCCCAGTTCTCACCGGGGTTCCCTCTTACCTTTCAGGAATCTGACCTCCTCTCTTTTTTTCCTACAGGTTTATTACCTCCACTTCACAGTGAGGTCATCCTTGAGGTTCCTCTACTGGGTTCCCCAGTAGATCCCGTGAACCTCCTTACTGCTGTGTAATCCTGTTAGGGGAGATCCATATTGCAATATTCCTTCAATATCATTGATGATAATTATCATCCACACATGGACTCCTTCCCTGCAGTCCTATGCTAGGTTAGCTGTTCCACAGCAACTTTCTTTCTTCAACTCCTACCTCCCATCCTCAGGATGCCTGGTGTTGTGCGGGATAGCATGTTCCAACCTATAACATGCTGGGACTCCAGGCATCTTAGCTTGGGAGTCCCCATATGTGCAGACTCATTCCTGCTTGTTCCTGGAGATAGCACAGTTACTTACCTGTAACAGGTGATCTCTGGGAACAGCAGGAATAAGTCTTCACAACCCACCCACCTCCCCAGGAGTTGTATCTCTATCTATCTTTCCTTTCCTCTCTCTCTCTCAGCTTTAAAACTTAACTGAGGAGAGGCAGTTGGGAAAGGCGGGAAGGCAGCACGCAGGCGTGGTGGGATGCTTCCAAAAGCTCTTTGATTGGACGCTGGGAAGCGTTCCCACGCAGACTCCGTTGGTACCGACGTACCCATATGTGAAGACTTATTCCTGCTGTTCCCAGAGATCACCTGTTACAGGTAAGTAACTGTACTGTCTCTACCATCAACTGCAGAAGCAGCGGGAACCACGGTTGCCTGGGCCACGAGGGGCTAGCAGGATGAGTGAGGCCCTGTTGCGGAGGGTCCTGAACAAGGTCTTGGCGATCAACAGTGTAGGAGGGAAGGCGTACATGAGGCCTGTGAAAAGGAAGCTTATCATAGCTCAGGAAGGGGTTATAGAAAAGGTGAAGTGTCTCTGAACAAGC